>PRKT01000018.1:3226108-3288608 GCA_003671525.1 Saccostrea glomerata | reverse complement strand
ATTGAAATTAGAATAAGAAAACATTCAGAGAGGATTTTAAAAATTAGGAATCTTTCCACTAAGCTTGCAGACGGCATCAAACAGAAGGATCTAAAAGGGAAATTGACAACTAAGTTTGATATGCTACGATACTACCATGACGCAGGAAAGGTTCTTTATTTTAATGAGAAGGGGCTTAAGCAACATATGATTATTGATGTTCAGTGGTTTATTGACGCTTTCAAACACATTATCACTGACAAACTTCATTTTAAAGGTATCCCTGTGGCCTCTGAGGATTGGGAAGAATTCTACAGGACAGGGAATTTGACGGACACCCTTCTGACAGAGATCTGGAGAAATAAAGATAATATTGTTCTGGAAAAGTTAATGAAAGAAGCGTATTCAGAATACGAGGTAAATACAAATCTTGTGTATCCTAAGAAACAACTACTCATTTTTATGCAAAGACTTGGCTTAATAGCTGTTGGCAAAAAATCCCACTATGTTCCGTGCATGAACAGGAAAGAAATAGAGAAAGCTATTCCTGATCTGATTCAGAGATCGGAGAGTAAAACATCTGTCTTGATGTACAGATTTAGCTTCTTGCCATTTTTCCTGTTTTTCCGCCTCGTTGTGTCATGCATGCAGTTAAAAGACTGGAAAGTATTAATCACTGATGGAACTTCCTGTTTGTATAAAAATGCGGCTTTGTTTTCGGTCAAAAAATACAATATTGTCCTTTCTGTTACGGAGACATCAATACAGCTACAAATATTTCACCCTGTTCCAAGATGTTCTTTGGAAAAAAGCGAGACATACAAAATTCAAAATATTATAGAGAATATCTTAAAGGACATCTCGGGGACTTTTCACAGAAGCCTATTATATGAAAGAGGCTTTAAATGTCGAGAAGATGGAGAACAAATGATTGCTGTGGATATTGAAGGACAATTTGTGCAGGACAAATATTTTTGGGAAAGTGACGGTGAAATTATATGCCCATTGCATCCAATTAAAGATCAACATTTTATAAACACAAAAAAAAAATATCAGAATTCTGGAATATAAGCAAACTGTGACAGTCCATTATTTGAGAATGCTGTTTTAAATTATTTGTATTAGGCTTTTTGGACGGCGAAGGACATTTTTTTCGGGAAAAAAATGAACCAAATAGTTACGAATAAAGAAATCCTTTGAATGTTAATGCTTTTACATCAATTACACGTATTCTTGCTGTCAAAGTAGACCCTGAACCTTGAACTCTGTGTAATTTATATGAGGTCTGATTATTTTAAGCCTAGTTTTTAATTTAATTCTTTTTTTGTGTCAATCTCAATTCATTATTTTATTGATATAAAATTGGTATTTTGATAATGTCCGTTTCTGATGCCTATATAACCACAAGATACAAGTTCACGGATATACTTATTCCAAATAAAGTACATGTAAATATCGTAAATGTTAGGATATTATTACAGTAACAGCAGTTACTCTCACGAACCAAGTTAAGAACTATTTGTTTAATATAATTCAGTAGAGATTATTCGTACTAGATAGCAAAGTTTTATGGGCGATATACACCTAATATTTCGCTTCTTAATTGTTGCCGAATACATGAAAATTTTGCTGAAATTATGCATAACAAACACTTTTTACAAATTAAAAACGATAATCAATATCAATGGATACAAGTGTTAGCCTAAAAATAATTTCACAACTTGACAAACACAACAACAAATCAACAACAATTTATACACTAATTCTACTCTCATTTTTATTTTTCTGATTAATATTGAATTCACTTCTATGATTTACTTTTTAAAAATATTACAATAAACACAAAGAAGAGCGCATTTGCCGTGTGATCTGCAGGAATCATTTGTACAAATCATCTATGTTTTAAATAACCATGATTTGGTTGGATGAAAAAAGCTGGTCAAATTTTACAAACACGTTCACAGGTTTTTTTTCATTTATAGTCTGCCCCACCAAGTTACTGTGGGCGGATTTATATATTGAATGTATTTATTAAAACTTTGCATTTTAACTTCGTTTCTAAATACCTAATTGAACAATGTCTTTGAAAGTAAAGTTAGACTAGTTTGTATGCGCAGGTGGATTGAGTTGGTGAACAATTTCTTTGATTTACTATTGATTACGAATGTTTATTGGCTAATATCATACCGTATATCAGGATTTTTCCGCGTGTATCCAATTTCCGCTTTGTTCGCGACGAGTTCTGAATCGCAGAAAATAAAACAGCGTAAATTTAATACAAAGTTTTCTTCTTGTAGTAGGATTATTTCTTGATGCTTATATCGTAGAGGTTAGAAATAGCGGGATCAGAGGACAAGCGCAGGATACCGGTAATAGGTATAAGCCCGTATTGTTTGTTTACTAATTGTCAAGCCAGCTAATTATATGTGTCACCGGTTTCTTGCGAGAAGCTATCAAAACTACATGTAATTTTACCTGAGCTGCTGGTCAGTTTGGAACAGTGAATGAACTATAATTGTTTAAACCTTAAAAAAAAATATCTGTGCACAGTGGTTTTGAGAATTAATATGCAACGCAGGTGTGTAATCAGCCGAGCGGGTCTTCCGGAATTGACGAGGTGAAGGTCGATAGATCTATTTCTCACCGGTATGTCCAGCTTAATGACTTTACATTTTACATTCAATTCCTTCATAGGCTTAAACAATTGTTAATAATAAAATCGCTGGGACTTTGAAATAGTGAAAATTTGATTCGCGCAAATTTAATATACTGATTTAGGTTCTGTTTCGCGGAAAAAAACATGACGCGGAAAAAAACCTGATATACGGTATTGAACAATCAAATCAGATCGCTCCGTTTGTATCATAAGCTAGCCAAGTCTAAATTCAATTCACTGCAGATCTGGCGCCCTGATTAGACACTTCCACCTCGCACAAGGTATCTATTATTTAACTTTTAATTACAATTTTTCTTAGTAAATAAATGACTAAGATTATCAGAAATAACGTTTGATATGTATATTCCTGTTAATGTAATGCATTACTATGTATAAATTGTATATATTTACATGTACTTATATTTTATATTTTTGAAGAATCACCTTATATGTTACATAATAAATATAGAAACCTACAGTTCCACCATTATTTCACTTGGTCGCAAATGGCGTCGCCGGTATTCACAGTAAAGGTGATTCTTGTGTGAGAGAGAATGTCTACAGGATTTAGTGAGCAGTCATCGGTAAAAACAACTCACCTGTGAAATTCCAGTACTACCGTTATTTTGATCAATGTACATTTAAACAGCAAACTATGACGACGAAGAAATTAAGACAACAAATCAAGACCATACAAAAAGAACTCGACAAACGTATAGATGAGGAAAATGAAGAATATACCAGACCCAAAACTACCATTTGACGCCAGTCCGAAATGTACCAAAATTCAGCGGAAATGAAGAAAAAGACGAAATTCATGTCGACGACTGGATAGAAGAAGTTGAACACGTTATCGATAGTCGCCGTATGAATAGAGAGGAGAGTATCGATTTCATTTATTCCAATTTAACTGGATCAGCAAAAGAAGAAATAAAATACAGATCATATGAAGAAAGAAATAATCCAACAAAAGTATTACACATTTTGAGTGAGACATTCGGAAAAGAAGAAGGAATAACATTTCTACAGAGAAATTTCTTTGAGCGGAAACAGATGGAGGGAGAATCTTTACGGGAGACTTTGTTCTTGTTTCCCGTTTTTCTAGCTGGATTTTGGATCTGGGCATTGTTCAGCTAGGCCTCATCTTACATATCTTTTGAATAGATGTTTTCGTGGGCAAAAATGATTTTTGTGTAACGTACGGTTATAATCGTCATCAAGCCCATGGAGTAACACGCACATTTTTAAATTTCCGGAGGATCCAGAGTTTTTTCAGAACATGAATCAGTGTTTCAAAGTGCCAAAAGAACTAAATGGCTATCGAGTCTTTAATGACGCTTCGCCATGTTTTACCCCTGACCTTGCTTGACCCCAACATCCGCCGCAATGCATTATCAGAATGAACAAGTCGAAAATATGCAAGATTTAAAGGAGATATGCAAAATGTAATTTTATTCATCATTTATCTTATTGCGGAAACATATTTGGATGACCAGCAACTTATTTTCACTAGTGTTGTGGAATTCATATTTTGATCACATAGTGATGCAGAATGAACAGCATAAACATTCCTCTTGCATGAGATTCAACATGCAGCAATAACAATGCAAGTATTAAAGTCTTAGTTCCTGTATTTTTTGGAAATTCGTGGTCAATAGGATTTCAGGCATAAAACATTCCCATACTGAGGAAATTAGCCAGGGGGAGGGGGTTTACCTCCAATATTTTGTTCTAAATTAGTCGCAAGATAGTGTTTATTGGCACTAACTCTCAAACATTTGTTATAATTTCGACTTTTCTTAATCTTGATAATTTCCAAAATGTAAAACACTTGCATTTACTTTTTACACTAAGAGCTTTTGTAATAAAACATCTTAAAAAAAGTGATATACTTGTATACTGTTTACAGTGTCATATAGGTCTCACTACCAGTAATTTATGTAAATTTGGTTTTAAATGTATTTCACAAATTTGTTAGCTAGCAGAACAAGGCGACTACACGAGATTTTAATACATACAAGTCATGTAATAACCAAATAAAAATTATGATGATGATATTTAAAAACAGAGAAAAATATTTTATCCCGTTTAAAAGTGTTAAAGCTTGATTCCATCCTGAGAATTATACGCATATTTTTGCCACGGCTTTGATTGCAGGGCAGTCATGCTGCAATATGCATGATTCCCTTAGTTGCAAATAACGTGCGTACATAAAACCCTTCAAGTTTTCCGCTAAGCAATTTTATTAATATGATAACTTTCTTTCTGAATACCGTAACTTTTACGCTGACTTATTCTTATTTTAGCTGTTTAGTAAAACTTACAATATGAATTATTCCTTTCATTTAGTATTATATCTGATTAGTCCTAGGACATTACACATAATCACATAAGGCCCCCGGATCATGAAAATCAAACAGTCATAATCAAAAATCTTTATCAACAAAGATGACAATTATTGAACATTTTACAGGAGATTCAAAACTTGACTAGGTTTGTTTAATGATCCCGGGGCAAGGATTCTTACCGCAATTTAATCATAAAACGTGTACGAGGTTTACGTACAATAGCATGTACTTTGTTTTGTAATCTATACTTTATTCTCACAGTCATTTGCAGAGAATTAAACGGGAAACTACATAAAGGTAGGTCGCGGGTGTGCATTTGTAATCAATTGTTGTACACAATTTCTACGATCCGCCCGGTCATTTTGTGTACATTTGATTACATGTTACGTCACAAAGACAACGTTACGTCGTTTCCCTTTTAATTCTCTTCAAATGACTTGAAGTTCATACGAATTAAATACGAGGGCTGTTCAATAAATAATGTCCTGAACTATATGACATACATTACAGATATCTTATGACATTAAACTTGACTTTCTCTCATTATTGAATCTTTCATGAATTGATAACAGTTTATGTGACAACTTTTCATCAAATTGTTTCATCGTGAGAGGCTGGGAAACAGGGGCTTTTCGAGACACTGCATTATAAATGAGTGGTAAAGAATCAGTAAACTAGAGTGAGAATTAAAGCATTATTAAAGCTGTTGTTAAACTTGTTAAAAATCCCAAAGAAATATTTACTGAAATATTTTCCTTTACAGCAACCAATGCCTGTTTTATACACAAAAGAGCAGGTGGATTTCAATAATAAAAAATTATATAATGGGCATCAAAAATGGGTACACTCCTTGCCAACAAAAATTATAACAACTTATGTACTGTTCGCCAAATTTGAACAAATACCATTTGATGATGTATGATTGACTTTAAGACACATAGCAAATTTGATAGACATCACATCGGGGGTATTTTACACTGTATTTAAGAAACGTTTGACGGTAAAAAAGCTTAGTACTCAAAGGTCACCCTATATTTTGAAAAATGAGTGAAAACGACAGTGCTTACGAAAGTCTTAACAATTATTTTAAAATATCAGTAATTGTAGTAATCCACGTTTGTTTTATTTTCAAACAGATATTGAAACATGAATCTATTGCTTAAAACCCTAAAAACAAAATTAACCATAAGATGTACTAGATAAAGACGGCGAATGTCTCACAAGTGCACAGGTATGCAAGAGCACAAAAACAGATTTATATGTAATTTTCTTAAACATTAGTAGTATTGTTGTTCAAAATCGTATTCGGAGAGACAGTTTAATTTCTGGAGGAGTCTAGAAGCACTTTTTTGGCCAAAAAATCAAAAGGTTTACTAGAGGAAGGACCCACAATAAAAATAAGGAATCCACTACATTGAATTTCTTCAAGACAGCGTCCAAACCCGCATGCCCTGAAGAGTTAAGGGGTTTTCGGGATAGACAGAAAGTTAAAAAATTTTCACATTAACAATATTTGCCAGATCTTTGACCTTTTGCCTTGTTTCTATTTCCAAACTTGGAAAAAACACCTTTAAGAAGGAAAAAACAAGTTAGGGAAATCATTGGATCTGCCATTTTCCAGTATACTAAGGGTCATACCCAAAAATGAGTTCTACAAACGATCAGAAATTGGATAAAAATGTTACGGACATGAACTTTACTTAAAAGAGAATAATTAGTAAAATCATGAAGAATAAATCATTGAAAAGCGCCTTATGCTTCTCTCTGAGCACCGAGTACATTATTTATTGAACAGCCCTCGTATATTATTTAAAATAAAAGGTACGTGCTATTGTACGTAAATCTTGAACATGTTTTATAATTAAATCGGTATGAATCCTGATACACTGCCAAGTGAAAGGAATAATTTATATTGTAAGTTTTACTAAACTGCTAAAAGTCAGTCAGAATTGATAATAAGCCAGCTTTAAAGTTGTGGTAGGCAGAAAGAAGGTTATTATAATATGCCCACATACAACCCCTCAAGAGCGGAAAACCTAAGGAGTTTTATGAATGCGCACGTTATTTGCAACTCGGGGACACATGCGTATTGCATAATGACTACCAATCAATGGCAGGGCGAAAATATGTGTATAATTTTTTAGGATGGAAGCAATTTTCAACACTAAAAACGAGATGAATTAATTCACGCTTCCACATCGTCACGGGTGACGCAGTTGCTATCTCCGCACAACCAATCAGAATCGCAGAAAAATTGTCCGCCAATAACTCCGACAAAACGCAGATGTTGGAGGCTGCGAAATGACACCGCTAAACGTAACTTATCCGCTGTATAACGAAAATTGTGGAGTCCCATGAATAGGTTAGATGTAAAAATGATATGAGGTTCCCGGAAAGAATAAACAAGGTTAGATTTATTCATTTCTTTAGTCCAAAACACGGAAAAGCAAGTGTTTACAGTGCATCAAGTGATAAACAGCTGATCAACTTCAAGTCATGTATAAGACCGAAAACGACTGTCTTTTTAAAAAATAAGTCTTTCATGTATATTATGTCAAGGTTAGTGATGATGTAAGTGGAAATTAAAGCGACCAATGTCTGGATTATGTATTATCAAGTACAATATCGTGATTTGAAAACTTAGGCAGTACTGGGGCTATACACAGACCTGAAGTGGACGGTTCAGAGCTGATCTCAGTGTTCAACTGAATATTGATTCTCGAAAAAGAGTATGCTGCAAAAATATTTTCTGGATATTTTTTAAAATAATTTATTTTGCAATTTTTTGTGATTGTATCTACACTGTTTTAGTCTATAGTTGTTTGATTCTTAATTGTAGCATTTGTGAGTCTTTGCATACTGACGATAGGCAACAGTCATCAAGAAAGGCAGACAAGATGAGTTGTAAGTTTACCAATTAAGAAAAAGTATTTATTATGAAAAAAAAACTTTGTTTTAAATCCAGTACATTATTCAAGAAGATATCAATGTATTGTGCTTAACTATGAAAACTTGAGTAAAGTGACACATATGAATTGTTATTTTTTGCTATAAACATTATTGATACTTATTTAGTTTTGGTGAAAAGACTAAGGAAAGTTAACTGCAAATTTGTTTTTAAAAAGCATTCAAAAATTCCAAATCAAATGCATTATTTATATTTAATGTAAATAATGAAATATTGCATGAATTCAGGATCAATGATGACGCACAAGAGGAAACAAGAGAATCTTTACCCGAGAATGCCCCAGTGAATTTCAACAGGCTACATGTATGTATGTATACAATATGAGCATCTTCGGTAAGTTATATAATTTACAAATGATAATGGAGAAAGAGAACTGCAACCAAAAATATTTCCACAAACCATAACAATCTATTGATCCACTTATTCTTGACATCAATGGTTTCATGTTTTTTTAGACCCAAGAAAATCAGTACTTGAAGTAAAATAAATAATATTTGAAGTAAATCAATACTTCTGTAATTTCTTTTTTAATTTAATTAGGAAGCACTTTTTTTTTTTTTAGATTTTGTTACATTTATTTGTGTTGCATACTTATAGATCTAAACTCACTTTTTGTTCTTTTTAAAGATTTTACCAAAATCAGCTGTGCAAGTCAAGATTTAGAACTACATCATATACAGAGAGAAACTTCAGTCTACAGAACAGACTAAATAATCTTCTACAATCCATGGCCACATTGGCCACATATCAGCTTGAGAAAAACTAGACCCCCTTGCATAAAGAAAACAGCAGACAAAAAAGATACATCAGGATTGTTTGTGTATTATTCATACTAAGACAAAAAATTATTACAATTTTTAAGAGTTTTTGACATCAGAGCATAATGCATTGTAAAAAGAGGTAATACTTATGAGGCTAAGCTTAAGGCATAATTTTGGATTAATGGATGTAGCATCAATGTTTGGTGTATCAGTGATTTATCATATGCCTTTGTTGACTTTATGTGTATGTAGAGTTTTTAAAAAGATAAGTGATTCTGTTGCTGACAACAGGAGAAGAATTTAACTCAGGAATGAATTCTGATAGCATAATACATATTTATTTATGTAATAGATGGTATCCACAATATGCTGAATACTTTTCAGTTAAGACAAGCTCATAAATGTGATGAATAACAATTTAAATTGTGTACTACCTCACTATTTAAATCTGATATATCTGGTATTGCATACTGATGTAAGTATTTGACTTATAAAGTGACATGACGATACATTACCATGAGAAACAAATGTTCCAACATTTAGCTCTAAACATGTATGTCCCTGCCGAGGGAAATATGATAGAAGGAAAAAAATACTAGTACTTTGACATAAACAGATATATTTTTACTGCTTAATGAAATGCGCAGTATCAATAAAGTTTTCTGTATACCCATACCTGTCTTTATTTCTTCGGCACATATTGTATCTTTCATTGCTTATTTTGTATTTAACCCCTATGATATTGTTAATAAATACAGCATGTGCTTGAGGGTATCATTAAAAGTTTTCACCCCAAGAAAAGCTATGGTTAACTGGGATGCAGCTGAGGTTGACCATGGCTTTTGAGGGGAGAATATATTCAATGTTTCCCTCAACTACAAGCTGTATTTATGATATTATACTGAATATTTGATATGAAGAAATGTAAAACTGAACTGTGCACTCCTAAATTCGGCGCATGTAAATATTTTTTGGAATATCATTCGTCAAGCAATGTTGACTGTTGCTACGCTGGAGGGCGTTATTTCATTGTTCAGAGGGAAATTGTGTTTTTTTTAAAATCATATTCCACTTACATGACAGTAAAATATCATTGACTAAAACAGAATTATTTTGATTCCTCTTTGAGTGTAACTGCTAATGAAGACATCATGATTATTCTGAAAGGAAACCTTTTAAACCTAGCAGTTTGAAATACTGAATGTAACAGTTACATTCAGTATATGTAATTGTTTTTTCGAAAATGTGCGAGAAATTTGAATTAACTTTTATTGACTCTATTTTGAAATACAGTATGCACGAGTTGTATCACATGAATGCTTAAAGTCATAAATTAAATCAGAAAATCAAGAAATTTCTGTACAAGGCAAATGTCTAAAACACACAAATTCAATTTCCTTTATGAGGCTTTGCCCCCCCCCTTTTGAACCCCCCACCAGGGCTCTGCCCTGGACCGGATGGGGGCCTAAGGTGAAAATTGAATTTTGAATGAAAAGCTTCAGTTATATTCTAAAGATGACAAAAACCGTAGAAGTTTATTTAGTAATGTATTAAGATACAGACATGGAAAGCTTTTTTTCTTTAATTTTATGTGAAAAGTTAAAACATCTGAATTTTTTCATCAAATTTGTTTTCTGTTTATGATCTTAATTTAAGGATCTGTACACTGCCACCCAAGCAAAATATTGTCAGACATTGAGAATATTGTATGAAGGTGGAAATTTTCAGCATATCCATTTCATTTTCAGGATAGGATACCTTTTATTATCCCACAGAAAATAAAGATGATGAATACATATAAACAGAAATTATTAAATATTTTATAACCTGTGTGAGAAAAAAATAAGCATAAAATATTGATTTAATTTATCTTGACAGAATCAGAACTGTTAGTGAGCATTCTAACGCAAATATTAAAAATGATTATATTAAAAAAATTATCAGTTTGTTCAAATCAACAACTATTGTTTGAGGAAGTGATGTGGTGAATAAAATGCTACAAAACACATCAAATAGGCCTACATCAAAAAATAATTTGTCCAACGTCGGTAATAAAGCTAGGGGAAAATCTCGGCGGTTAAGATTGCAATGTTTACTAACAAAATTTATTGATTTCATTATAAACAATGACAATTAATTTATCTAAGTTTCCGATCTACCAACTGTCCGACGACAGTTAAAACTGACCTTCGGTTGCATACGGATATAGCTGTAAGAATAACTCTTCCTTTCCAGTTCTACTTACTAAAATTTTGTGTTTGCAACCTCAATTAAACTTATAATACATTCGACAAACATTTCAGTAATAATTTATGAACAAACAAGCTCGTTGAAGTTTTTTCCCATGCGATTCTGTACATCGCATCCATGTTGTTTACATTAGTTGTCGGAGTCTGCAACCACGTGACTTTCGTTGCCATCGGTGGTTGGAGCATACGTGGAAGCGTGAATTAAACTCTCCCTGTGAACAGGACATTAGAGTAAATTTCAAATTTGGCACAAATTGCTTCATACAAACATCTCCATGTTTGTGTTATTATTCATGACTCAACGAAATGTAAAAGCTGATGGAAAAAAAATATTGTAATAAATGGAAATTATGAGTTAATTGACATTGCAACAGTTTAATCTTGATTCTCAATATAATAACTGTATCAAAAATTTAAATGCTTCTTAAAACAAGTTTCAGAGCATCGCAAAGCGGTTCATCCCTCAGGAAAAATGTATCTATAAATCAGGACGGCATTCGACATCAATCCCGAAACAAATTATGACATATTTTCTCACAGGACTAACCTACAAACAAACACACACACTTGTGTGTGGCTAGTGGATAATACAACAATTATTTGATATCAATTTATAATATGGGTATGGCATAAATTTCAATGATTAATACATTTCATTTACACACGAGATTATAACTGTTTATTGCATATTTGTAAAAACCTTTTGTAACATTTTTTATACAAGTATCTTATGTTCACCTTATACGCATTCATATAATTATATTTTAGAACTTTAGTAGCAATAAATTAATTAAATTGATAAAGATGTAAGTAACCCAGGTAGCACAAAACATTTTCAAAACATTTTATTGCTGTTGTAAAAAGGTTTTTTCGAAACATTTCAGATTAAACATTTTAAATATGTTTTTAAAACATTTCCTTTTCTCATTATAAAATTTTAAAACGTTTTTAAAATGTTTCAAAAGGCATGTTTAGCTTTCAAATATCAAAGATTTTTATATTACGTTTTAAAAACGTTTTTAAAACATGAAATGAAACATTCCTTTTCCATAAATTTAAAACATTGCATAAATATGTCTCTGAAACATTTGGAAGGAACGTTGTAAAAATGTTTTTGAAACATTCTTAATTATGTTAGTTTTTTTTTTTATACCTTCCAAATATCTAAAAGATCTTATAAAACGTTTTGAAAACGTTCTTAAAACATGAAATGAAACATTCTTTTTCTGTAAATCGAAAACATTGCATATACGTTTCTAAAACATTTGTCAGGAACATTTGAAATTTTTAAAAAAAAAACATTCTTAATATCGCTGTTAGTTAAAAACATTCAATTCCGGATATTTTTAGGCCTAGGCAGTAAAAATGTTTATTTAAAACATTAACTAAAATAATTATTTTCATTACAATTGAAACATTTTAATTATAGTTTTGACATTTTTTAGAAACATTTTCAAAATGTTCTTAAAACATTCAAATAATTTATTATTGCGATTTTTCTAAAATTAAGTTTATGAAGAAAAAAAAAGAAAATATAGAAAGAATAGTGTTAAAATGAGGAATTGTAGTAATTTTTTAATTGAAAGATTTTTTCTGGTATTTTATAATGATTTCTAGTTTTGGCTTTGTCTTATAAAAAAAAATAATGTTCTTCAGCAAATCTGTGATCCACTCCCAGAATTTTACTCTGAGGCATATGCATTAGATAGGAATTGGCTCACTGGTCAGTTTCAGTGTCTTGATAACCGCTTATGCAATTCTCCTGCTGGGTAGCGCGTTACAGAGTATAGTGGTTTGCTGCTTATCTAGGCCAAATTTTGAATTCTGGTAAACAAGATGTGGGCGCTTACTCCGTGCCGATTTGAATGAGAAGACTTTGCACCATATAAACCACGACAATAACCTCGGGATTTATTAACTTTGAATGGTAAGAATTATTCCTTTATCATAGACTATAAAAGATCATTTAAAATTACTTCTATACTACCAGTGATAATCAATAACTTTGTACAAATGTATGTAGCAATGACAAAGCGTTAAGATTTTATACATGTATTTGATTTGAATATTTCAATCTTAAGGCAACACAATTATATCTTTGTTTCAAGTTTCAAGTATTCTTTGTTTTTGTGAAATGTTAATCATCAAACAATATTTTGATTTAAAAATGAAATTTCTTTACAGCATGGTGTTGGTTGCATCATCCGTATTTTCAAATTCCCACATTCAAAAGACCCGCCTTTAGTGAAGGCAAAGGTGTACGTAAATACTATTACTCTTTTATAATATTGTCATAGTAATTATTTTTCTGCTTTTTTCAATGCAAATGAGGAAAGAACTTAAATTTGATATAATTATTTAAAAATATTTTTTGTATATATTTCCATTGATTATCTTAGATACATTAGATGTAGAACGCTGATACAAACGCAATTTTCCTTATCTTTACAGATTGTGCTATTCTCTCCGAGGGGCGGATTCCTTATCAGCCTTTTCAGTGTATGTGATTCTAACTAGGTCTTATAGATCCGCCGCTCTGTTCTACATGTACCTATACCATGTAAACAGTGAACATAGGATTTCTGTGATTCTGTCCTTTTTTAAAATTCCGTGAATGGATTAGACGCCGTTTTCAACCTTTAAAAACCCGGTGACTTGAAAGAAAATAAATTAAAATTGTACCAAGAATGGAATTTAAATGTGATTAACATATTGAATATGGGTTTGTATTAAAGATTCAAAAATTAAACATAATTTGTATTTATTTTTTTTTAAATATAAATATTTCATTATTTAATGATATAAAGTAAAAATTCAGGAAAAATACTTTTGTAACATTGACTTGAATGTTTTGAAAACGTTTTAAAAACCAAACAAATTAAACGTGAATAAAAAAATGACATTTGTTGAAATATTTTGTAAAATGTTTTAAAAAAAATTTAAAAACCATACAAAATCACGTGATTAAAACATTGTTGTAAAATGTTTTTGTGACATTTTAAGAAAATGTTCAGGAAACAATTGCTGAAATATTTCACTAAAATGTTTTAAAAACGTTTAAAAAACCATACAAATTCACGTGATTAAAACATTGTTCAAAATGTTTTTGCAACATTTTAAGAAAATGTTCTGACAACATTTTGCTGAAATATTTCACAAAAATGTTTTAAAAACGTTTAAAAAAACATACAAAATCACGTGATTAAAACATTTTCAAAAAATGTTTTCGCAACATTTTGAAAATGTTTTAAAAACATTTTTAAAATGTTTTTGTGTTAGCTGGGAAGGTCAATCGGAATATTGTATTTGAGAAATTTAAAGTTTGATAGACGTACTGTAGATAATCATACTATTTTTGACAGAATAAGGATCACTTTAGATACTTATACACTGTCAATCTGTTGATGTAGTATTGACCGACATAGAGATAATTGTTCTGATGATCCAGACACACACTACGGGGATACCTCACTCTTTGTTGTTGTGAGAGTAATAGAAACTGGTCGTCCTGATCAAGGAGGTGAACAGATTTACATTCAGTAAAACAAACAAGGATGTGACCGAGGACTTCAGTACAGATTCCATAGTGATAGAACTCTAACCCCTGACCTGTGTAGGAGAATCTGTGTTGTCCCGATTTACTCTCCATCACTACTCAATTATAATAGTCAGATGTACAGATATCCCCATTGATGTTTTCTGTGATGTAGTATGGTGAAATGTACAGTCCCTGTCCTTTGTTATCCCTCTGTATGTTCTGTAGTACTTTTCCTGTTTTGTTGTACCTGACGACTCTACCAGCCATCCCCACCAGTAAGTCCCCGTTGATATGGGAGGAGTGTATGCTGAGTGGTTCCCAATCTCTAGTTTTAATGAATTCAGTGATATCATTTTCCTGCGATTTCCTATTGATGACTTTCACCTTTCTATCTGTAAAGATCAGATCCCCGGCCTGTATCACAGTGTGATAACCTTGCACTCCACCACTGGTTTTTATTTTCTGAATCTTTCTTCCCTGTAGATCTATTTGAATAAGATTACCCTTATTGTCACTGATCCAGACTCTGTCTGATTGATCCAGTGATACATGGTATACATGATCAACACCTGGTACATTGAACTCCCTGACTTTGGTGACAGAAGCAGATAGAGACAATGTTTGTTTTTTGTCAGATTTTTTTTCTGTTTTCTTTCAACTGTCTATGTGTAGATTTAATATAACTTTTAATGGACTTTATTTCTCTCTCTTTTCATCCTTATTGTTTGGTATATGTATTTTACGAAGTAATTTGGTGATATCATCTTGGCTGTATTGTCCAGCAGTAAATCTTGGTATGACTGGTTTCGTTATCTCAGGTATGGAGCGGATCTTTGGCTTCTCAGATATTAATTTCTGAGGTTCTGTAGAAGACAGACATCTGTGGAGCTCTTTGACGAGGTTATTAAGATAAGCGATGTAGTCATCCATGGTCTTGTTTTGGGTATTTAGATTATCCAAAAGAGATTGCTCTATCTGGTCTAACTGTTTCATGTTCTCAGATATGACTGTGTCCACCATACTTTTCAAGAACTCACCTTCAGTCTTCATTGATGTTCTGATATTGTCCATGATGTGTTTGATTTCACCTGCATCTTGTTTAATTTCCGTCAGAAAATCTTGTGATAAAGGGAGAAAATACTCATGGATTTTTGAAATTTCTTTTTGGCAAAGCACAGACTTTTCTGCATAGATTGTTTCTAGATCAACAAACGTATGTCTATGATGGTTTCCATTTATAGCATATTTGGAACATAATGGAATCTGGCATTCATTACAGAGCATGTCTACATATTTAGTGTGGTGGATCTCGCATTTCCTCACAGGAAGTTGTCGTTTACGTAGCTGGTAAAGAACCACCTCATGATTCCTGTTTTCTGGACTTTTCAGATGTTCATCTCTGCATTGGTTACACAATCTTTGATGACAAGGATTGCAGTAGAACAAACAGTTTCTTTCACATTCTTCAGTGCCACACTCTAAAAAGTGTTGGGCTCTTGGAGGAATACCAGTTTTAGATAAAACCATCTGAAAGAAACAAGGTTTTAATATACTCAATTGGATTAAAATGGGCATATCCCGGTAATGGGCATTTCAGAAAATGTGACTTATAAAGTAAAATAGATTGATTAGTTTTAAAAAGTGTTAGAAGTTTAATTGTCAAACATCTAGTAGCAAACATATCTGATCTGACATTTGTATGAAAAAAACGTACTGTTAGACATATGCTTAAAATGTATTACTGCTCTAGAATTTAAATGGAAAGCTTATTTAATTTGATATATCAATTTTTTTTTGGTATAACAAAGCTGGATTTAACAGTCTTTAAATGTTTCCAAGTCCCTTAGTAAATGAACATGTAGGTATATAAGTAAATGAATTAAACTGATTAATCCATTGTTCATGCATGGTAAAAAGACAAAAAAAGACTCCAACATTTATTATTTACTAGTAATACTTACAATATCTATAATGACATATAAACATGCCCTTGTCCAACAGCCTTTAGATAGTCAGAGAGAGACGTAATAGTCAATAATTTTAAAACACGGCCTCTTATTTACTTTCTGGTTAGAGATATAAATATCAGGGGTGAATATTGACACACTGAATACCTGACATTTTGATGGCCCTTGACTGTCCTGACATAGGGGCTACTCTGGTTAATATGACGTATAAAATGGATTTTAATACATTAATGATAGTCCAAAATATTGATTTGATTTTATTGAAGTCATTTTTTTTTATTTTAGTACCAAATATACGTTTTGGTATCTAAATCACATATGCTACATCAGAAAATAAATGATCTAAAGAATATCGCTGATTGTTTAATTGAATTATTTTGTTCGTGCAAGGTTAGGATTGGACCTCAAATTATGTTAGAATTTCTTTTAGATAATCATGAGAATATGATGAAAACTATTTGAAATTTTGATGACTACCTATGTGCTTTTCATTGTAGGTGGATTTATAGGACATTATTAGAAATAATACACAGAAATGAAGGGATAAAATCAGTCCAAAGAACATTGAATTTTGTTAAGATATAGTATGCCCTCTAAGATTTAACCTCTACAAATGTTGGAGGAATAAACAAAATGTCACAAGCGAGTTGTTCATTTGTGTTCAAGTAGTACAGGTAGTAATAATGAGTAACATAGACATTGTACATATATTTGATGAGGAGGACAATCTGGAAAGAAACGATTTAATTGTAGAAATATAAACAAACATTTTGAAATGTTGGAACGTCAACATTGTCAATGAAAGACATAGGCGCTTCAGGGTTGCTTATCCTGTGAAAACAATGTTAAGTAATGAAAGAAATTGAAACCTTAACACAGTAAATTATACAATCATAGAGCAATTCTTAAAGCATAAATGATAAAATTAGTGGGCATTGGATTATCCTGTGTGGAATGTATTGGGATATTATTTTAAAAGAAATTCTTGACGCTATTTTACGTTACATTGCCGTTAACTGTGTTACGCTGGTACAAAACATGTTAATTTAAAATGACATATATTGATTTCAGTTATGGACTCTCCCTACACAATTGCAAATATATCTTGGACATTGAAAAAGATGTATTGTATAAAGGAGTTAATAATGAGCTCATTTATTTAATTTTCACTACATGCTGCGTGGCATTTGCCCCCAGGAAAAATGTTCAAAGACACGACAATTTCAGTGAATAAAATCACTGTTAATTACTTCAGTAGAGAAAATACATGAACGTAACACGTTCTATTAACTTATATTGGTCTTTGAAATTTTAAGAATACTTTAATTAATTACAAATTGAGATATATATTGTAACTTCTTTTCTTTGGAATTTAGATTTTAAGGCAGATCACTCTAACTGCAGAAAATACCTTAGAATCAGAACTCTTTAGTGTGCAGTGAAGAGAGGGTTCTTAAATCAAGTACCATCGAGAAGCGAGCATCCCCTACCGACCGGTCACAGCCGCCGTGTGCTCTTTGTCATGATCAGGAAAAAACGGGAAAAATCGTCATCAATTCGGTTCATATAAAATGGACTAGCAATTAGTATTAAAACGTCAGTCAGGATTTGACTCAATGATAACTTGTATTTGCTGACAAGGTCATTGTATCGAACTTATAACTTACGAAAATATGACTTTACAGAAGCCTGCTGAAAATCTTGTTTCATCAACTTTTTGTCAAAAATTTAATTTTGTACGTAGAGCATGATGTTGCGTATTCAATCAACTGAGATATGTAAATTTAGGGAGTGAATGATGAACTTCAAGGTATATTGCTGTATTAGTAAGGACTGTTGACGATAAAAAAGTTAAAATAATCACATTTTTCAATAGAGCTTAGTTGTCAGATTACCATTAACGTCTTTTTCAAATAATATATCTAAATATGAAGCAGATGTGTCAGATTCTGTGATATCTAGATCTTTTACTTTCATTTCAAGTTCACCTGGATGTATTGTATCGACATAACAATGGAAATTGCCATTGTTAATTGACACTACGTCGCTGATATATCTAAATGTCGAGTTGAAGGCCACAGTATAAGGTTTTGCACAATCTTCGCTTTATTTGAATACAAAAACAAGTCTGCAAATAAAAGGGCACAGTTGGTACTCATAGGAATTCCAATAGACCGTTGTAAGACCTGGTCTCCAAAAACAACACATACATGACTGTATAGATATTGTCAATGGGAAACTCGGGCATCATTTTAGATGTAGACTTCAGAAAACCTGTGCGTACAATCACACTGCTTTTCAGCAAAATAATTTTGCAAATGACCAACGACAAGGTAGTTAAATTTTCGAGTTCCCTTTTTATTGAAAAAACAGCTGTCAGTGATATCTGGACTTTATCGTGGGTAATGGCAGTGTATAAAGCTGAAAAGTCTTAAGATTTTAAGCTGTCGATTTTGATAAAATCTTTCAAATTTTCCAAAAGTGCCTTGGAATTTTCATTATCCTCATCTGAATTACACCACTTCTTGAATATAGTATTGCACAAATGAAATAAAATTTAGGGAAAAAGTAATATAACATATCATAAATAAATTTTCTTATTTATAAATTTAATATGTAAAGAACTTTGACAAATGTTGAAATGAATCTGATTTTTTACTCGTTAAATTAATCAGCTAACGATGAGACTGTAGACAACGAGTCGGTTGATATTAAAACGGAAGCGAGTTTGAGTGACCTCTCAATACGTAAGCAGGATTATTATGGTAAAAAAAAGAAATGGTGCTGGGCGATCACAATTATTTTTAATTTTTTTCTCACCTTTTCAAAGAACCATTAGTTATGAACGTGAATTCTAATACTTTTTTCCTTCAACATATTTTTTTAATTCATTTGAAATTAGAATGTCAACATGATAGTATTTTCAATAGTATTAATTATAATATAATTTCAGCTTTTGTATGCGGATATAGAATCTAACTTACCGTTTTTGAGCTCAATTTATTTACAGGAATTTATTATTTACTTATTCATTTATATATTTCATAGGTGAACCTTAGAATGGTAAAATAGAGCAACATGGATTTAAACAAATTTTACGTTTCAGGTAACTGCGCTATAAATAAACACAGGTAACCCGGATATTTAAACCAGGTGAAGGTTACCTCAGACACATTCAATTTGAACCTTAAGGGAAGGAAATACTCATCTTATTTGGAACTTTGAAAGGTAATATCTTTGGTTTAGTGGCAGAAGAATGATTTTGTAAGGTAATTTTAATAAAGTGCATTACTTATATATTATATGATATTAAAATACATATCTAAATCTTCTATTTTAATAATATTTCTACTTTCGTTTTAAGTTCATGTAAGTTGGCCTAACTCGTGTTCCTTAAACTTACACTATTTAAAAACGAATGGAACATGTTTTCATTTTATAATTTTTTGTATAACATGCCTCTAACATACAATTTACAAAATGAAAGCATTAAAACCATTTTATATTTGGCAGAGACACTGGTACCTGAAGACACTATAAACCCAACCCCACATTCACCCTTCGCTCCTTCCCGTCGAATCTATAATCCGGGCTCAAAGATATTTCTATATTTTACTGTTCTTGAAAATAAAACTATTTGATACAATGATATGAATATAGGAAAAGATTCCCCACTTTAAGCTTAGTGACAACAGTTTAATATTGTTTGGGCTTTTCTTTATTTTCCTTTTACTACAAGTTTTAATATTTTCCCAGGAGAAATGGAAACGTATGTGGATTCCTGTCCCCATAACATCACAGAGGTATTAGAGTCCTCCGCCAGGCTGGGGTGTGGTCAGGATAAGTATGGAAACGATCAGTATCTCTGTGTCCCTAACATACACAAAACAGGACTTATAGAACTATGTTACAATGGAATCATGGGTATTATAAAAAGAGGTGAGTAATAAAAGAAATTTAACCTAAAACACATTTCTATGGTTTAAAGCTGAACACTTCTCATAAATAGGCACTGTCAGACGGGTATATAAACCGCTCGCTTTCGTTACACCCGATTGCACACTTGAAACTCATGTCTGACATGTAGTACTCCTTGCGTGGTCTTAGTTTTATTGCGTTTTTTCCTTGTTTTTATGTGCATTTTCTGCTTGTATATAATGTATAGACCTGTATTTTTCATGATACTATTGTCCTTTTTTGCAAAAAATACGTTAAATTTGATAATTTCATCTCGACCGAGTTGCACGGCTGTGTATAATGTACGTCTACACTCGTCGGATCTCTACAGCAAAATACATTGAACTGATAAGCTATCTTCTCCTTATATATGGGCTGTGGGGAACGCTTTGTACAACGAGAAATATGGCGGCCTATGCCTATTTATGAAGAGTGTTCAGCTTTAAGTTTCAAACAAAAACCAACAAAAATCGAAGCATCTTAGAAAGCATTCTTTGATATACACTAGAATATATTTTATTTCTTACGTGTATGCATAACAATATACTTGATTAGGCAACTGTTTGGAAACTGATGGAGAAAATCTTTACTGGAACAACTGCCTTGGATTTTTATCAGGTTGTCCTGAAAAGGAATATCGAAGCAATGAAATATACAATTGTAAGATCCTTGAACTATATCACAATTACTATAAAATGCTCAAATTTAAATCGTCACACTATTGTTTGTATTTAATCTGATTTATCATATAGTATTTTTTAATTAAATGATTCATTATCATTCAGATTCTGCATGCCAAATCATCAATGCACAACACAATTGCTATCTTGCTGAATCATCATGTCCTAATATGTAAGTAAATAGGAATGTAGCATTTTAAATTGTATATTTTTGATTAACCTACTTTTTGATTGTGTCTTGTAAAACTTAATTTGCTTGGGATTTCTATATAACACTGTAGTTAACTTTCATTAATACCTTGGTTCTCTACAAAGAAGACTTAAACTGAAAGACAGCTGTCCCAGAGCAGTCTTAGAAATTGTTATCTGGATATTTTTTGCTGTGCACGTCCTAGAAAGCATTCTCAGCCATCCAAGGGAGAAGCCGCTGTAGGAAGCGTTTATAAATTAAATAGGGGGATCTCACTCCTAACTGAGATGCTCACTCCTCCATGGTATATGTCTCTGATGTTTTTGAGGTCTGTGTTTGCTCTCCTTCTATTTAATATTGTTTTATGGATTTTGGATCTTGAAGACTGTTTGTTATATACATACATTTCATCCTAACAGAGGGTATTAGTAATTATTTTTTATACAGACGGATGGAATAGATGCTCAACTAACATACACATTTTGAGAAGAAAATTTGTACTGTAAGATAGATTGATTCAATCTTGCTTTTGCAATACAATTAATTATCTTTTAATCATAAAGAGAGGTCACTTCATCCCGGCAAAGGGCTTGAAATTTAGACTAGACTATCACCTAGTGTAATTAGGTAGTAATGATTCTTTACCCTGAAAATGCTTTCTGCAATAAACGACCTCAGTTAAAAGATCTCATTAAATAGAAATGTCAAAATGACTTTCGTTGTTTCGGGTTGGGTCTTGTTGGTACTGTAATCTAGAATATTTTTATTTTTAAATATTTTGGACGAAATATTTGATAGATTTCAATGTATTGAAATAAAGGGACTCCGACCCTCAGCCAGAAAAGACAACTCTTTACCTTATAATTCAATTCAAAGAACTCTTTATATGAAGCTTGAAAATTAAATCTTTTCATTCAAAAATTTCATTATATGCCATTATATGCCTCTCAATGTGCTTCAAGGTTCTTCGAACTTCTCAGAAAGGTCTAATTAAAAGTAGAAATTTTCATCCCGTAAAAGCATTTTTAGATACCATTGTTTATTAGCATGATATGACATTAGAAGTGATTTATGGAGCTTTGCAAAGAACCTTGAAGCTCATTGAGATGCATATAATGAAAATTGTTGCATGATAACATTTAGACCATAAACTGTAAACAGACTTAAGTCAAAATTTAGATTTTTTTTTTATTTCTTGGGTTTTATAAAATGCATTTGTTTAAAAATTTGCAATGTTGTATAACATTTTAATTCAAACATATAATGAAAAATATGTTTTATCATCAAAACTATTTCGAAGTTATATTCGTTTAAAATTTTGACTAAAATCTGTTCTCAGTTCATGGTCTAGGAGCCTGATATGCCTTTCTTGGGATGAATATTTGAAATATGTTCTCCGATATATTTCAATGTAAAAAAAATGATCCTGTATTATGACCCCTTTAAATTCTTCAGGATCATTATTTGAAGAAAAAAAAGATCAGAACTAACTGAGGGCTGCTCCATATCACATTCTAATGCCTTTTTTGAAGTTTAATTTTCCCCAATCCATTCCTCATTATGACCCTACTCTGGGGGCTATGATTTTAACAAATTAATATACTGTATACACTACCCGATGATGTTACTATATTAAATAGGATTTTACATGCATTTTCTATTCTTTAAAAGAGTATATAAACAAAGATCGCTTCTTTTATAATAATATGACTGTAATATTTTGATTCCCCTTTGTTTCAACAATCCGTGGACTTATTTATAAAAGCTATTATCTAAGCTACTAGAGGATGCTTCCTTAATAATAAGTCATTAATTAGACATGTTCTGGATGTTTTCTTAAAATTATTTTCTAAAAATTCATGTGTATAATGTTGAACCCATATTATTGTCCCAAACAACACCGGGGACACTGTTCTGAACAAATGTGAATCTATACTACACTGACATTCCACAATTGATGCATCTTTTTCCTGACGTCATTGCTTCTAGACAAATTTTCTTGCCTTTTTAAACAATCATAATCCATAAACTATAAAAGGCACTTACTTGATATTTTCAGTATTTAGTGAAATGACCTTTAGGAGAATCAACAGCAAGTAATCTCCTTTGAATTATCCGACATACATCTAAGTTCCTGATATAAGTGACAGTTAGAGAGGACTTAATTTTCATAAGTTCAAAAATGAAATCATCTATTGATTTAATTGCTGCCTGTAATTTTTCAGTCGAATTTTTAAAATTAGCTAGATATTTTTAATGATAATGAAGTCAAGTGACTGTAATGGCCACTCAAGACAATCGAAATTATTCTCACATTTCCAAGATATAGTCATTTGTGAGACATGGTCGGGGGCATCGTCATCCTGGAATAAAATTGACGAATTTCAAATGAATTTAATGACTGGCATTAAATATTCATCAATGGTCTCAATATACTTCTCATAGTTCATTTTTCCAGTTATCGGAACTAATGTCCCCACTCTTGAGTATGTCACACATCCCCAAAACATAACACTAAAATTCACGTTGCGGCCATGTTGACCGACACACTCTGGATGATATGTTTCATCCTGTGTTCTCCACACATACAGATTATTTTCATTTGATATAACTGTCTAAGTTTCATCTGAAAAAATCACTTTTCTGCAATATTCATCAATTTTCTGATTTTTCATATGCTTATACCATTAAACACGGTGTTTTCGGTTCACTTCTGACACAGTGAGGGTCTTCCTTACTATGAAAATGAAGTTTCCTCTGAACAGTCCTAACAGACACTTTGTCAGTAGCATGTTGGTTGAAATAATTCACAATTTCATTCAAAGTATATGTCTTATATTTTTCTTCACAGTCCGAATCAAAATTCTGTCACCCCTCTCATCGATCATTTAGACTCTTACTAACTCTATTGGAGCTCTTTTTCATACTTTCGTCATTGATAAATATCTTCAGAAGTTTAGAAATCGTTGATTTATTCACAGAAATTTTTCTGCTAAGTCACAAACATCTCGAAGGTACAAATATAAAGCCAGTTTTCTTTTCTTCTCTGAATTCTTGCTGTCTTCTCTTGATTGTTAATAATGAAAAAACCAGAGAGTTTAAAAGGAGGAAGCAACTGATATTGGGTGCACAAGGAAATCCTACCCCATGTGATTTTTATCAACTCAATTAAAAAAAGGTTTTGATTTTGGATTATATATGAAATAAAGAGAAAATTAAAAAAAAAACATAAAAATAATTGCATCGATTTTGGCATGTCATTTTATGTATATCTAGAATATTTCATAAAGATTCTGAAATCTTTTGGCCCAGTGGTTCAGTAATTTTTGGAAGATAACACATTTTTTTCATTATTTTTTATAAACTCCCCTCGAAAAAAAGCTTGATAATGTGAATAAATTTAAATTCCCTTAATCAAGGAATTTTTAATATGTAGTAAATCTGGTTGAAATTGGCCCAGTCGTATATCTAAAAAAGTGTAAATTGTCAAAAATTTTACAGACGGAAAAACGAAGGGAACATATGGACAAAATTATAACCAGAAAAGCTCAATGGAGAATTACCGGTAAATGTCAGTAATTTTAAATGTTAAAAAAAACATGGATTATTGGAAAGGGTAAGACGGAAAACTGAGCATGGCGGTCCCAATATGTTCCCTTTGTGTTCTTGCAAGGAGAGGGATAATTAGGATAGATAATTTGTCGCTTTTTAGAAGAGTCCTTGAACTATTGCATTGCTTTTTATTTATAATTGTGTATTTATATTATTCTAAATTTATTTGAATTAAATATATTGTACATTCAGGAAAATTCTATTTGAAAAATGTATTGACAATTAAGTACGTGATTTGTGAGAGAACTACAAGTGTTTTATGAAAACATTAGCACGAACTCAATGCTTTGTTTTGCTCGTGATCAATTTATATACGCAAATATCTGAGCAGACAAGACAATGCAAGGGAGCTAAATTTGCTTTCTGTAATTTGTACTTGGATTTAAGTGCTCTTCTGGATTCTTTCAGAACCCTCTATACACTGACCAAAAATATTTTTTGGACTTTGAGAAAATTATATAGTGTAAAGGAGGCTATTTTGAAATAAACTAATCCATTTCTAATATAGGGAGCGTGCCTTCTTTATCCAGGAAAAATCTTTGAAGACAGTGAAGTAATGACAAAGAAAAATTGCTTTAGATTATTCAAATGGAGAAAATATATGCAAATAAAGTTTTCAATTACTTTATATTGGTCTAACATAATGTTTAGAATAGATGGACTTATTTAAAAGTTTGTCATACAGTACTAGTGCGGATTACAATTTATTCTTTTTTATGTCAAATGGTGGGTCAGTCTAACTACACGCAAGAACCCTGAAATTAGGGTGCAGTGTAGAGAGGGTCCTTAAATTATATTTTATTGCAAAGATATTATATGAATATTACTGTTCTTTGGACCCATACCAATTTGTATAGGTTATATTCTTCTAATGTAATCCATAAGGCCTGTTGATCTCCATTTTTTCTTTGCGTTTATAAATTTGATTTGTCATTATTATTTATAGCACATTGAACACTACTTCAAGCAACACAACATCGTATGTACCAGTGATTGTTGGCAGTCTAGCTGCCGCCCTAGTTATACTTGCTGTTATTTTAACATTAGCTGTTCTTCGTTGGAGAAGAAAAAAAAGTCAGAACAAATGGACACAAGAACTTCCTTTTAATATTAAAGATGGTCCGTATATTCTTTATTTTTAATATTGTTATACATCATTTTTCTGAATATCAAGTTTTCTTTTAATTTGTGTCTTCATCTTCTTTAATTTTTCTTTGTTTAAGATGAAGTTGAAGAGTTGTTGCTAGAAATAGGGGATGAAACCTCTGGTAATTCATTTCTAGAATCTTATTCTGTAATGCCTGTTTTGAGCTGAATTGAATAGAATAAAACACTCTTATGTTTTATGGGATCACGCTTAATTATTAAGTCATAATCAAAACACTAAGGGAAAATGACAACAATACCAACAATACGAAACAACTGAAGAAATTACACTATAAATGAAATATCCTTTGTTCCTGAACAAATTGAACCACCTATTCTTAATATGACCAAGGCTTCTCTCTCACTTTCTCTCTCTCTTAACAAAAAAAATGGGAAATAATATTTGATAAAGCTAACTGTATTGAATTTGGATGTTTTTATAACAATTAATTACTATTCTGAATGAAATCAAGATCATTATATAATTAAGCCGCGTACGTAAGTGAGGGTTCTTACAGCAACAAATCTCCTGCACCATGTTTTCTACATTAATAAAGGTATAATTATGATAAAAGAAAATGTGTGAAATTTGCTTCATAAAATAATTGTAAGAATTACGGGCATATTTAGGTCACATGATTTAACTCAGGTGACCTATTTTTTATCTGTTTTCATTCGCCGTCATGCACCGTGAGTATTTCAAAGTACATGTGTATTAACATTTGAACACTTTAATCTTTTTGCCCGAAAGGTCGTCCGCGAGGCGCAGTGGTAAGAGCGTCTTTGCTAGAGTCGCGAAGTAAGGAGTTAGTACTTACGTCGAGGGTTCGTATTCCACTTTGGTACGTAGAGACCAGTTCTTCGGATGAAACCGTATAAACTAATGCCCCATGTCGTAGTAAGTGCTGACACGATACAGACCCCTTCCTGCTCAATGGCCCCGAGTCTTGAGTATAAGACAACCTTTTCAGCTTTCCACAGACAAGAGGTGGCGCCTCCAAGTGAAAAAGTCTCGAGAGGGACGTTAAACAATATATAAACAATTCAATCAATCATCCCCGAAAAAAGCCCCAAAAATTTCAACCAATTGGGCATATCATTATAGCATCTATTATAGCAACTATTGGTGAAGGGGAACATAAAATAAATTTCATGGTGGAGGAAAAACCACTAAATAGAATTTAATCTTCTTTACTTCTGAATGTCAAGCTGTCAATCTGTTGACATGATTGCAATAAGCATTGAGTCTTCTACCAAAATTTCGAATTTCATTGTCCCCGGGTCAGTGGTTCTCGTGCTAGATCGGGGCTGTATAAATAATATAGAAAAGACGCATTATTTCTTTGAAAAAAAAAATCTTCTCTGCTCCTTAGTATAAAATTAACCAAAATAATTCATAGTTGAGATATGGAAATTTGTCTGTTCCAAAATCATGGATTTCATGACCCCCAAATAAGGGGTGCTATGTTAGGGCAAAGATCTATACAGCTAATTTTGTCAGAATTAATTTAACATGAAAATATTATTAATTTTACGTTACATAATTAACGATGAATAGATGTTAATTGAGCTTGTACAGGTTTTTGAATATATACAATAGAGTAATAAGTAACCAACATTTAATCAGATATCTTCAATACAATGTAACAATTCTTTTCTCTTTTCCCAACTTAAATGTTGTTTTAATTCACGTGTATAATCATTGTGAAAAGACCCTTCAAGGGGATACATTTTTTGGACTTTTTACCTTGACCTTACTGTTTGATCCTATTTAAAAACTTTAGCCATTGCTATAACTTTTTAAATTAAAGTAGTACGTACTAGCGCTTTCATATGCCACAGATGTATAGCTGTATTACTGGCGACAAAACCTTACTTTGGAAACCAACAATTTTGACCTTTTAACCTTGATCTTGGGGTTTTACCTGCCTTTGAGAAGCTTCAATCTTTGCTTGTTAAAATATCTTTTTATTCGAGGGGTATATTACTTGTGTTTTATGCTTATAGTTAAAAATTGAGTTTCTGAAATCACTCAGATAGACTAAAGTAACTTATATTTTATGAAAAAAATACATGTAAAAGATGATATATTAGGCAGCCCAAAGTTTTTAGAGAAATTTGGAAAAAAAAAACAAAGCGGAATATTTTGAGTTTGTACTCTAGTCTCCTTTTTTTTAGCAGCAAAACTTACATTTCATATGCAAAACTAACATTTGGACACTGTTTTAGGGAAATTTTACATATGTCTCTCAGACTAACATATTAACTAATTATACATAAAAAAGCCTTCATGATACACAAATATCTACAATACTTTAATGAACGTAAATTAGTAAATACTTATTTGATTTAAATTTTTGTTTGTTATGGGGTTTTTTTCTCATTCATTCATAGACCCTGGTGTTTTAGATGATGTTATTTAAAAATAGAATTCGTATCAGCCAGTTTTGTCTCTTTTCGAAAAAAAACTATTTTCTTGTGAACAGCCACTGGGATTTTCCGTGCAAATGCTCGAACACAGTCATACGAGTCATTATTTGTCCTCATTTCAAGAGTCCGATTGAAATGCTTTTTCTATTTCAAGATATTACGTGTACAACGTCAGAATTATACAGTAACCTTTGTGAAGATAACTAAACATTATATGCCGAATTCATATCTGAGAACATGCTTTTTATTTGCTCAAGACATGTTTATTGTTGTACATCATCAGGCGTTATGCACTATGACACTCAGATCCCTGTGTAAATCCTTCTGTTTTCCCTTACCTTTCAATATTTTCAATACAATATACACAGTATTTAGGTCAAGATTGAAATAGCATCAGTGCACCCGATCTACCGGGAGTTTGGACAATAATTTTTTGTTTGTGGATTGCCACTATTACCGTTGGAGATATTCTCAAATGTAATGCAATCTTGCCCCTTTTTAAATGCAGAATTTTACCCTTTTAAATAAGAATATTGTTATCTTATAGCAAAAGACATTAAGTAAAGTCTGTATAGATACAAATAAAGGGTTTTTTAGGAAAGAGACTAACAATATATACATGATATCAATTGAATAAAGTCGCATGTTTCACTGTTAAACTTCGCCATTACGGTTATGTAGGTCATTGTGCGTCTATCAAGCGTACGATTAGTATGAATACATTAGCGTGTGTTCGAAGTGTACTCTTATTTTTATGATGAAGTGACACCTAAAACCCCTCTTTTTTAGTGCTAGACACCGACCAAATGTAAACATCCTTTATCAATTTGTAAGGCTTCACTTCGTTTTTTTTCTGTTTAACTTACGAGTTATATTTAAAATTATTTACTATAAAGTCGTCAAACATGTATATAAAGACACAATTATTTGGAATTTTGAAAAGAACGTATAACGCAGGATGCATTTTTTTTTTATACTTAAAGACTTTTTTTATGGAGATAATAATTAATCCATAAAAGCTTATTATTAATATATTAAAACTCATTACATTTACACGAATTATTATTTCACAGCATGTACATATAATTATGCAAAATTCTTATGCTCAACCAAATACGGTTGAATTTTGATATAAGCTTCACTCTATGTATAGAAAATAAAATCGCAAGAAAATGAAAATAAAGGGTCAGTTTAACGGCAACATCAACGCTGCTGGATATAAAAATATCAGTATTAGACAAGCGTAATTTGTACAGTCCAGATTGCATTGTTTGAAAAATCTCGTCCTCTAGTGAGATAAACAGTAAATCATGATCATGATGATTAAAAAAGCTCTTTTTCATTAGATTTTTTGTTACTTATACATGTATATAATTGTTGTTAGATTTTGTGCCGATGTAAAAAGTTATAATATGTCGTCATAAGTAACCCGGATTTTTCCCTCTAATCAATTAGGGGTGGATTTTGTGCAATGTGTTCGTCCAGTGACTTTTCACCCCATATATCATACCATCTAGTCATGACCAATACATAAGCCTGATTAACGCCATATACTTCAATTTCTTTTCCATTAGGTTTCTTTAATTGGAAGTAGGCTTTTGTAACAAATGGATTATTTTCTAAAGATATGATAAGTTAGTAATTTTTTTTTCAAATAACGATCTATAAAATTAAAGAAAAACTGCGAAAATATCCAACATTCAATTTACGTATTCCACTGATGTGATACATGTATATGTACATGTATTCTTAAGAACAAAAGCAAAGGATCATTCTCTACAAGGCCGTTTTGCGGCCTACAATGACTTCAAATTTTCAGATAGTATTTTTTCCATTAAAAATTGAATCACTAGGCTTATGTTCCAAATTATTGATAAATATTGGTTGATTAATGATACAATAGTACTTTTAATGATATAGGGTCAGAAATTAAGGTACTATCGGTCCGTATTAGCGTTAGAGTAATGGAAAAACTAAAGAGGATGGTTGCGTTAGATAACTCCTACGCATGTCATAACCACCTTTAACCAACACCAAAATTTGCATGTAAATTTATTATAAACATAAAAAGTGACTACCAAATTATGAAATTGGTTAAAGGTGGTTATGACATCTAAATAAAAACTTTTCACTTCATTTTTACGATATTTGCAATGAAGGATATCAACTTATGTAGATTATTTCTTTTTATAAACTTTTGGTTAGAGTGCAATTTTACAATTTTCTGTTGATTGACTAAGATTTATATCAGCCATGTATATTGACTTAAACAAAGTGAACTTTTTACTTAAAAATCAAAAAATCAAAGGACTGAAAAGACTGGATGTCATGGAATTACAAGTGGAGATATTTCTTTGAAATGTCTGAAAAAAATTAATAGATAAAAACTTTTTATAGAATAAAAGGTGTGAATATGAGTTATCATTTTTATTTATAATGATAGTTAAGTATATATATATATATGCTACTTTTTTGAATTTCGTTATGAGTATTCCATATATTCTTTGTATTTCCTTATAGTACTCTATATGTTCTAGAAATGATGAAAGCAATCTTTTTTGAAATGGTAACATGCATTTATCATTTTTTTTGTATAGACTTTTTTCCTATGGGTACACACATAATTTGTATATGGACACTCTCGTATGAGTATCATGTGATCCATATTTTGTTTAATGGGTCTTAAAATTGAGAGGACTCAGACTATTCATCACACTTCTTTGATAGCATCGACATAAGTTACGATAACATTAGTCCTGTCTTAGAAAATAAACTGGTAAAGAGGAGAGGGATTCCTAAATGTAATATGTGATAATTGAATGTTGCTTTACCCCATTTAGATTTTTCAACCAGTTAACGAAATCATCCACGTAAGGTCAAGTGTTTATGCATAGTTGCATTTATAACCAACGCACAACGCGGGACGGTGCCTTTTTTTTTTTAAAGATATTTAAAAGACCGATGACATTATATTTTAAATGGCAAAGACTTAGGTAAGGAACTGTCACTATCGGTGTTAAGTTTTTGATGCTGCACTGGGAAAGAGACTGATTTCAAGTGTGACAGGTGTCAAGCGTGGGAAAGGAGCATCAAACCCTAATGGTCCATTTTGTACCTGGGATGTTGTAGAAATTTTAAGTCTGTATACTAGTGCATGTATATATGAAAACTTCAGAATCTGATAGGCATAGTTGAAGGAACTGTTAACATTCTCCTCCATTTTATGTTGCGTCGCTTGAAACGGGGGATGGGAATCTCAATTTTTATACATGTAAATACATAAAGTTTAAATGGCATTTTTAATTGAATATATCGTGCAACACGAATAGTTAAATAAATACATTTACACATAATTCCTACGCCATTTCATTTTACTTCGAGATGCATATTTTAATGAAACCACTCAGAGTTATATGTATTGACTATTCACATGTATATGGGTAGTCAACATGTACTTGCATTGATATTCTTATGCTGTTAATTCTTTATTTATATATATTTTTTTGCAATTGTTGAATTTTTTTTCTGAATTACTACTTCAGTTTTATTTAATCACATTCAAAATCCATCCAGTGCTTTCAACATTTGATACATAACTTTAAGATTTCAATAGAAACTTAGAAACCTCATTTCTAACATGGTTATTTTATGCGTAAAATAAGTACCATATCTACAGAAATGATAAAGAATTACAATTATAATTATATATGATATAATACTTCTCAATAAATTGCATTTCAAACTTTTCTCAGCACCATACAGTGTGAATTTCGTAAAGATTTAGGTTCCAAATATGCAAAATGTGGATGCATCGGAATTCTTGTCATAAAAAATATCTAGAACATTAAATTAAAAAAAAATCTTCGAATCTCTTAGGTAGGTCTCATGTATTTCCGACATAAGTAAACAATCTTTGATCATTTACATTCAGAAACATGCATAGAAACTTGATTTAAATAGACCTACACTCAATTTTCCTTTAACTGACAGCCATTTTTTATATCTAAATCACATGACTTAGATGATCGATGTTGAAAAACAAACATCAAAATCATGAACTAAAATGATTATATAGACACATTTTATAGTGATTTTATCGTAGGCTGGATGGTCTTATAGAGATTGAACCTTAGTAATATATATACCCACAGTATTTTTTTTTTAATTCTGTATTAACAGTGAGTGCAAGACTTTATTTTCATCCGATATATAAGCCTTATTAACGCCTCATACTCAATTTCTTTTCCGTAAGGTTTCTTAAATTGGAAGTACGCTTTTGTAACAAATGGTTTATTTTCTAAAGATATGATAAGTTAGTATTTTTTTCAAATAACGATCTATAAAATTAACGAAAAACTGAGAAAAAAATATTTAATATCTTCTAAGGTTTAATAAACGTACCACTGATATGATATTTACATGACTGTATACTTAGGAACAAAGGCAAATTTATAATATATATACCCACAGTATTTTTTTAAATTCTATATTAATGAGATATAAGCAGTAAGTGCAAGGTTTATGCTACAAGCCTCCAATATATATTGATAAATACCGAAAAAAAAATCAAACAAAATCAACTGAAATATCGTTATAATAACAAATGATTACAAAATATCAACATATCCTAAGTATACCACCATAAAAAAATTTCAAAGTACTTGGAAGTGAAAATTGAAAATGAAATTAATAAACGATAATGTTTGATTGAAAGATTGGAACACAAATATGTAGAAAATCTTTAAATTTTTTTGGTAAATTATCGGGGGGGGGGGGGGGGCAAAGTTGGACGTTTAAACGATTCATTCTTTGAGCTGGTATATGTATACTGATATTATCATGCAATAATAATTTATAACAGATAACAAATTCAAAATTGACATACTGTCATAGAACTTATTGATTTGTTTAGGGAATCGCTATCTAATTTGTATAGTATGCCAGGGCATCAACGATCGGGGGAAGTCCGTTATGCATAAATTATCCCATGTTTCCCACTATTGTTGATGTCCTTGACATACTATACTAACTAGACAGTAATTCCTTATATATTTCCATTTCACTGTAAAATAAAATTGTAGATTAAGACTTTAAGAATGTAGACATAGGTTTAAATTACATGAGGACTTCTATGCCAATTTCAATATTCCTCGCCCACTGACGTCAAGCATAAAGGCAGCCGCACGAAATTTACATGCATATTTGGCTTCCTTAGCATCAGACACAGATGCGCACGGGATTTGCATGCATATTTGGCCTCATTAGCTCCTGCACGATCGACCTGCCTAATTTATTTATCAACGAATTTTCATGAAATCAACTCTGCTAACTTTCAAAGAGTTATCATTTTAATTTTAGATCAAGTACAGCGTATTCGCCTGGGTGATTACAACACATGGAAGACAGAGCTTTCTGGTCTGTATTTATTCAATGATCTCTACATAACTCATCCCCCCACAATGATAATTTTTTTTAGACAAAAAACTCTTAAATATATAGGACATAGAATCAAGCGAAGTCTACACAGGATCAACAGTTAGCACCGTATGAAATTCAGAAATTAAAGCCTTTAAAATCATTCAATACTCGATCCATACACTCCCTTAAAAATTATGGTGAAACTAAGAAAACTATACCAACTTACTCGATCCCGGTTAAAACTTAACAATGACAGGAATTTTCTCCTCATATTTGATATTTTAAATAGCTATATTTTTAACCATATTCCATATCCATTTATATTGACGTCGTACCGCAACTAGTTTATAAAACATAAAAAATAGGCACTTACATTGTAATTGGGGTTGGATCCCAACCCCTTCAACATTTTTGTCCTGTATATGTATGACATGCACTAACTGATATCATAACTTTTGTCTTAATAATATCCTTTTCGACTGATACATAGGATATTATATGAACAGTTTAAAAATGCTTATTGATACAGAAGGCTTACTTTATCGATATCAGGTAGTGCGTAAAAGAACACAAAAATAGGACAAAGTTTTATCCACTCCAGAATTCGAGGAAATTAATGGAAGGGTTAACAACCCGAAGTTTCTATGATACATAGTTGTGAAATCGGAGATATTTTAATTATCTTTTTTATTCATTTCTGACGATCATAGTAAGATGTATACTGTTAAATCTGACAATTATGAAATTAACAAAAGGCGACTTTAAATAGAGGAACATTACAAGTTTGTATATACAACTACAGGGCAAGAATACCGGTATAATCCATGAATTTTATGTTGTAAATACTGACTTTTTCTTGTGGATAGTTACTCGTGATATTTCATTTTATTTTTTTAGATGAGTTCTCCACACTGACTGATGACGAAGTGTCCGTGTTATTCTGTTTTCTGTGTTCTGACTCCGGGACTCCTGACCTCACTGACACAGAGTGGCTGGACTTGCTTAATGAGATACGATGGAGAGTGTACCGTAAACAGAATCCTGTAAAACGTGAGGAAGCACAGCAGACTCTGGACAGACTGAAGTCACGTGGTTACCTCTGGGAAGATCAGAACAAGATAAAGAAGGACACAAAGGATGAGACAATGTATAGGGTAGCATCAATAGACAGTGTTATACCATACTGTTACAGTAGTTATAACACAGCCAGTGTGTACCTGAGATCACAGAGATACAACAGAGAACCTGGAGAGAAGTGTGTCACTAGTCATATTTACCGTGATATCTTACTGATACGCCGTCTACAGATGAACACACTGACTCACGTCACCATGGAGGACACGAATATATATGATGAGATACAGCAGATATGTAAGTCAGTTGAGAAATGTGATTTATTCATATCCCTTTTCAGAATTTTTGAATGATTGTACATGTATCATATTCTGGAGTGAAGTTATAATTAGAAACATATACTACAGGTTTCCGTATAGTTCTAGGTATTTATTCGTATTTTACTTCATCAATCTGAAGAACTTTAATGAAGGTAAATTTAGAAAATCTGGACCCGGTTGTATCAACGGTTCATTAAATTAAATCAATTATTAAGTCTAGCGATTCATTAAATTCTTAATGATACATTATAAAAAATTAGTTGATAAAGTCATTAAAGTGTGTTGTACAAAACCTTTATTAGAGTCTTATTAATTAATGAATCATTAAATATTTAAGAATTCATTAAAGATTTATTAACATCAGGGGAATATCCCACAATGCAAGTTAAATGATGCTTTATTCATTCATTAAATGTTGATACAACCGGATCCTGAAGAATAAAGTTAATTAAAAAGATTTAAACTCACAGCTTTAAAAACTCCGCGTCGATAACTGAAATTGAATTTCAAATAAGCATCAGGGCGTTTAACTGTAAATGTTTTCTTCAATAAGTTCAAATATTTTCCCGTAAATAAAAAAAAAAGATTGTATATAAAACCTCATAATACATAAAGCTAAATCAGGTTTTCACAGGTAAATCCATGTAAATCCAAACCAGAAATCAGACTATAATTGTTATCAAAACACACTTCACACATATTGTTCTTACCTAATTGTAAAATGTGTGCAAAACGGGAACGCCCTCTCTACACTAGCGCAAATTTTTTTTGGACATTGAGAAAAATATATCGTATAAAGGAGTTATAGTTAAGCTTATTTATCTAATTTTCACTGTACGTGGTGCGTAGCATTTATCCCGGGAAAAATGTTCAAAGACATTACAGTATCAGTGAAAAGAAATCACTGTTAATTATTTCAATATAGAAAAGAAAACATGTAAATAACACGTTCAGTTAAATAAACAATAAAATGCTTTCTTTGTTTGAACGGAAGCAGCTGTTGCAGAAAAAATACATAACCCGCGTAAGCTGGTTATGTAAATTTTTCAAAAATACATGTAGCTGCGACCGTTCATTCCAGTAACAACGAACAAAGAAAGCATTTTATTGTTTATATTTATATCTGTTTAAATAATCAATTAAAGTAGGATAAAAAAGATTAATTATTGTATTAATGATGCGAACGTCTTTATACGTTTCATTGATGGAACAGCCACTGATTAAGAAATCTGTACAGGCGACCTGCCTACTGTAGTTTATGCAGTGATGAACGCAATGGGGTTTCTTAAGAAATAATGGAGAAAATATTCAGTGGATGTAAATATTTTATCTTGGCCTTTTAAATGTAGTAAGCCCTGTTTAAATCCGCGCTTGTCGCGTTCATAATTTATTCTACCGAAATTAGAATCAGTGATTCCCCCCTTCCCAACGAAAAAATAAAATTCTAAAATCAGCGTCAAATAGAGAATACTGATAATAATTTTCTTTAATGCATAATATGAATATAGAGAAAACATGTAAATAACACGTTCAGTTAATTTATCTTGGCCTTTTAAAATGTAAAGAATACTTGAATTAATTACACACACAAATTGAGTCAACATTAAATGATTCTAAATATATGTACAAGAAAGTTACGGCACGGGTTCGAATCCCACTGTGGGGCGTGGACAGGTCCTTTGGAAGAGACCGTATCAACCGAGGTCCAATGTTTCTACAGTTGGAGTGATCTGCCCCTATATCTATATTCTAAAAGATGGAAATCTTTAAAATATATTACACAATTTGTGTGTGTAATTAATTCAGTAGTACAGTGGACCCTCATTTATCCGGACACTTTGGTTCCCAAAAATTAGTCCGGATATCTGAAGCATCCGGATATCTGAATCACCGGTTACACAAGACAAAATAACATTTAAAAATTTCGTTCCGAAGAAAAATTGTCCGGAAACTGAAGCATCCGGATATCTGGCGTCCGGATATCTGAGGGTTCACTGTAGTGCTTAGACAGGTCCAAAGATTGTGCCTAAACCGTACTTACTACCCTACTTAAAAGTCAAAAACTTAGCATGCTTTATGTTACGAGACCCAAAACTTTTAGTGTGCAGTGTAGGAAGGGTTCTAAAGACAACAGTGTAAAAGTATTATATTGGGCGGTGTATTCTTTTCAGCGCTTTTGGCGAAAAATACTTCCGCTAATTAGGCCTATAGTGCATCGCTTAATGTCTTGAATATTAATACATGAATAAGAACATAATGAAATACGCTAAATCAAATCTACGCTAACTTGTTTAAAATCACTTTCCGCTAAATATCGTATACGTCAAATATACATGTAATTATACATTTACAGTATTTTTTTTTTCTACAGTGAACATTCCAGTAAATAATGTTATGAGCAGCAAAGATAAACGAGAAGAGTTTCTAAACGATCTAAGAAAGGAAGGGGAATCTGTAAACAGCAGGAATCGAACCCGTAACAGTGTAGATCACGTGACATGGCTCTGGAGATACCAGGGTTACGCTAGACCTGACATCGTGAGATCCTGTATAGGTCTACATCCACACTGGGACATTTACATCATCGACAACAAAGCTTACAGAAAACCAAGTAAGAAGGAAACAAGATTATCTTTCCAGAAAATATCACCTCTCTGGCTTCAATATTATTAGAGGATTTTAATAAAAAAGGAAACTAATTTTGTCAGTATTGACCTGTTCAACATGTCCTAATACTTTAAACATTAGATCAATAAAAGCTTGAGGAGTTTACTGATCATAACATTATTAAACCAATAATTTCGGCATTGGCGATTTAAAGTCACTGCTTTTAAAAAAAACAAGCTAATTCAGAGAATTTGTTTTCCCCCGCTTAGGGATCGAAAAAAGTAAACGATGCGCAGTTCGGGGGTGGGGGGGGGGTGGGTTCGGATCTCCTTGACTGAATTTGTAGAATTATTGAATGCATACATGTTTACTGAAGCAAATAAAATATACCAATATGGATATGTATATAGGGAATTCTTTTATATGGAAATTTATCACACTAGTACTGTAATGATGATTTTATGAGTTTGTACAAACCAGACCTCATATATTTCACATGCTGAATATTATCATTTAGTAAAAAAAAAGTATTTCGAAAAAAAATTGGATCGTCCGAGATGCGACCTAGGGCCCTCTCAGAAATGAAGCAAGAGACATATCACTAGACCACGGAACTGCTTTACAATGACACAAATTATATACAAAGATGAAATCACATACATGTTTATATTCACGTTCGATATTGTCAAAATTTAACACAATGCATGGTGTCTATATTAGCTTTTATTAAACAGTTCTAATAGTTGTAATAAGAATATAAAGTCCATTGAGAACCTGTTTTATACGTAATAATGCTGTTCATGCCCCCGTGCTAAAAATACTGTATACGTCCCGCTTAATTTTCGCCCTTTCAGACTTGCAAAACATTTTGCCCAGTCTTAATTTCGCCCCATCACAGTTTTGTTTAGAAAACATACCGTATTTTCAGGTCACCTGAGTAAACTCAGGTGACCTATCGCTATCCGTTTTCGCCCGTCGTCGTGCGTCGTTCTTCGTGCGCTAACATTTGAACATTTTCAGCTTCTTCTCTGAAACCGCTGAACCAATTTCAACCAATTTGGCATATAGCATCTATGGGTGAAGGGGAACAAAAATTGATGCAATCTGTAAAAATCTTCTTCTTTACTCCTGGAAATCAAGCAGTCAAACTGTTTACATGATTGTAATCAGCGTTAAGTCCTCTACCAAAATTGTGAAATTCATGGCCCTGGGGTCAGGGGTTCTAGTGCTAGGGCGGGGCTATATAGATCATATTGTGAAAATGCATTATTTATTTGAAAATCTCTCCTCTGCTTCTGGGTATTTAATAAACTAACCAAGTACATAGTTATGTTGAATAAGGCTGCCTCTTCCAAAATTGTGGATTTTATGGCCCCAGGGTCAGGGGATCTGGTGTTAGGGCAGGGCTCTATTGATCATATAGTGAAAATGCATTAATTCTTTGAAAATCTTCTTCTCTGCCGCTGGGTATTAAATAAACTAAGTACAAAGTTATGAGGAGCAAAAGTGCCTTTTCCATAATTGTGAATTTTATGGCCCAAGGGTTCGGGGTTCTGGCGTTAAGGTGGGGCCTATTGATTATATAGTGAAAATGCATTTAATTAAGCCTTTCCACCTTTCTGTGGAAAAACTTATTGGTTTTCTTCTGTAAATTCCTATTATTTTTCTTCTTCTGCTGATTTTTTGTATCGATATTTATCAAAGAGACTTTATTCATCGTAAAGGTCATTAAAAGTTAGGAACAGATTTGACCCAATGCATATGAACTATGACCTCTTTCGAAGTTATTGCCCTTTTGCAAGAAATGCTTGTTATCGCTACTCTTCCGAAACAGTAAACCGTAGAGGTACGCATGCTTCACCAATGTCTTCGACTAATTTAGTCGGTTCTCCAAACTGGGAAGTGCGAAAAAATTCCTATAAAACCCCTTTGAGTAGTTATTGCCCCTGAAAGTTTTAAAGCTTACATAATTTTTTTAAAACTTTTAAACGACAAGTGGTAAACATTTGGGACCAACTGCATGAGATCTTATGACTTTTGACCTTGAAACGGAGGTCAAGTTCAAAGGTCAAGGTCATTCAAAATATGAGAAAATTAAGGGTTTTTTTGTAGCTCCTTTGTTCTTCAACAAATTTTAAACATCTTTGCATCTTTGACATGTACTCTTAAAACCATTTCAGAGATTTCATGCTTGTCCCCTAAGATTGACCCCTCTAAAAGTGAATGCCCCTTTCAATGCAAACCTTTGTTATCGCTACTTTTCCGAAACCGTAAACCGCAGACGTTCGAAACCTTCAACAATGTCTACGACTAATTTAGTAGACTCTTGAATCTATTCATTGCAAAAGGATTCGTCAACCATTTTTAGTAGTTATTGTCTCTTACAGTTTCTGATGTTTACGAAGAACTAAAAACTTTTTAGCGACAAGTTGTAAAGACATAAGGACAATGCATGAGATCTTTGGACCTTTGGCCTTGAAGATAAGGTCAAGGTCAGAGGTCAAGGTCATTTGGAAAGTATCAAAATTGCTAATATATGTTGGTTTTTTTTTTTGTAAATGACCTTGACCTTTGACCTTCATATTTGACCTTGACCTTTTCTCACAAGTTAAAAAGATATATTCATTACCTTTACCTACATTGAGCTTCAAATGTAAAGTTCAATTATATAAGTGTTTTTATTACCTTGACCTTTGACTTTGATAAAGACCTTGACCTTTGACCCATAGGTCACAATCAAGCTTAAGAACGTGAAGGTATTTACAACTCTCACTTTAACAAATACTTATATTATAACCCCCCCCCCATTCTCTAAAAAAAAAAATCAATAGCTACCTATTAAACTTTTGTACAAGTCAAACGAAGCCAAAGATGGAACATAAAATCCAGATATTAAAGCTTGTATTGGCTATTTTTTCGATTGTTGTTAAGATCATTCGATTCTCCTGCTCTCCTATCAGTTTACCATATCTGTCAAAACGAAAGTGGCCTTTTTCAAATACATAAATTGCTACGCAACCTCAAATGCATGTATACCCGTTAATAACAATATCATAATTGTAATCAGACAATATCCCTTACATTTTAACTCGAAAACAATCTCATTCAAACTCACATATACACCCAGGAGCTTGGCAGAAGTTGGTACTACTTGACAATGAATCAAGGAAATCCCGGTAACTTTAACTCGACAATAATACAAGTAAATTTCAACGGAACCTACGGTGTAGGATTAGAGCACTCGACTGCCAATCCGAAGGTCCATGGATCGAATCCTCCTGGAAGACTTTTTAAATTTTTTTTTTCTTTTTTTTTGGATTTTTTATTTTTTGGCGTTTTTCTGGTGTTTTCCTTCATTTTTTCAACCCAAATGACACGGAATGACTTAAAAAGGTGGAAAGACGTCTTATTGTTCTCTGAACAATTAGTTTACTAGTTCTTTGAAAATCTTCTTAGCTGCTCTTGGATATTGAATAATATAACTAAATACAAAGGTATGATGGGCAGGAGTGCCTCTTCTAAAATTGTGAAATTCATGGCCCTGGGGTCAGGAGTTCTGGAGTTAGGTCGGGGCTCTATTGATTATATAGTGAAAAACATTTTCTTTGAAAGTCTTATTCACTGCTCTTAGGTATTAGATAAACTAACTAAGTACATAGTTATGATGAGCAAGAGTGCCTATTCCAAAGTTATGAAATTTATGGCCCCAAGGTTAGGGGTTCTGGTAAATGGGGGTGGGCTCTATTGATTATATAGTGAAAATGAATTAATGCTTTGAAAATCTTCTCTGCTCCTGGGTATTAAATGAATTAACTATAGTAAGTACATAGTTATGACGAAGAAGGATTTTTACTACCAAAATTATGAATTTCATTGCTCCAGGGTCAGGGGTTCTGTTGGTATGGCGGGGCTCTAAATGATTATATCTATTAGTGAAAATACATTAACTCTTTGAAAATCTTCTTCTATGCTCCTCTTGGATATCAAGAAGTTGAATTACCTATTGTTATGATGAGCAACGTCCCTTTCTCCAGAGTTTTGAATTTCAAGGCACCAGGGTAAGGGGTACCAGGGGTGGGGGGGGGGGGCTCTACTTATTTACTGAAAATGAATTAATTGTTTGAAATCTGCCCCCTTTGTATTAATCAAACATTATTTTTGATAAGCAGTTTTAAGGGGGCCTTTTTAAGAATTGTGCAATGTGTGGACCTAAGGTCAGGGGTTTATGTTACAGTGTTAGGGGCTCTACTGATTATTGCTGAATACTGCTGATTAGTTGAAATACATTTCTGTTCCCATACCCTGCCCTATGGGTATTAGGTAACCAAACTATGCAATTGCTAAATGTATAAGTCTGGGAAATAAATGTTGAAAAAAGGTGTGAAAATTATGAATGCCATAGCATCTACCAGGTAGCTTAAAACATGAAGCAATTTCAATCACTCGAAAGTTGTTGCATGATGCTCAAGTGACCTATAAGGCCCATGGGCCTCTTGTTTATAATTCGCCCAATCATGGTTAGGGCGAAGGGGGCGAAAATAAAACGGGGCGAAAATTTCTCTGTATACAGTAACGAAATGTAATACAATAAATACTAATAAAACAAATCACTTGACACTTTGAGAGGGGTAAAAGAGGTCTTAGGGAGTTTTGGTATAAAATTGCATTGCAAAAGTTCAAAATCTTCTTGAAATAGCGCCAGGGTAGGATAGTGTTTCATACAGACAGAATGTATCAATTTACGACCTTGAACTTTGACCTTTTGACTTCAAAATTAAAAGGGTCTTCACTAAGGCTACAGGGAGTTGTTATGTAAATTTCATTGCAAAAGCCCAAATGGTTCTCAAGATATCACGCGGAAACAAAAATGTTATAACTGAGAGAAATTGCGAATTTATTACCTAGACCTTTGACATTTTGACCTCAAAATCTGTAGGGTTCTTCTTTATTCCATAGGGAGCTGATATGCAAAATGTCATTGCAAAAGCTCAAAGGATTCTCGAGAACAAACATGCATAAATACATGTAACAGCCCCCCAAATTTACCGGGCCACCCCCATTGCCCCAGCAAAAAATCAAAACCCTTGAATGGCTTAAATAATATATCTGCTCACACGCTTTTTGTTAAAGTATATCTAAATAAGATTTTTATTGTATTAAAAACTTGATCATTCGACAAGCTTAGTCTGATTCTATCGCCTTTGTTATATGTAGATCAGAGGTCGGAAAATCCCGAGAAGTTGATGTTTCATGTGTTGTCGAGATTAGAAAGACAGTGCAAAACATATCGAAACAGAATACATACAACTGAAAAGCTTGAGTGTTATGAAGATAAATTATTTTAATAATAAAAAAATATATATAAAAATTTGTTAATTGATAAAAATAAAACTAGCTTGTATTTTCGAATTATTAATTGCCTATTTCCATTGTTTGTTTAGTCATATTTTTTATGATACATTTGGAAATCTTGAAAAAATTTTAGTCGTTCGAAAATTACATAACCAAAAATTATCATTCTTGGATCTGAAAAGCATGTCAACCATTAAAATAATTGAAAATTTTCTCAGCATGCAGCTTCTACCAATCTCAAAAGAGAGGAAGTGCATAGTCCGAAACGTTAAAAAAAACTTATTCTACGGTTTTAGATTTATTACACTCTCATTCAAGAAATACTTTATAAATTGTTTAAGTCGTCTCCTCATTCCTTTTATTGATCGGAGTAGTTCATCGTTGAGTAATTGAAAAGGGATGTTCTGTCCTTATACACCTACATTTTATGTTCAATAGAACTGTATACATAATAAAGAAATGTATGTTTATCTTTCGTTTATTTTACGTTTTTTTTTTCATTTTAGCTCACCCGAGATGAAGGTTTGAGTGAGCTTTTCTGATTGCATTTGTCCGTCGTCCGTCTGTCTAGCTCTACGTCTAGCTGTCCGTCCTTCCGTCCGTCCGTAAACTTTTCACATTTTAGACTTCTACTCAAGAACCACTGGGCCAATTCTAATAAAACTTGGTACAAACCATCCTTGGTAAAAGGAGAGTTTAAATTGTCAGAATAAAAAGTCAAGTCCCTTCACAAGGAGAGATAATTAAAAAAAAAGGACAAAAATAGTATGGAACCATTAAAAATAATATTCTTCTCAAGAACCACTGGACCAGAAAATAAATCCAAAACCTATGTGCAAGCATCCTGGGATAGTGTAGATTCTGAATTGACCCCCGGGGAAGTGACGAGGTCAACTTTTTGCGGAAAAAAAATTAAAATAACCTTCTCAAGTACCACTGGGTCAGAAAAGCTGAGACTTATGTGGAAGCATCCTGGGGTAGTGTAGATTTCAAATTGTTCAAATCATGACGAGGATAGGGCCGACCGGGCCAAAATAGGGATTCATAGTTTTACATGGAAATATATGGAAAAAAAAAACCTTCACAAGAACCACTGGAACAGAAAAGCTGAAAGTTACTGAGTATGTGGAAGCATCCCGAGGTAGTGTAGATTTTTAAATTGTGCAAATTATTACCCATTTGGCAGGGCGGGGTCACAATATATGTACAGAGTACATGTATTAAAAGGGGGGAATTTGGTAAAGAACAGCATGGTCAAAGCTACTCAGGTGAGCGATGTGACCCATGCGCCTCTACTTTGTAATTTATTTTTATCTATACGTCTGGTTTTTATTTTTTAATTTTTTTTTTCAGGTAAATACCATAGCTATCAGCCAGTAGTCAGATGTTTATTGTACTGCTTACTGTTTACTGAGAAATATCAGCTGAATCTTAATGAGCAATCCCACCGAATCATAAGGGACAGAATCAGAGACAAATATTTCCCAATGGTTACTGTAGAAAGCTCAGTAGATATACCACAGGGAATCACAGAAACACATAAGAATGTGATAACGTTTAAATCAGACGACATCAGACATGACGTCATGTATGCCTTTGTTACGGAGTGTCTGGTGGAGGACAGTGATCTGGGTGAATGATGCAAAATAACCTCCTCGGTCCCGAAATGTTGTTTGAAATATAAAAGCCTCGGCTTTTATCTTTCAAACAACATTTCTCGACCTCGGAGGTAATTCTGCAATATTCACGAAAACACGGACTTTATTTCTTAAATATTATATGTTATTTAAAATTAGAAAAATGAGACAATGACATATGGAGCATTTAACATTTAAATGTATTATATAATACTAATTACAGTAAATTTTTTTCATCATTAAAATTTTGGATATACATTTATATTGTACTGACCCTACAGGAGGAAGCTCGTTCCACAATAAGAGAAGCCCTGGACCAGATTGACTTCGGCCGCACAGAGTGTATTGTGCGAGTGAACTCGATCACCAGTGGACTAATGGAAGGGGACTTGTTGGAAGTACTGAAAGCGAAGAGAATGCCCCACGCCCTCATGCTGCCCAAGGTGGAGCGGCCTCAGGACATTGACATGGTACAAAGGTTCTGATTCTTTTTTGTGTTGATGTGTAACTGATTGATCCCCTTAGTATGCCCTACATTGACCAAAGGTTGCATATGCATCTTCCATTAATCAATATCAGAGGATCATGTACATACAATTGCCTCCATCTTGCATTTTAGAATAACAGAGACTTTCATAAACTCTCAAATGATAAGTTATTTCAAAGAGAAAAAAAATCTGTTAAATTAAGTAAAAAGTATTGTTTCCTATAAGATTTCTAATTTGAAATAGATCAATTACTTTAAATTGGCAGGCATATAAAGTTAACGTTCATGTTGCATTGCTTATATATCAATTCCTTTTGTCAGTTTACCAAGCAGCTGAAGGTGGCATTACAGGGGAGATCACTCCAGACCCGCCCCTTCCTGATAACGTACGTAGAGAGCGCCCTGGGTCTGATGAACCTGAGGGACGTGTTTCAGAAGACGGTGGATCTCCAGCTCAAAGAGCAGCTGTACGTGCTGGATGGAGTTGTGTTCGGATCGGATGATTATTGCGCAGATATTGGTAAGTTTTAGTCACATGTACAGCAAAACTTGTTTAGTACGAACAAGGATGTTGCGAATTTAAGGATATAGGGAATTAAGTCATCTTGGATCCCCAGCTATATGAATTTAATGAATTCCTTGTAAGGAAATACAGATATAACAAAGTAATAACATAGGTCCCAGTGACTTTGTTGTAACCTAGTTTTGCTGTATTCCAATAGGAAACAAAATATCATTGTGCTTTCTATCTCCTATGTTAGGCTTTCAGGGATACTGTGGGAGCATAAGTATGGACTGTAGTACTATGAATTTAATTAAATTGTGATTGAAAAATTCTTTAGAGGGATGTTAATCAATATAGAAACAAACAAACTTTTAGTTAGACTTGAAAACATTCTTTAAAATTTTGTATCTTTTTCATCTTTTAGGAGCCACAAGAACAGCTGATGCTAAGGAATTACTGTATGCCAGGCAGAAAATAGTCACATGTGCAAAAGCCTTCAAACTTCAAGCCATTGATATGGTACATATTGATTTAAAAGGTCTGTTTTTATAAAATGCATAAAAAACAGCTTCATGTATAAACTGTAACACTTCCAAATAAATATGCAGGATATGATACGTTGATATTTGAGAGAATTTTATTTGAAAAATTTAACATGAAATACATAACATGTAAGTTTTACAACTTCTTTCAAGGAATGCTTTCATTTTTGACCTTCTGGCGTGTTATGATATTAAAATATACAGGTATAAAGTACATTGAATAAATCCAAGACCAATTATTTATGCCCCCCTTCGAAGAAGGTAGGGCATATTGCTTTGCTGCTGTCGGTTGGTATGTTGGTCCATTTAGTTTCCGTTCATTTCTTCAGAACCGTTGCACATACTGAAATGGAATATAGTATACAGGTTTATCAGGTGAATATCTAGGTCTAGTTCTGTTTTGGATATGATCAAACCATTTTTGACAGAGTTATGCACCTTGGACTAAGAAAAATTCCATGTGTTTGCCGTATCTGTTCATTTTCTTCACAGAGGTTGCACATATTGAAATGAAATTTGGTATACATATTTATGAACTGTATATCTAGGTCAATATCTGTTTTGGGTATAATCGCATCCATTTTTGTTAGAGTTATGCCCCTTGGACTTAAAAATTTTAAGATATATGCTCTTTTGGACTTAGAAAAAATCCAATTTAGGGGGAGGGGGGCATAAGTGTTTTACAAACATCTCGTTTACAAAGGGGGGTCTAATTTTGAAAAGGTAGTGTAACTTTCTAAATGTGCATGGATATTAATTTTTTTTATTGTCAAATACACATAGATAATAAGCTGTATAAAAAACTGCACTCTGGATGTATCTTCTTGAAATAGATTTTACATGGATCTCAGTCCTAATTCTGTAAGAAAATGGTCAAAGTAACAGGGAAAAATATCAATCCATTAAAGTGAGAGGCTTGTTTTTGATGTTTGAAAACAGTTGAAGAACTAACGATAAACATCAACATTTTATCATGTTTTTAAGTGCTTTTAATTTTCTTATGGCCCCCAGTCTATCCGCAGGGGCTTGTCACGAAATATTTATCTTCTTTTAATAACAAGAATAATATTAGTTACCCCTATAGATCTAAAATTTATAGTCAGGTCCAGATCAAGACTATTTCTACCTAGGCATTTAAACTTATACAAAGTAGGTATTTTACCTACTTTCTGCTTTACTTGCAATTTTTGGCCAAACGACCGAACTGTGCTATATATGGTGTGTGGCGGTCAGCTAGCTGGATTCAATCACCGGTGGCCAGATAGCTCAGTAATATTAGTTACCCCTATAGATCTAAAATTTATAGTCAGGTCCAGATCAAGACTATTTCTACCTAGGCATTTAAACTTATACAAAGTAGGTATTTTACCTACTTTCTGCTTTACTTGCAATTTTTGGCCAAACGACCGAACTGTGCTATATATGGTGTGTGGCGGTCAGCTAGCTGCCATGGATTCAATCACCGGTGGCCAGATAGCTCAGTTGGTAGAGCACCTGACTAGAGTTTCAGGGGGCCCCAGTTCGAATCCTGGTCTGGTCCGTTGCATTTTTCCTCTCCCGTTACACTTGGTGCCATGCCATGTCCTGGAATTGACAGGTGAGAGCTGGCCTGCCAGGGATGAGCCTGGGTTGGGGTCTTTGGAGGGCCAAAGACCTTAAGGAGGGAGGAATGTGGTGGTCAGCCGGATTCGATTGCCGGTGGCCAGATAGCTCAGTTGGAAGAGCACATGACCGGAGTTTTAGGGGGCCCGGGTACGAATCCCGGTCTGGTCTGTTGTATTTTCTCCTCTTCCATTACAGGTAAATGACAAATTTCTTGATACAGTCACACTGATGATGGATATGATAAAAAAATGGCCAAAAAATGATTACTTAGGAAATTAACAATTTTGTAAAATTTACGAGTAAGAAAGTAATCATATTTTGGCTAAAATGTTGTCGTATTCATCATTGTGACTGTATGGAAAAATTTAGTATTCAATCACCATGTTGTGTCGTTCGGTGTTTTGGCCAAAAAATGCAGATAAATAGTTACATAGGTAAAAATAGTCTTTGGACTGGACCTGATAGTAGCACTTTGGCCATATTTACAAAACATAAAGCAGGCATGTATAACTAATGCAAAGCAAAATTCTGTAATTTATTTTTAATGATCAAATTTTTTTTTCTTCTTATCTTAATTACAGCCTAAATATTAGCCCATATTGAGGCCCAATTTTAGCTGCATTATGAAGTTGCTCCGTAGAATTCCTAATTGTTTCCTCTACATCAGATCACTACGTCAGAATCAAGGTAATGAAAATTTACTGACATTTTCTTAAAGGAGATTTTGCATAAAATTCATAAGCAAATACATGCTACACGTACATCACTGTACATGTAGATCATCAAAAATAACATTTTTCATACAGGGTAGCACATTTTAATGAAAAAAAAATTGTAATAATTGATAAACATAGTATAAAGATGCTAATTAAGGGTTAAGCTCTCTATGATAATATCACAAGAATCAGTCCACTTTTGTAAAATGTCCAAATTCTGAAATGTGAATAGAGAGAATATTGAAGCTTTAATGAATACTGTTTGCGTAAGATATGCAACATCCTAGTAGCTAGTAGCATGGGCTAGTCAGTTTAATCTTTTAGCTTGTCAATGACAGTTACACATGATTATAAATGCTAGAGGTCCCTGGTTCAAAGCGGTTTTGACACATTCATGTCTCAGTAATGATTAAGAGATTTCAACACCATGATAAAGCGACCAAATCTGTTACGATATTGGTTTGTTTTTACATTTTAGGTCTCAGCTTTAATCTAAATATAATTATCAAACTTTATGGATTTCTTAAGGCAATATTACTGATCCTTTGCTTTGACCATTTTGCTCTGGAGATGGAGTACTTTTAACATTAATTAGTTAAAGAATAATTTAATTCCCTTTAGTTTATGATAATTAATATTTGAATGTGTTTTTTCTGTTCATAATTTTCAAAGTTGCCAGTGTGTACGGAGGCCAAACAAATTCTCAATCAAAGCCCTATACCCCTCGTAGGGCTGTCATGTATGTACCAGGCAATGATCAGAAAAAAATTCAGAAGGTTACCTCCCTTGATTTGGACTGCGCTGTCTTGGACTGTGAAGATGGCGTGGCAGCTAATAAAAAGGTAAAATACTCAAGGAATCAAAAATGACTTACTGAAGATGATATTTGTGAAGTGGAATTTATTTATTTTTTTCGTATCTTTCACTGACAGTTTGTTGTGAATGGCAATGAAATCTTGTTGAAATCCAAATAGTATTTTCATATACTACATGTATCTAGGTTATATTGGATTTGGTAATTTAAAGAAATTATCATTTATTCTACCACGGTTATTGAAAACCTCAAAGGAAGCCTCCGGACATTATTCTCCAATAAATCACGAACGTCATCAAAAAATTATCAGATCAGAAACACGTATCAAAACTGAACAATTCAAATGCATGTTTGGTTGTAGAATGAAATACTTGTTTAGACTGCATCGATGTGTCGTCTTTTGCAGTATAAACACTGTAAATTGCATCAAGTTGCTGATTAATGTCGTTTTTTATAGCTAAGCGGGGCTATTCCACAGACCTCCCTACACATTAAACAACGTAATTTTAGCAGTAAAACAAGAACATGATTTTGTTTTTGTATATTCATATTAACTGATCAATACATATTACGAACAAATTTGTAATTTAAAAAGACTATTTTTAATGCTCAAATCGTCTGCATTCCATATATAGGTAAGTCAACAAAATTTCTATCTGGTGTTAAATAGAACAGCGTAATCGAGACATAGTGACCTAATTCGTTTCTCTATAGAAGATACAATCGGCCGTATTTATCGACTTTGGTAGAATAGAAATAAAGTCCTTGTTGTCGTGAATGATGCAAAATAACCTCCTCGGTCCCGAAATGTTGTTTGAAATATAAAAGCCTCGGCTTTTATCTTTCAAACAACATTTCTCGACCTCGGAGGTAATTCTGCAATATTCACGAAAACACGGACTTTATTTCTTAAATATTATATGTTATTTAAAATTAGAAAAATGAGACAATGACATATGGAGCATTTAACATTTAAATGTATTATATAATACTAATTACAGTAAATTTTTTTCATCATTAAAATTTTGGATATACATTTATATTGTACTGACCCTACAGGAGGAAGCTCGTTCCACAATAAGAGAAGCCCTGGACCAGATTGACTTCGGCCGCACAGAGTGTATTGTGCGAGTGAACTCGGTCACCAGTGGACTAATGGAAGGGGACTTGTTGGAAGTACTGAAAGCCAAGAGAATGCCACATGCCCTCATGCTGCCCAAGGTGGAGAGAACACAGGACATAGACATGGTACAAAGGTTCTGATTCTTTTTTGTGTTGATGTGTAACTGATTGATCCCCTTAGTATGCCCTACATTGACCAAAGGTTGCATATGCATCTTCCATTAATCAATATCAGAGGATCATGTACATACAATTGCCTCCATCTTGCATTTTAGAATAACAGAGACTTTCATAAACTCTCAAATGATAAGTTATTTCAAAGAGAAAAAAAATCTGTTATATTAAGTAAAAAGTATTGTTTCCTATTAGATTTCTAATTTGAAATAGATCAATTACTTTAAATTGGCAGGCATATAAAGTTAACGTTCATGTTGCAATGCTTATATATCAATTCCTTTTGTCAGTTTACCAAGCAGCTGAAGGTGGCATTACAGGGGAGATCACTCCAGACCCGACCCTTCCTGATTACGTATGTGGAGAGCGCCCTGGGTCTGATGAACCTGAGGGACGTATTTCAGAAGACGGTGGATCTCCAACTCAAGGAGCAGCTGTACGTGCTGGATGGAGTTGTGTTCGGATCGGATGATTATTGCGCAGATATTGGTAAGTTTTAGTCACATGTACAGCAAAAACTTGTTTACTACGAACACGGATGTTGCGAATTTAAGGATATAGCAAAGTCATCTTGGATCCCCAGCTGTATGAATTTAATGAATTCCTTTTATGGATGTAGGGAAATACAGATATAACAAAGTAATATCATTTGTCCCGGTGACCTAGTTTTGCTGTATTCCGACAGGAGACAAAATATCATAAGGATTGTTCTTTCTACTTACCATGTGAGGCTTTCAGGGATACTGTGGGAGCATAAGTATGGACTGTAGTACTATAAATTTACTTAAATTATGATTGAAAAATTCTTGAGAGGGAGTGAATTAATATAGTTCTAAACAAACAAACTTTTAGTTAGACTTTAAAAAATTCTTAACATTTTGTATATATTTTATATTTTAGGAGCCACTAGAACTGCTGATGCTAAGGAATTACTGTATGCCAGGCAGAAAATAGTCACATGTGCAAAAGCCTTCAATCTACAAGCTATTGATATGGTACATATTGATTTAAAAGGTCTGTTTTTATAAAATGCATAAAAAACAGCTTCATGTATAAACTGTTACACTTCCAAACAAATATGCAGGATATAATACGTTGATATTTGAGAGAATTTCATTTGAAAAATTTAACATGAAATACATAACATGTAAGTTTTACAACCTCTTTCAAGGAATGCTTTCATTTTTGACCTTCTGGCATGTTATGATATTAAAATATACAGGTATAAAGTACACTGAATAAATCCAAGACCAATTATTTATGTCCCCCTTCGAAGAAGGGAGGGCATATTGCTTTGCTGCTGTGCGTCGGTATGTTGGTCCATTTAGTTTCCGTTCATTTTCTTCAGAACCGTTGCACATATTGAAATGAAATTTGGTTTACAGATTTATCAGCTGAATATCTAGATCTAGTTTTGTTTTGGGTACGATCAAACCATTTTTGACAGAGTTATGCCCCTCAGACTTAGAAAAATTCCATGTATTTGCCGTTTCTGTTCATTTTCTTCACAGAGGTTGCACATATTGAAATGAAATTTGGTATACAGATTTATGAACTGAATATCTAGGTCAAGATCTGTTTTGGGTATGATCGCATCCTTTTTAGCTCACCTGAGCCGAAGGCTCAAGTGAGCTTTTCTGATCACACTTTGTCCATCGTCCGTCCGTCTGTCTAGCTGTCTGTCTGTCTGTCCGTCTGTCTGTCCGTCTGTAAACTTTTCACATTTTCGACTTCTTCTCAAGAACCACTGGGCCAATTTTAACCAAACTTGGTACAAAGCATCCTTGGGTGAAGGGGAATTTAAATTGTTAAAATGAAGGGACATATCCCCTCGCAAGGGGAGATAATCAAGAAAAGACAAAAATAGGGTTGGGTTATTAAAAAATCTTCTTCTCAAGAACCACTGGGCCAGTAAAGCTGAAACTTATGTGGAAGCATCCTGGGGTAGTGTAGATTCTAAATTGTTCAAATCATGACCCCCGGGGGAAGGGCGGGGCCACAATGGGGAATCAAAGTTTTACATAGAAATATATAGGAAAAATCTTTGAAAAGCTTCTTCTCAAGAACCACTGGGCCAGAAAAAGTGAAACTTATGTGGAAGCATTCTGGGGTAGTGTAGATTCTTAATTGTTCACATCATGACCCCCGTGGGAAGGGCGGGGCCATTATAGGGAATCAAAGTTTTACATAGAATTATAGAGGAAAAATCTTTGAAAGTCTTCTTCTCAGGAACCACTGGGCCAAAAAAGCTGAAACATATGTGCCCATGGAAGGATCATGGGGTAAAGTAGATTTCAAAATGTCTAAATTATGATCAGTGGGGTGAGTGGGGATGCATTATGTATAACAAGGGGGAAATCTGGTAAAGAACAGAATGGTCAAAGCTTCTCAGGTGAGCGATGTGGCCCATGGGCCTCTTGTTTGTTAGAGTTATGCGCCTTGGACTTAAAAATTTTAAGATATGCTCTTTTGGACTTAAAAAAAATCCAATTTGGTGGGAGGGGGCATAAGTATTTTACAAACATCTCTTGTTTACAAAGGGGGGGGGGTCTAATTTTGAAAAGGTAGTCGAGTGTAACTTTCTAAATGTGCATGGATATTAATTTTTGTATTGTCAAATACACATAGGTAATGAGCTTTATGAAAACTGCACTCTGGATGTATCTTCTTGAAATAGATTTTACATGTATCTCAGTCCTAATTCTGTAAGAAAATGGCTCAAGTTCAATATAAGACGAAAATAGTTCCAATTTTTTTTTCTCGTAAGAAAATTTTTTTTTGGCATATTCATCAATATTCATAAATGTACAAAATAAAATAAATTACCATATTTTGCATATGAACCAATTATTATATAAAATGGATCATAAAGTACGAAACAAGATATGTATCTTACATATGATTTTATTTAAGTATCAATAAATTTTAATGTGCACTTAGTAGTCATAAATGAACATTTGTTCATAAGCATGCTACTATGTCTGGTCGACAGGCAGACGGGTTGACATTATCATAAATGCTACTAAGGTTGACATTAGTGTAAATATATATTTCAAAGTCATAAAATATCATTTGTTCAAAAGAATCCTTATATGTCTGCTTAACAGGTTGACAGGTCGACAGATAGACAGGTCGACAGGTTGACAGGTCGACAGGTTGACAGGTCGACAGGTAGACAGGTCGACAGGTTGACATCAATCATACTGTGAAGTTTGAAAGTAAATTTGTTAAAAAATGTGCTTTTATATCTGGTTGACAGGTTGACAACATTATTCAAATGTATTTTCAATTGACAATAAGACGTGTTGACAATTTATATATTCAGCTCATTTATAGTAAAATGAGTCAGCATAATACACATTGTTGAGATAATTTGTTTTCTGTGTCAAATGGAGATGTATATATATCTAACTGTTATCAGACATTGCGCATGTATAATGAGAATAAAATTTAGACTTTCAGGCATTCAATATACATGTATCTTATGATATAACCTGTCTACCTGTCAACCTGTCGACCTGTCAAACCTGCTGTCAAATTGTTGTTCTTCATTTAAACTGTTGACCTGTCTACCTGTCGACCTGTCAAATTGTTGTTCTTAATTTAAACTGTTGACCTGTCTACCTGTCAATCTGTCGACTTGTCAGCCTGTCGACCTGTCAACCTGTCGACCTTTCAAATTGTTGTTCTGAAAACAATTTCATTTGCTTAATATTCATTAAAAAGTAATTTGCATTAAATGTTTTGTTCATATATTTATATTAGAATATAATTGATATAATTATACATGAATATTTATGATCTTACAAAAATATTATAATAACAAAACCGATTTACTGCAGATTATGTGGATGGGACTATTTTCGTCTTATTTTGTACTTGACCCAGAAAATGGTCAAAGTAACAGGGAAAAAAATCAATCCATTAAAGTGAGAAGCTTGTTTTTGAAGTTTGAAAACAGTTATAAATTATAAATAAATATTTTCTTTAAATGAACAGACTTAGAAGGAATTGAGAAGCAGTCCCTGGAAGGAGCCAGGATGGGGTTCACAGGAAAGCAGGTCATCCACCCCTCCCACGTCCCCATTGTCCAGAGAGCCTTCTCCCCCACCCAGGATCAGGTGGTGTGGGCTACAGAGCTGGTGGAGGCATTCAGTAAACACACAGAGTCAGGGAAGGTAAGGGGGGAATTACTGTGTTGTCATTTTAATTTTTGGGCTATTTAAGTGTTTGTTGGTACACTGTAAGTAAACTTTTATTTGTTGGGGTGGGGTCAGAGTTTCATAGGAACATGCAGATTAATTGTGTTATTTAGAAGATTAAATACATATCTTGTATATACAGTTTTTTTTGAAAATTAAAATAATTGTTTCTGGGAATTTTAATCATGGGCAATGGTTACTTAAGAAAATCCACAGTGGTCCCCCACAAACAATGAGGACTCAGTCGACAGTTCGCTGTAAAAATATAAGCAAAATTTATCACATGTAGTCTAATAAGGAAAGGAGGAGTGGGGTAGAGAAATTTATTTTTAAGACGCAAAGGCAGGAATATGTTGAGAGAAATATTTTTAAAATGTAGAGAATAAATTACAAGAAATGTAGAGAAGAAAGGGCTTTAATTTCTTTGTTTATCAAAAACCAGCAAACTAAAAACACAATGACATTATTTTATTTTATCACACTCATGATTGTAATTATTGAATTCTGTTTTTAACAGTAACAAGACTTAGTATAGATTTAAATGTATGGATTCTTATATTAATGAATAGACATTTAAACAACATACAGTAAATTCCAAAGAAATGAAAAATGTCATTTATTGGTACAGTACAACATGATTATAGTGAACACATTTATTAAGAATTGATGCTTATAACAAAAGTGATTTTCCTTTTCCTTGACTTTAAAATATATTGTAAACTCTACAGATTAAAGCAAATTATGCTTACAACAAAGCAAAATAATGTGTCCATGATACTTTGTTATATGACAGTGTTTCTATGTACATTCTCTATCATTTTGTGTTCTTCAGATTATAACAATTAATGCCCATAATTTTTTTTTCAGGGTGCTTTTACATTCAGAGGAAAGATGATAGACATGCCATCCGTCCTGCAAGCTAAAAACATTTTACAACTCTCAGCAAATATTGCATCTAAGGCACCCTGACATGTGATTGGCTTATAAAGGCTGTGACCTTTTACTGACCCAGAAGTACCACATCAGCAACTTACTGCTTTCAGATTGATTGTCATCTGCTGTGATGCCCAGTTTGTGTACCATGATTGAGAAAATCAACAATATTCTTTAATCATCATTTGATTGGTCATCTTTGCATTACAAAATTTAAAACAAACTAAAACACATACATATCATTTGTATTGAACACAAACATATAATAATTTGTGTGTATCAGATCAGTTTTTGTACATTTATTACAGTCAAACTTTTTTTTAATCCGTGGTCAAACATGATGGGGCCAAGGAAAAAAGCTTTCAAAATATCCATGGACCCAAGATTTTAAGATAGAGATATATTTTAAAAAGTGGTTAGGAAATCAGTGTTACTTAATATAAGTATGTATAATCCATGGCCATGGTATTCAAGATAAAACAGTTTGGCATTGAAAAGAAATAATATCTGTTTAAACAAATTATTATACAGATTATTAAACAGTCATGCATTTCACAAGTAGACTTGAGTGATATTACTCAATTCTATCTTCCAGCAAGACTTTTTTAACACCTAGGTAGATGTTAAGGTGAACCATGATTTTGGAAAAAAAATCCAGTGCTTTTTTGCATACATGTAATGCAAGTTCACAATTCAAAATGAACAAAATATAAGTTTAGACAGAGACATTGAGACTGAGGTTCAATGGAAGAGGTGTTTTATATGTAATATACTCAGTTGGTTTTGTTTTTAATTCTGTTATTTTACATGTATATACATGTAATTATATCAATACATTAATACTTTGAAACATGTATTTGAAAGAAAATGTTTAGTCTTTTTTTTTCAAATTGAAAATGCATATTCATTATATATTTTTCAGTTCTGGGTGCATCGAATGTTCATTATAATCCATTTGATGATTTAAAATGCTATTTTACATAGCAAACGAGTGTTGTCAGATGCATACATACTGTGTATGATGATTTTATGTGTATATGATGTTTATGGTTATGAATTGTGAAGAATTTTTTCTCTAGCTAGAGCTAGGAATTTTAAATCACTTGTTAAAGAGGCTGGGTGATCAAGGCCATTTTTAGACTATTTTGATCTCTATTTGAAGAAGAGCTCCATATAAAGATATAATAATATGATCAAATTTTAAAGCTAAAATTTATGAAATTTTTCTCTGCCAAATGATTGTTTGTTGACAGCACAAGATATATCACAAAATCTAAGTTAAATCTAGTGGTTAATTAAAAAAAAATTAGTTGATCCCCTAGCCTCCTTAAGTTAAGAAATATTGTAAGATTGTCTGTTAAAGTACATAAAAGCCATGTTTGTAATGTACACAAGTATTCTATTTTATTATGGACAATGGATAATATTTATCTTTTTGTTACCTCTGTATATGCCAAAGAACAAATTACATGTATCAACACGAAAGTTATTTCCATTATAAAACTGAAAAAAAAATCATGCTTTAATCTGAATGATAGATAAGGACCTACATGTATACACTTGATTCATTTATCCTTTGGAATTTGTACAGTGCTACATGTACAGGTAACAATCATTTCTGTGATTCTGATCTATACTGGAAAATGGTTCTGAATGTACTTGTGAATAAAAGAGGAAAATGAGCATATGCATCAGTTCAATTGTGTCTTTACATACTGTTTCGTTTTCTGAGGAAAACTGTGTTGCAACAAATGAAAACACGATTAAGGCCATCTTTAAAAAAAGTTTGGTTACCCTCTCCCAATCAAATGAAAATGGCCCAATTCAAAACTTTTTTTTACATTTCAGGACAATTTTTCTTTCTTTTTTCCTCCTATCCCATCAACAAATATACTCTTCAAAAAAAGAAACGCATAGTAGAATTTTATTGACACATTGAACATAAAGATTATTTAGGAAAATGATGCATCGATAAAACAGAAATGTGGTAAGCAACAGGAATACTATCTAAATGTCATAATTACTCAACAATTTTAAAATTATAGTCATTTTAAGACCATTAAAGATCAATATCTGGTATGCCCCCCGCAGACACAAATGATAGCCACAAACGGCATCTAATGGAAGCAAACGTGTGTAATAAAAACTGTATAGGAATACTCTCTCACTCCAAATGTAGAACTTTGGTCAGCTGTTGCAGAGTCTGTGGATGCGATTGTCTTTGGCAATTCATTTAAATTCATTTTGTCCAATGCTGCTTAATATGGATTAAATCTAGCGATTTAGATGACTGTGGCTGAAACAGGTTGTTGTTTCTTTGCAAGAATAGGTGTGTCAAACGAGCCATATGTGGCTGTGTATTGTGAGATTGCATTACGGCTCTAGGATGCTGCAAAATTGTATGGGTATGTTTAGGTAAAACATGGTTAGAGTACCTTTTTCCATCAAAGTCCACTGAATTCGAGCCAAATCAATATTACTTTCTTATAATACCGTTTTCCATATCATTACACTACCACCACCAACTTATTTAACGTCCTGGAGGCAGTTATCTGTCTAACATTCATTACAAAGCATTAGCACTCTTAAACTTTGATAAGAGGCTTTCAGATAAACATTCTGGACTAGTAGGTTAACCAAAATGTTCAGCAGTGATGCTGTGGTCATACTCTATTAATCTGAGATCTTTGAAGTCGAAATTTGGGGTGTTGTGGGGTCGGAACAATGGCATGAATAATCCTCTTGCAATAATTCGTAATCAATTGAAAACGGTCTTGTTAGATGATCTGTGCAGTTCAGGGATAGCTAAATGCTTTAGATGACGTCCTTGCATTACATTCATGCAATTTACGTAGTCCTCGGAAGTGATGCTGTGCTGCTGATGTCACACGTAGTCTACCATATTTTTTGCGAACATTGGGTGTTCGATGTTAATGGTTTATGTTTTATAGGTTAGATAAGGTTTGTGTGTTACATTAAAACCTCTTGCAATTGTAAATTGCGGTATCCCTGCTTCCAGTCGCCCATTTTCCATTTTGTGCTACGCAATATTCAGATGCAGCATTTTTAGGAAGCGTCATTTTTCAGATAAAACCAGATTCAAAATATCGAGAACCCCTGCTTTTGATAGCCTCTTTGTTCCTGAAGGAATTGCATCAGAATTTAACAAATGAAAATTGATCTCAAAATTTTTGGGGAAATTTTGCAAAATCAGGTCTTTTTGTCTGTTAGACTTTTATAATAGCTGTAAAGTTAACAATTGCATTAAAAAATCATGCATTTCACTCGAATACATCGTATTCATACAAAATTAAAGGTATGACAAACCTATCATACATTTTTCAGGTCACTGTTCCTACTATGTGTTTTTTTTTTGAAGAGTATTATATTGTCATTTTTTGGGGAAAAAAACTACCCATCTATATCTAGTGACAATAATTTTACCATGAGTCAGGAAAGGGCAAGCAATCATGATTTTAAAGATGGCCTTAAGACAAAATAAATAGCATTGAACATAACAAACCTTGCATTACCCAGTCTTAAGATTATGTTTTCGTTAAGTTCATTACTATACATGGTATATTCGCTATATATCAAGAATTTCCCACAATCCCTTTTCCTTAATGTCTTTTAGATTATATGTGCCCCTCACAGTTCCATTGAGTGAGGAAGTCATATAAATAAAATAGCACGGCCACTTAAGAGGGGACATGAGGAATTGAGGTGTACCACTGGTTCCCTCTAACTTAATGACCTTCCACTGACCTTCAGGTCCAGGGTGTCCAGAAACAGACCAACAACACCCAACTTTACTGTCTACGTAAACATAATGTGAGGGCCATTTTTTCGATCTAATGTAAAATATGTTGTCCACATTTCGATTTTCCACCACTTCCAAATTAAATTCACAAGCATCAGATCTTTTATTGCTTCCACGAATAGACCCTCCAAGTGCTGAGGACATCTCCATTTTCCAATCAGGCCACTTGGCCGACCGAATCAAGTGAGTATGTGCACAGAACAATTTGTCCTGACCTATGCATGGGATCCAAATTTGTTTAATTCGAAGGAGATGGAGAAAATGTTCATTTTCTGTGGGATTGAATACGGTCAAAAACACAGCTTTTTCGAATTTTGATTCAGTGACAAATTTCACCACCTCCAGGTCTATCTTCTCGCTTTCGTAAATCATGGCCTGGACACCTTGTGCACTACACTGATCATAACCTCTTCGATTTTTGATGGCGAACAACTGCCAAAGCACCAATGAACGGAGTATTGCAAGCCTAGAATACAAATTGATATATGCTGCTGCTCTGTATGCAGATTTTATATCCGAATACAAGAGCTCTTCTGTTTTCGCCCTTAATTTACCAAGAAGTCTCACGGAATCATTTGTAGGAAACATTTTCTCCAAATGGTTAATTATACTCTCTGGAGCATCTTCCACAATACTATTCAGATAGGCATTGACATGGTAAAACAGATCCTCTAAACCCACAGCGTCCGCCTTTAGCTCTGAATCTTGAAAGCGCTCAATGGCAGCGTAGGCACTGTCCGTGTCTGACGACGGCACAGTCGTTTTCATTGCAATTCCAACTTGTACAAACAAAGTCGACAATACTGAAAACGTAGTTGCCAGCGTTGCAGGTATTGGATGAATGGCTGAAATCTTGGAAACAAAGTTAATTGCAAAGGAAAGTTTGTTGAACACATCTCCACTGTCTGAATTAACACACTTCTTTAATTCATTGATGGCCTGCTTTACCTCTCTCGATTTCTTAGGTCCAGCGAAAACCGTGCATAGTTCTAGGAAGACGTTTTCTGCTGCTTTAGCATCTAGTCCCACTTTCTTGAAACATTCTGTTAACTTTTGTTCCACACGAAAATCTTCCTTAGAAGCCATTGTTGAATATCTCTGCAAAGTAAAGATGCAAAACACGTTAAAAATGGCATTTGTATATCTCACTTTATTCCAAGCCGTTTTCATTTGTTTGCACAATTACGCACTGAATGTTTTACCCTTTTAACGCATCTATGATTATCCATAATAGTGTATAATTTTATTCTATTGTCGCCCTGCATATCATATCTCTGTCGACAATACGTGTCGATTTCCTTATATTATCGGTATTAATAATTGCGTAATTTTCCTTATGTGCATGTTTATCAACATCATCAAGTCAAACAGATCGACACGGTATTTTTTTTATCGAACTGATGAAATCGACAGACGCTTAATTATATTTATGCATCACGAGTATCTCAGAAAACTTAAGGTCTTGACGTCTATGAAAGAACAGCATGAGGGCAAGTATGATGTATCGATTGCATAAAATGTCATGTAGGAGTCACCTTCATCAATAATAAGTTCAATTTTTAAAATTAATGAATGTGTTAAGAATTTGTTATGTTTTTTTTATGACTAAGATAATTTTAACCATTTATGTAAATAATTGCAAATGTTTTATGGCAGCGATGATTTACATTTTTTATATAATTATACAGGACTATGACACACTGTAATATTAATTATATTCTTTTTTTAGATAAATTTACCCATGCATGTAAAATACATGAAAGACATGAAAATTGCTAGATTCATAACTAATTACCCAAATAACTTCCTGTTTTAGAAACACTGTACATTTAATCATATAATCAAAAATTATTTCCTGTTTGTTTTCGTTATATTCATGTAACATATTCTAATAATTTAAATATTTCATCGATTTCCTCAGACCGTGCAATAAATTTATCTATTATACCTGTCATTTAAGTATTAAAAATATATAGCCTTGACCGGTTATCCGGAATGTGTTTGATGTTAAAATTATATACTGAAAGAGGGGGGATTAAGAAAGGGCAACCTGTAATAAAGTATTATTCTTTTTGAGCGTTTTGTCAGCATGTAAACCCGTCTTTAAACAAGAGGAAAATAAAAGAAAGAGAACTGCAACAGGCCTACGAATAAGGAGGACTTTTTACTTGTAGATATAGATGTGAAAGTCTGCTCTACTTTCGTCAATATTTCAGGACATCAAACCAAATATTGCAAAGTATAGAGACCCAACTGTGCTACATACATGTAGGACGGCCAGTAAAGACCGATGTACAAGAATTTGAGAAGCAAAAGCTTTACATACCAATAATGTAGGAAGGAAAAGTGAATATCGTTTTTCCAGGATATTGGGAAAATTTGGAAAACGTCAAAATTCTCCCTTCAAACAAAATTTAATCGCTCAACAGTTATAGCACCTGATCCCATCTCAAATGTTTTTGAGGTCTGTGTCTGCTCTGCTCCTATTTTATAAAGTTAGAAGTGGATTTTTGAGGTCGAGTAATGTGTGTTATCACTGAATATGTCATTCCTGTCACTACGGGATAGTCAAAAAGAGAGATAATGAAAAAGTCTAAAGATTAATTTACACCTTTCAGAATAGATGCTTGAGGAAATCCTGATAGTACAGTGGCGTAGCATCGTTTTTGAAAGTGTGGGGGGGGGGGGGCG
>PRKT01000018.1:3201182-3225885 GCA_003671525.1 Saccostrea glomerata | reverse complement strand
ATTTTTACAAGACTGGCATATGAACATAGAAAATTCACCTAAATGTTTAAATTACAGGATTTTCAAAAACAATTTTGGACGAGAAATTTACTTAAGTAAACTCCCAAAAGACTTAAGAATTGTATTAACAAAATTTAGAACTTGTAACCACAAACTCCCAGTAGAATCAGGTAGATGGACTAATACTGATAGATCTTTAAGATTATGTAATCTATGTAACAAAAATACTTTGGGGGATGAATTTCACTATATAATGGAGTGTCCATATTTTTTGTCTTTACGGGTAAAACTTATTAATAAGAAGTATTGTCGTCATATAAATAATTATAAATTTGAGAAAATTATGTCCATCACAAATGTTGATTCACTGTTTAAACTGTCTTCATTAGCTAAAAAGATATTGGCCTGCTTTTAGTAACTATTTAATTGATACTACTCTTCCTCGCTTGACTTTGTATTTTGTATATAATTATGTAAATATATTCATGTACCTCATATACCATTGTATGGTCTGAGTGTAAATAAACAAACAAACAAAAAATAACAAATGAGTTTGAATCCCATTATAAAATAATAACGTTGACAACAATGCTAGTGAAGTAATTATATCTCTCTTGAAATGGAATTGAATAAGCCATGTAATAACAATAGAGAAAACCAGGGTTTCTGCTTCCTCACCGACATGGCATTTACTAGAAGGATGTTGGATAGAAGGTAGCTACGCAAAAACATCAACAGAGCAAGAACAATTGCAGCTAAGATGGAAAAGTGGGCATCAGCAAGGGCACCTGCCAAAGATGTAAGCAGATGAAAGAAGTGTATTAGGGCCTTATGATGTTACATGTTTGTGTCAATAGGTTATAGGCAGAATAAGAATGTTGAGGTGAAGTAAATCTGCAGGTAACAAATCTCACTGGAGGATTAATAAGGCAGCAGTTCCCCTCTTTTGTGTCAAAATTAAAATTTATACATGAGATTCATTAAATATCTTTATTTTGGTATGACTGTGGCCCCCTTCCGAGACCCAAAACTAAACTGATGGACCCCCTTCTGAAGATTCCTTGATCATCCGCTACTGAATCTTTTTTTTGTTTTTAAAAAAATTCGTTCTTTGAAAAAAAGGACTGCACAGCATTATATTTTGTTTCCTTTTTCATTACTTGGTTTTGCCTGCACCCCACTTGTCCTAGAGGGACACGATATTCGCAATATCCCTTTCTCTTAACCCTATAAAAACCATAGGGGTACATTTTACTGTGTGAAAGAGGAATTATATGCCCTTTATTAATTAGGACAAGAGAAGTGCAGACAAATTTGGTACTAGTCTTGATTATGTAACTCCTTTAAAACTTAAAGCATGGTCTATACTGGGCACATTTACTATTATTAAATGAATGAATGGAGCAAATAATCTTGTCTAGTAACTTTCCTTTTGCTTTTAAATGATTAAGTGCATGAAACAGTGTACTTTCCTTTTGCTTTCAAAGAATTGAAAAAGTCCACTTTTGCTTTAAATAAAACCATGCATGTCGATAAAATACATTCGATGAAAAAACATTGATTGTGTGTACAAAATAATCTTCATACGCTGAGTCAGTGTTTTGTAATTTCAGAACTCCGTTCAGAATTCGAGACCCAGAAAATTAATTGATATTATGCATCACTGATCTGTTTGAATGCTCATGCTTCACAAAAATATCAATTAATTGAATCATCGGCGTTTACATTTCAGAATAATTTGCAGTGCTATCTTAAACATGTAATAAAAAACGCCTCATGTATATAAAGAATCAAAACAATTCAGGGTTGACAATCACAAACAGATAAAAGCTTCCATATATAACTTTATGTCAATCTATTCTTATCCCTTATCTGCTTATCGGAAGATTTTTTTACCTGGTGTTTTGATACCATGCTGTAAGAAAACATGCACATTTTACAAAATCATGTATCATATTTTACCTTCAAAGTACATATACGTGAAGAGTGTCGACCGACGTCAGAATTAAAGGAATCCTATGTTTAAACTCCCTGTCCGGAGTTGAACGATCAGCTGACATTGCTAGCTGTTTGTTTACAATAGATACGTAGGACTGACGTGTATGCTTTCAACTGGTTCTCACAGTTAATAATAATTATCATGAAAATATTATTTAAATTATTCTTCAGGCGCGGATCCAGAAATTTTTCAAAGGGAGGGTTGAAGTATTTTTCAAAAGGGGGGGGGGGGGGGGGTTGAAGGCGAAACAGTTAAAACGTACGTTGTATACATACATATAGTTAAATAACTCAATAGAATATCGATACAGGGTGGAGTATGGTTTTTGAAAGTGGGACGTTGATCAATCTGGGAAAAAGTACTTGTATACATGCAGAAAGTTTTTGAAAAAGAAAGGAAATTAAATCTCCGAACCTGAAAATCTTATTTTGTAAAGAGATGGGGTTTTATTTTGTTTTTACAACCGAATTTCTTTATATATTACAACATTAGCCTTACATTTTCTATAGTAAAAACACAAAAACAAAAATAGAACTTTCTTATTTCTCTTTCTTTTTTGCAAATCCAAAGGGGGGGGGGGGGGTTGCAACTCCCGTAACCCCCCCCCTCTGGATCCGCCACTGTTCTTTGTACCGGTATTTAAATTAAGGCCAAAGCAATGCCCTTTATTAATTTTCATAACAATGAATTTATTTTACGATTTGTCAGAAAAAATATTCCAAATTTTTTTTTTTACTTAATTTTCTTTTTCAATACTTTACTGCATGATCTTAGAACATTTTTATTATTCTGAAATGTGTTTGACAGTTTCTTGTGCTAGACATCAAAATATTTATCTTTAAAACATTTTTAACAATCAAAATCAAATTAAATAAATAAATCTAAGAAGGATATGGAGATAACGAACAATATTCAATCTCAAAGTCCATAAAACAATACAAAATAAGAGAAGAGCAAACACGGACCCCAAAACTCAATATCGAAACTGCATAAAAATGATTACGAACAGAGATGCATGGCGATATCTGGTTCAAGTAAGTGTTTAAAATTTGAACCTTTTATGAATTCCTTACTTAAAATATTTACCGCAATGGAGTAAATCTCGAGTGCTGTACTACAACATATTCTATATAATAGGTATTGACCAGATTCTTGGAAACTCTAAGGAACTTAAAAAAAATAAAATTTTAAACGCATCTAAATCTATTAAGTATCGAAACATGCCTATCTAACATTTTTTAATACAGCTCCTCATCATAATTTTAAATCCAGGCTTTAATTCTGACATCAAAGCCAGCTGCTTTTTTAAAAATAAGAATGGAATCATAAGTTTGTAAACATACCTTGCCATTGGTCATATGCATATGGCTTTGTTGAAAAACATACTCTGATTGCACTTAAATGTATTCTAAATTTGATATTAAAAGGATGCAAAAATTAATAAGATTCAACAATCTGCTGAAATCCCCCCAGGAATGCGCTTTGTCTCATGTATTAGAACAAGAGGCCCATGGGCCACATCGCTCACCTGAGCACCAAGGGTAGGACAAGTATAAAATGGCTTTTTATTGTAAAGTTTAAATCCAAAAGTAGTCCCATGATCAATCATGGATTTGCTATTTTTTTAGAAAATGATTTTTAAAGAATTTTCCTATATATATCTTTTAAAACTTTAGTTGACCATTTTGGCCCCGCCCTATGCCTGGGGGTCATGATTTGAACAAATTTGAATCTACACTACTTGATCATGCTTCCATATAAATATGATGAATTATGGCTTTGTCATTCTTGAGAAGATTTTTAAAGAATTTTCGTATATATTTCTATGTAAAACTTTGGTCGGACATTTTGCCCCGCCCTCCCCCCTGGGGTCATGATTTGAACAAACTTGAATCTACACTACCTGAGCATGCTTCCATATAAATATGATGAATTATGACTTTGTCATTCTTGAGAAAAAGATTTTTAAAGAATTTTCCTAAAGATATATTTCTATGTAAAACTTTGGTCGGCCATTTTGGCCCCGCCCTACCCCCGGGGGTCATGATTTGAACAAACTTGAATCTACACTACCTGAGCATGCTTCCATATAAATATGATGAATTATGGCTTTGTCATTCTTGAGAAGAAGATTTTTAAAGAATTTTCCTATATATTTCTATGTTAAACTTTGGTCGGCCATTTTGGCCCCGCTCTACCCCCGGGGGTCATAATTTGCATAAAATTGAATCTACACTACCTGAACATGCTTCCATATAAATATGATGAATAATGGCTTTGTCATTCTTGAAAAGAAGATTTTTAAAGAATTTTCCTAAATATTTCTATGTAAAAATTTGGTCGGCCATTTTGGCCCCGCCCTACCCCGGGGGGTCATGATTTGAACAAACTTGAATCTACACTACATGAGCATATTTCCATATAAATATGATGAATTATGGTTTTGTCATTCTTGAGAAGAAGATTTTTAAAGAATATTCCTATATATTTCTATGTAAAACTTTGGTCGGCCATTTTGGCTCCGCTCTACCCCCGGGGGTCATGATTTGAAGAAAACTAAATCTACACTACCTGAGCATGTTTCCATATAAATATAATGAATTATGGCTTTGTCATTCTTGAGAAGAAGCTTTTTAAAGAATTTTCCTATATACTTCTATGTAAAACTTTGATTGGCCATTTTGGCCCCGCCCTACCTCCGGGGGTCATGGAGACGGACAGCTAGACAGACGGACAAAATGTGATCAGAAAAGCTCACTTGAGCCTTCGGCTCAGGTGAGCTAAAAACCCTAGACACTAATGAAAAAAAGTTGTAACTCATAATTATGTGCCTATGTGCATACGGAGTATACAGTGTCTAGTTCACTTTCACAACAGTGTCCAAAACATTCTTCTTTCAGACAATGCTTAAAGACAAGAAAGTAGCTGTGAAAAGAAATTATTCATGCTTAGTTACTGTACTTTGGGGAAATGATTTCAACTAACGTATTTTATCTCTTTAATCTACTTCCATTGTGTTATTAACATAAATTGATGTTTAATCTATCTTACATGCCTTGTGCATTATTAAAAGACAGATGATAAAAATATAAACAAGAGAGCGCTATTTAGAGCTTCACTGTTATAATGAAGTCGAGAATATCACAAGTGATTTTATTTTCGTATATTTTATTCATATGAATATAATTTTCATTTAACATGTTTACGCATTAAATGATACATAATATATGGGTATTTTGATATTCAAAATGTTCAGAAAAAAGCATTATGGAAACAAAAAGTGTTGAGAGCATTTCTCTGTAAAATCCAAATGTATGATTGTACACGCAAATCTCTTCACTGCTTAGGCTTTATGATTGTCCATTTTATGTCTCGACTGTACATGTACACTAAATATCAAGAATCTCCCACAATCCCTGTTCTTTGATGACTTTGAGATCTGTCGAGCCCCTCACGTATCCTCTGGGTGAAGAAGTCATGTAGATAAAATAGCCCGGACACTGTAGAGGGGACACGAGGTATTGAGGCATGCCGCCATCTTCTTCTAGCTTAATAATCTTCCAATATCCTTCAGGACCAGGCCGCCTCGAGACGGACCAACAAAACCTGAACTTAGGGCCAAAGTAGATGTAACGCGAGGGCTTCCTTTTTGATTTTATGAAAAAGATGTTGTCGAGATTTCGTGATTTTACTGGCTCCAAATACAATTCACAGGCAGCTGATCTTTTATTGCATCCTCCAATAGGCCCACCATGTCTTGATATTTCCATTTTCCAAGTTGACCAGTTGGAGGACCGAATCAAATGACTTTGTGTACAGAATTGCTTATCCTGACCTAAACATGGAATCCGGTTTTGGTTTATTCGAAGGAGATGAAGAAAATGTTCATGTTCTGTTGGATTAAACATGGCCAAAAATATAGCTTTTTCAAATTTGCATTCAGTGACAAATCTCACCACCTCTAGGTCCAACTTACAACTTTCGTTAATCATGGCATGGACACCTTGTGTACTGGACCGATCTGAATCACTGCAATATTTAATCAAGTACAGTTGCCATAAAACCAATGTTCGGAGTACTGCAAGTCTAGAATACAAATTCATATACGCTGATGCTCTTTGGGCAGATTTTACATCTGAAGGCAGGAGTTCCTCTACTTTCGCCATTAATTTACCAAGAAACCTCACAGCATCATTTGTAGGGTATTTATCCTCTAGATGATTTATCAGACTTTTAGGTGCATCTGCTCCAATACAATTCAGATAGGCATTGGTATTGTAAAACAATTTTTCTAAGCCCACAGCATCTGTCCTTAATTCTGAGTCCTGAAAGCGCTCAATGGCAGCATAGGCACTATCCTTGTCTAACGACGGAAAGGTCGTTTTCATTGCCTTTCCAACTTTTAAAAATATATTTGACAATACAGAAAATGTAGTGGTAAGCCCTGCAGTTGAAGGAGAAAGCTTAGCTACCGTAGAAGCAATGTTAATTGCAATGGAGAGTTTGTGAAATACATCTCCATAGTCGATAGTCATGTTTTTCAGGTCTTTGATGGTGTCTGTGACCTCTATCGATTTATCCGAAGCGGAGAAAACCATGCATAATTCTACTTGGAATATTTCTGCCTCTGTATCACTTAGCCCCAGTTTTTGGAAGCATTCTATTAACTTCTGATGGGAACGAGAATCTTCTCTAGAAGCCATTTTGTTACACTTGCACCTGGCGAAAAGGATAATACAATGACATTATAATGCATATAATAAATTACAAAATTTGAAAATTATCAAAATTGTGCTTGGTACATGACCTTTGCGTGTGACCTTAGTGTGCCTCATAAAAGAATGATCATAAATATACCGGGTATAATTTAGCCTTGACTGGTCATTAGAAATTTTAAACACAATGTGTGTTACTTATCCGACGATTTCTCATAAAGTGAATTTGTATGGGACAAATCTTGTTTCCCTAATGTCACGAAAGTTTGTGCTAATAAACATCTAGGAAAATAGAAATATGTACAGTAAAACATGTTCAATACGAGCATGAACTTCAGAATGATAAATACATCTTGCGATTTTTTAAATCTCTGGCAAAAATCTTCATATTTTTTTTTTTTTAATCTAAATATCAATTATTTTTTCCGTTTTTTTTTTACTTTGTTACTAGAAATTGATTACTGCCGTACCATCATGATTCATAACAAGAAGCCAAGAGGCAACATCGCTCAACTGAGCACTCGAGAAAAAAAGTAGGTATAAATCAAAATAGTGGTCCCGACCTTACCCTTAAAGGGAGAGGGGTATGATTTAAACAAAATTGAATCTACACTATAGTATCTGAGCATCCAAACATATTTTTTGACTGACTTTTTCCCTACGAGTTTGAATTTCATTGTGGCTGTACGCTACCCGATGGGGGATATGATTTGAACAAATTTGAATGTACTCTACATGAGGATGCTTCATCGCTTTGCTGTTTTTGAGAAGAGCAAAAATCAAACGGTGGCGTATTGATCTGAATCTCTGACATCTAATTCATGCATATGATCAGGTTTATCATTACTGTTTTAACCTACATGCTACCTATATCTGTAACATTTAAAGGAAAGTGTGTTGTTGTATACATAATTAATTTTCATACATTAAGTTACATGTGGGATGCTCATTCCTTCCTGGTACCTGGTTGTACCTATGAGGTCTGTGCATGTTTGCTTCTATTTTGTAATGTTTAATTGATGTTTGAGATCAAATATTGTTTGTCATCTCTACATGTTACATTGATTTAGAGTTAAAAAAATTGTCAATCTTTTTCCCAAATGAAAAATTACATACCTCATTATATAAAACCTTCCATAAAATCATTCTCTATTTATCAGTACTCAGTAATCAGTTTTTTTTAATTTTCATTATTATATTTACTTAGTGTAGTATATACATCTATTTTTAAATATTTAGATGCGGATTCAAAGTCATATAAATAAGAAATATCACATTCACAAGAATTATAATTATATAAGGGCCTCACCTTTAACTATCCGAAGATTCTCTGTTGAATGTGCCGTTCACCATATCAATCCGTGCCAGCCATGTTTGTTTGTAAACACATGAACACTGGTAAGTATATACACAATAAGCCTTGACACGATTGTTATAGAGATATCATACGGACTTAGTTTTGTTTTCACTGTTTATGAACAATTGTTAGCCTATTTAAAGATGAAAATTCCGTGTTCTATTTTAAGAACTATATAAGAACTTTATTGACATTACATACCTATTTAAAGTTGGAAATTCCATGTTCTATTTTTAGCAATGTTTAGCTCGGATATGGTCATCGTCTATGGTGGCATATTTCTGCCACTATTTGTCAGTTGTTCATAAATATGCTACCATAATTATAAATCGATCATCGGATCGAGATTTTACTGAATGTGAACCAATATAATCCTTGTAATCACATACAGCTAGCTATAAGTTCACAAGTATTATTATAAGATGAAAACTTAGTTGGTTGTGTTACAGTTTTTAATGTGTGTGAAAGATATAAATAGATCAAGTTCATCACCCTTACAATAAACATTATAAATATCTCATAACAAAAATATAGGTGTAGTCTATCACAAGTTATTCTATTAACATATAAAATCGAATCATTTAATCATTATAATGATTATCTCTTCTAAAATTAAAGCGAAATGACTTATTTTTCCACATGCATATATAACATGCATAAAACTCAAATAATTATTTGAACATTCAGCTCTAATTCCAAACCATATATGAACCTGTACCATAACAACATGTAGTTGTATTTACTAAAATCACAATAAGATAAGATTTATTGATACCAATTTGGGGCCCATCAGGGCATATAGGGTATGTGTAAAACACGAAACGAGAAACAAGAAACGAGAAACAAGAAACAAGAAACGAGAAACAAGAAACAAGAAACGAGAAACAATGAAATGAGATTCAGGTTAAAATAACTTATGACCTTAAAATGTCAACAAAAGGGGCAGCTTGTGCTTTTGATTTCATTTTGTTAGAAAACAGATGCAGAGTGAAATGAAAATATCTAACTTAGATCTGATTTATTAGCGACCCGCACAGTTATTTGCACAGAAAAGCCCTAAAATGTTGACAGATTTAATTAATACAATACTGTTATCTAAGAGAAATGCTTACTCAGTTTTTGCTTAAAATAATAAAGTTGTCATCAAGAAGGATATGGCAATAACGAACAGTATTCAATCTCAATGTCCATTGAACAAAATACAATTTTTGCTTTTAATGATTCTGTTGTCATTAATTGATACCTTCACTGATCATTATTACAAACTGATCATAAAAAACTATGGAAAGAAAAACTGGGACTGAACTTATAAACATCTCATACTTAAAAAAAAAAGTATTAAAAAGAGACATTAATATTTTGTTCTTTGACATGCCCCCATATTACATTTGTTATTTAGTAATTCTTATAATATTGTAGGTGAAATTTATTGATAATGTTATAAGGTATAGCTTTCCTAATTACATTTTCAACATGATAATAGTACATCATGTTCATATAAATGTTTTTTTTTAATTAACACACACACACACACACACACCCACACACACACCCACACACACACACACCCTCACACACACACACACAATCAAGAAAAAATCAGAACAATATCAAGCTATAGTCAATAATTGGGAAAACCTCATGAAAATTTCATCTAAGTTTAAGGGTATAGGTTATAACAATGCCGGTAAGTGAATCAAGTGTATTTTGAATTCTTAAATTTTAGTTAAGTGTGTCTGCATGCAAGAGTTTAGCATTTAAAACCAATTCAATTGCCGTTCAGAGCCGGTTAAAGTTTGCAAGATGGATTGAAAGGAAGAGCAAAAAGGTGTGCACCAATTTACACATACCGGTAGTTCTGAAACGACACATCTATTTAAATGCAACTTAAAATAAAATTGATACGCCAGATAAAAACAAGAAAAGTCTCAAGTATCCAGTGGTCCTACAGAAATTTCTAAGCATTAGTCTCTTTAGTTATTTACGAAAATGTTGGGAAAACACTTAGAGATTAACATATTTGGAATTGTTGGCACAGTAACTTAAGTGGAGAATGTTGGATACTTCTGACCGAAAAAAATAATTCTGAATGTATCGTATATGTATCTTTTGTTGTCATTTATCTAATCTGTCTTTATATTGTGATATATATTGTGAAACACCCTGTAAACGTACATGTATATGTCAATTTTCTTTTATTCATTTAGGGACATTCTTATTTAAGTTAATTATATTTGTTGCATTATATGTACAAAGTAACTTTCTTTTTTGGATATATATATATATATATATATATATATATATATAAATAAAACAGATGTATGGATGTTTATTTATAAATACTGTGACATTATTTAATGTTTTGTTTATTCTTTGATTATGAAACAATCAGATAATAATTTGAGGTGAGCTATTAAATCATGTACTTTAAGCTGATATCTAATTAAATCTGTCATGGCTTTATGGGTTTAGCAGTGCAAGATCGCCAATGTTTCCCTCGGCATCTGTTTTCTAACAAAATGAAAGCACAGCTAAAGCTGCCCCCTTGGTTGACATTTTTAGGTCATTCTTTTTTTTTTATTCTGTTGTTTCTCGTTTCTGAATTCTCGTTTCTTGTTTCTCGTTTCTTGTTTCTCGTTTCGTGTTTTACACATACCCAGGGCATATACAAGTAATGATAAAAACATACAAGAAGAAAATCAAAATTGGTAGTAGCAACTAACAATATACATACAATATTTACATATTCTTTGAGATCTCATATAAAAAATATTTTATATATCACTGTAACTTTAGAACAGGTCTCAAGATTTATATTTATTTAAATCAGTTGCTAAATATTATTTACCAGCCAAATAAGTGTCGGGTGGGCAGCCAGAACATTTTTTTTGATTTACCTGAAAAAGTTGACAAGCAAAAAAAAGGGGAAATTGCCCGAACTCGAAAATCCTACCTCGTGCTAGTGGTGGGGGTGATCTTCTTTCAATGGCAACTCCTTTTAGTACCAATTTTTTTGGAGTTCAATAGATCTACTATATTTCCCTAATATCAATTTCCTGTAGTATAAAGTGAGGGAGCCAATACTAAAAGTAATGTTTGGGTAACAAAGTGTGTGTGGGGGTGGGCAGCCCCCCTTCCCTGTTGCTACATGCCTGTAATTACACATTTTCCATTTACTCATTAAAAACTATTTCATTCATACTCATTCATTCAACCATTCATACAACCTTGCGAAGTGTAAGTAAAAGAAAATAAGGAATTTACTGTAATCAGGTCTATGTTTAGTAAAACTTTTAAATCAAACATAAATGTATCAGACGAACACTCTTAGCTTATGATTGGATTTAAAGGAACAAAGACAAAATTCACTAATTTAATTAAAAGATTTTGACTTCAATGACCTATCAATAAAATTACAGCAAAACAAGTATAGCCAGTCGACTATCTCTGACCTTTAAACCAGTTCTCCTGTAAATTTTCGAATAAATTAAAGGGTTCTAACAAAGAAAATATAAATCTAATCTAAAATAAGCGTTACCATGTCATGTGTTCAGTTAATTTAGTTAATGTAATTATCAATTCGAGTTTAGGTTTAAATTTATAATTAATTATTTATTTTATATTTATTGCAGTAAGATTATTTATCAAATTATTCTATATTAAGTTTATTCACTGTTATTATACCTCTACTTATTTTTTTTCTCACTATTAAAGAGTAAATCGATATATTTTGCTGATTCCCTGATAATCACCAAAAAAAAAATGATTCGAATTCCCTGCGGGAAGGTATGTCATTTTGATGAACTGATACACACCTATTCGGAATACCTAGCAATTTCTTTTATTCATATGAAAAGGACCGATGTGTTCCCCAAAAAATCATGAATATTCATCATGCAGATGTAAAAGAAGGTGGAGCCTAATTTATATGGGAAAATGAAACTTGTTATTGTGACGTCATTCTTGTAAACTAATGTACACTGAGAGCTATCCACAGATCACCTAATTTTTTGACATCAGAAATTATTTATAAAACAAAGTTTCTTATAGATACAATTTTTTTGTATGTAATTGATTCATATGCAAACCCATTTTATTGAATTTATTTTATTTACATTCTAAGTAATCAATATTTCCTTTATTTCTATTTCATTTATAATTGCACTATTTGAATTCGAATGGTGGTTACTGGCTTTGAAAATGTCTAAAAAATTTTTTAGAATAAAACATTTAAAGTATATCATTGAGGGAGTCTGCAAGATTTCAGTTCCCCTCGTGCAAAAATGGAATGCGAGATTCAGCATAAAAAACTTATAACGTTAAAATGTCAACAGAGTGGGACAGATTTAGCTTTTGTTTAAAAAGTGCAAAGTGAAATGAAAACCTGCAAAATTCTCTCATACGCAAAAAAAATAAAAATAAAATGTCAACAGATATAATTATTACAAACAACCGAAAAGTACATAGTCAGTTTATAAAAGATACATTCATTATTACCAGGGTTTATATACCATAGGTTTCTGTTATTACTTTGTCAAAGTATAAACCCGATCATCGTCGCAAACCACGGCCAAAATGTACGATCCTCTTCCATTCTGGCCGTGGTTGAACGATCGAGGAGAGAATTCTTCGTAGCTCATTAAAATTTTGACCAATGCGAGTAAAGCATAGTCGGAAGATGAACTTTATCGCGACCTTTCAATATCCAATCGCAGTAAAGGAAATATTTCTTGTATACTGTTGATGTCAGTTGTTGATTTCGATTGCGATGGAAACAAAACTTGCCATTGACTGAATATGACGTCACAATAGTGAGGCGTAAATATTCAAAATTACGACACTTTTTGTGATCAAACAGCCACAGGTAGGAAAAAGCTATATGCGGACTCCGGACCGTGGCTTGAGACGATGAAACCTGATCAACATAAAATTAAATGATATAAATAAATGTTTATATTTATAACTTGTTATGTTCATGTAGTAAAGAAAGCTATTAAAACAGTGACACATTTTTCACTTATAATATTACAGGAAGTATAACTTAATCACAAAGAACAAAACATTTTATAATGTCTCTTTTTAATAATTTTGTTCTGAAATAAGATATTCGGATTAATTTTCATGCAAGGAATTACATGAATGAACTAGCTATATAGTGTTCTGATTTAAATTTTCTTGCTTTGAACTTTCTTGAACAGAATTTTTACAAAACTAGAAGTAACGTTTGCTATGTTTTTTTTTTGGTCCCCGTTCATTTGGCCCCCTAATGGATCACACTGAGAAGGGTACATCAAACTTTTTCTAAGAATCTTTAAATCTTTTTGCTGCACAATAGCAAGTGAAATTTGATTTTCCTGTGTACTCACATACTGCGCTCAAGTTCTTTGATAAAACTAGGAAGTGGTTGATTAGTATTAGTTGATGACAACATTATTATTCTTAGCGAACAAAATGCGTAAGCATTTCATTCAAATATTAGTATGGAACGTATTAGTTAAATGTGTAAACATTTTATTTTTGTGTGCGAGTCAAATAGTTGTGCGGACTGCATCTATTATCCAACAAAATTAAAAGTTGTTCCCCTTTGTTGACATTTTAAGGTCATTAGGTAATTTAATGATGAATCTGACATCCCATTCCACTGTTTTTTAGTTTCTTTTTTCTCTTTTGTTTTACACATCATGTACTTTCCCGGCTAAATTGATATAAATAGCACTTGAAACAAAAGTTATTTCTCTTGACATACAAAATATCTATGTCAAGAAGGGTGAATTTGCAAGACTGTTTAATTTTAAAACAATTTAACATGTTTAAGTCTTGTAGAATTTTTAGCAACGATGATTTTGTTTCCAGATTGTTTAATGTTTTTAATATAACTTTTGAAGTAATTAATTAAGCAACTTTTCAAAAATTAGACACTTATATATAATTACCAAAATATATGTGAAATGTTTTTTAAGAAACCATTGCTTTGAAGAGTTTTATGGACACCTTATAATTAATGGGTCTAAACCATTTGCTAAAAACTCATAAGTGAAATACACGTATATCTATTCCTGACCTTCAGTGCCTTCTGAAATATCAGATTTAGGTCTAAAGCTCAATGAAAACTGCATTCTCTCGTAATAGGTAGACTTTATTTCTTCTTAACAGACAGATTTTGTCAAGAACAAATTAAAAGCAAGCATATTTTTGTATAAATACGTTGTAGAACTTTGTATGTAAAACTAAATGAAGAAAAACTAGATATGAGATTAAATATACATAGACGGCACTACTTGCCGCGCGATGGAGAACTAACAAATTTTGTCCTTTACTCGGGACTCAGGGCGACTAAGCGTGAGGATTTTTTCCTACCGGTACCTTCTGTGACACAGGAAATCGGTTTATACGGTATCATCCAAAGGACCGGTCTCCATGTCCTACACTGTTACACGTTAGGATCAACGCCTTAATTGGCGACTCTCGATCAGACGTTCTAACCACTGCGCCACTCGGACGACCCTTGAGATTCACGATATTAAAAATCTATTGATACACAGTGTGAAATTTCTTGATACAAAGGGCTGCATCAAAGAGATCATGTTTAAAGTAGACCCATCTCCTATTTGTTTTATTTGAAATATATATATATATATATATATATATATATATATATATATATATAGTTTTGATGTTTGAAAACAGTTATGACTTAAAATAAATATTTTCTTTAACAGACTTAGAAGGAATTGAGAAGCAGTCCCTGGAAGGAGCCAGGATGGGGTTCACAGGAAAGCAGGTCATCCACCCCTCCCACGTCCCCATTGTCCAGAGAGCCTTCTCCCCCACCCAGGATCAGGTGGTGTGGGCCACCGAGCTGGTGGAGGCATTCAGTAAACACACTGAGTCAGGAAAGGTAAAGGGGAATTACTGTGTTATCATTTTAATTTTTGGGCTATTTAAGTGTTTGTTGGTACACTGTAAGTAAACTTTTATTGGTTGGGATGGGGTCACAGTTTCATAGGAACATGCAGATTAAGGGACAATATCCCTCTGCTCCAAATTTCCCGACTTATTTTTTAAAAATCCAGACATTGATTTTCAGCAAGATCTATAGCATTAAATTCAAATGGAAAATAGTTTGAAGTATGAAGCGTTGCTTACTTTTTCAGAAATGAATAATATGTCAAATCATGATGTGAAGAAAATTTGATATGGTAAATAGAAAGATTTATTATTTTTTATCTCACAATCAGAGATGGTGAAAGACGCCGGCCCACCGGCGATCTCCGGTAAATTTCGTCTGAGTCCGATAGTTTCTAGAACCACGCCGGACACCGTGTCTGGTAGATAATTCAGAATAATCAATAGTAAAATATAATTAAAAGAAATTACATAACGCATTATTTCTTAAAACTTCATGAAATTGAATCTGTAAGATTTTACATTATTTAAATATTGCAATACGTAGTAGTATGGCGAGTACCTGGCAGTTATCAAACTTACTACCGCTCTTTTGTGGAGAAGTCGAGAAAGCTCTAAATCCCGTGCCATAATTCTCAAGCATAACATTGTTTACAGTTGTGACAATCGAAGAACTAGAACAATCATGCTGTTGTTACAATGTATTGTCACGGGTTGGACTCCAGATAATCGATTGTCAAATAAGGAAAGTTTAGAGTATTTTATTTGATTTCAAAAGTAACGATTTCAATAATGACCTTAGTGAAAAATATCATCAAAAAATATAACGTTTTCATATGAGGACTAACTCTTCTATAAAATTCATTACAGTGAGTCAGCCAATGTTTATCAAGAGATTTAAACAGAATTTATTTCTAATCTACAGTGATCCATTTTGCAATGTATTCACTTGCACATTGTCCCCATCGAACAAACATTTTCTTCCTCCACTGAGAAAGAGTTCCAATTGAAATCAATTTCAATTTTACATTTTGTTGTTTTTTCAGTCCGGCAAATTTTTAGTGTGTCCTGTAATTTTTGTGATTTTTAGACAATCTGTAGGACACTGTGTCCGACAGATTTTTTACCTCTTTCGCCAACTCTGCTCACAATTAAATTAGAAATATGAGGTATATATAGAAATAATATTTACTCTCATACCTATCTCATTCCCATATTAGAAAACATACTGAAGCGCTGCATTTTAAACCACAATTACAAATTGTTTTCTGTGCATGTAAAATAACACGCATCCATAAGCAAGAGTTATCCTTCCATTATCGCCCTTGAAAATATTTTTTAATGAAACAAAATATTAATTAAATGTTTATAAACGATACTGCATCTGAAATATTTCTTTACAATTAAAAGAATTATACTTTAAGAGGTAGAGATTTCTCAATTTACACTGTTTAAAGGAACTGAGTATAAATGTTTTAAGTAAATTATTATAAATCATTAATGTACATACAAGCAATGGAAACTATATAAATCAACATTTGTACCTTTGAATAAGTTTGATTGAGTTGACTATGAAATGGTTGGCATGAATGAAACTTGTAAACTCTGACATGACAATTCACTGAATTTCATGACAAAATGTCTAAGGAAAGTTATCTTTCTTATAAGAAGAGTTATCTCTCTTATCAGAGGGATGATCCACCTTAATTGTGTTATTTAGAAGATTAAATACATATCTTGTATATACAGTTAATTTGAAAATAAAAATAACCGTTTCTGGGAATGTTAATCATGGGCAATGGTTACTCATTCAAGAAATTCCACAGTGGTCCCCCACAACCAAAAAGGACTCAGTCGACAGTTCGCTATAAAAATATAAGCAAAATTTATCACATGTAGTCTAATAAGGAAAGGAGGAGTGGGGTTGAGAATTTTATTTTTAAGACGCAAAGGCGGGAATATGTTGAGAGAAATATTTTTAAAATGTAGAGAATAAATTACAAGAAATGTTGAGAAGAAAGGGCTTTAATTTCATTGTTTATCAAAAACCAGCAAACTAAAAACACAATGACATTATTTTATTTTATCACACTCATGATTGTAATTATTGAATTCTGTTTTAACAGTAACAAGATTTAGTATAGATTAAAATGTATGGATTCTTATATAATGAATAGACATTTAAACAACATACAGTAAATTCCAAAGAAATGAAAAATGTCATTTATTGGTACAGTACAACATGATTATAGTGAAAACATTTATTAAGAATTGATGCTTATAACAAAAGTGATTTTCCTTTTCCTTGACTTTAAAATATATTGTTAACTCTACAGATTAAAGCAAATTATGCTTACAACAAAGCAAAATAATGTGTCTCTGATACTTTGTTATGTGACAGTGTTTCTATGTACATTCTCTATCATTTTGTGTTCTTCAGATTATAACAATTAATGCCCATAATTTTTTTTTTCAGGGTGCTTTTACATTCAGAGGAAAGATGATAGACATGCCATCTGTCCTGCAAGCTAAAAACATTTTACAATTATCAGCAAATATTGGATCTAAGGCACCCTGACATGTGATTGGCCCATAAAGGCTGTGACCTCTCACTGACCCTGAAGTACCCTATCAGCAACCTACTGCTTTCAGATTGATTGTCATCTGCTGTGATGCCCAGTTTGTGTACCATGATTGAGAAAATCAACAATATTCTTTAATCATCATTTGATTGGTAATCTTTGCATTACAAAATTTAAAACAAACTAAAACACATACATATCATTTGTATTGAACACAAACATATAATAATTTGTGTGTATCAGATCAGTTTTTGTACATTTATTACAGTCAAACTTTTTTTTAATCCGTGGTCAAACATGATGGGGCCAAGGAAAAAAGCTTTCAAAATATCCATGGACTCAAGATTTTAAGATAGAGATATATTTTAAAAAGTGGTTAGGAAATCAGTGTTACTTAATATAAGTATGCATAATCCATGGTATTCAAGATAAAACAGTTTGGCATTGAAAAGAAATAATATCTGTTTAAACAAATTATTATACAGATTATTAAACAGTCATGCATTTCACAAAAAGACTTGAGTGATATTACTCAACTCTATCTTCCAGCAAGACTTTTTTAACACCTAGGTAGATGTTAAGGTGAACCATGATTTTGGAAAAAAAAAATCCAGTGCATTTTTGCATACATGTAATGCAAGTTCACAATTCAAAATGAACAAAATATAAGTTTAGTCAGAGACTTTGAGACTGAGGTTCAATGGTAGAGGTGTGTATATCATTATGTAATATACTCAGTTGGTTTTGTTTTTAATTCCCTTATTTTACATGTATATACATGTAATTATATCAATACATTAATACTCTGATACATGTATTTGAAAGAAAATGTTTAGTCTTTTTTTCAAATTGAAAATGCATATTCATTTATTTTTTAGTTGTTGGTGCATTGAATGTTCATTAAAATCCATTTGATGATTTAAAATGCTATTTTACATAGCAAACGAATGTTATCAGATGCATACATACTGTGTATGATGATTTTATGTGTATATGATGCTTATGGTTATGAATTGTGAAGAATTTTTTCTCTTGCTAGAGCTAGGAATTTCAAATCACTTGTTAAAGAGGCTGGGTGATCAAAGCCATTTTTAGACTATTTTGATCTCTATTAGAAGAAGAGCTCCATATAAAGATATAATAAAATGATCAAATTTAAAGCTAAAATTTATGAAAATTTTCTCTGCCAAATGATTGTTTGTTGACAGCATAAGATATATCACAAAATCTAAGTTAAATCTAGTGGTTAATTAAAAAAAAATTAGTTGATCCCCTAGCCTCCTTAAGTTTAGAAATATTGTAAGATTGTCTGTTAAAGTACATAAAAGCCATGTTTGTAATGTACACAAGTATTCTATTTTATTGTGGACAATGGGTGATATTTATCTTTTTGTTACCTCTGTATACACCAAAGAACAAATTTCATGTATCTACACAAAAGTCATTTCCATTATAAAACTGAAAAAAATCATGCTTTAATCTGAATGATAGATAAGGACCTACATGTATACACTTGATTCATTTATCGTTTTATCCTTTGGAATTTGTACAGTGCTAGATGTACAGGTAACAATCATTTCTGCGATTCTGATCTATACTGGAAAATGGCTCTGAATGTACTTGTGAATAAAAGAGGAAAATGAGCATATGCATCAATTTAATTGTGTCTTTACATACTTTTTCGTTTTCTGAGGAAAACTATGTTGCAACAAATGAAAACACGACTAAGCCCATCTTTTAAAAAATGTTTGGTTACCCTCTCCTGATCGAATGAAAATGGCCAAATTCAAAACATATTTTTTATATTCCAGGACATTTTTTTTTCTTTTTTCCTCTTATCTCGTCAACAAATATGTTGTTATTTTCTGGGAAAAAAATTCTCTCCATATATCGACCAATACAATAATTTTACCGTGAATCAGGAAAGGGCAAGCAATCATGATTTTAAAGATGGCCTTAAGACATTAAGACAAAATAGATAGCATTGAACGTAACAAACCTTGCATTACCCAGTCTTAAGATTATGTTTTCGTTAAATTCATTACAATACATGGTATATTCGCTATATATCAAGAATTTCCCACAATCCCTTTTCCTTAATGTCTTTTAGATTAAACGTGCCCCTAACGGTTCCATTGAGTGAGGAAGTCATATAAATGAAATAGCACGGCCACTTAAGAGGGGACATGAGGAACTGAGGTGTACCACTGGTTCCCTCTAACTTAATGACCTTCCACTGACCTTCAGGGCCAGGGTGTCCCGAAACAGACCAGCAACACCCCAGTTTACTGTCTACGTAGACATAATGTGAGGGCCATTTTTTCGATCTTATGTAAAATATGTTGTCCACATTTCGATTTTCCACCACTTCCAAATTAAATTCACAAGCATCGGATCTTTTATTGCTTCCACGAATAGACCCTCCGGGTGCTGAGGACATCTCCATTTTCCAATCGGGCCACTTGGCCGACCGAATCAAGTGAGTATGGGCACAGAACAATTTGTCCTGACCTATGCATGGGATCCAAATTTGTTTAATTCGAAGGAGATGGAGAAAATGTTCATTTTCTGTGGGATTGAATACGGTCAAAAACACAGCTTTTTCGAATTTGGATTCAGTGACAAATTTCACCACCTCGAGGTCTATCTTCTCGCTTTCGTAAATCATGGCCTGGACGCCTTGAGCACTAGACTGATCATAACCTTTACGATTTTTGATGGCGAACAACTGCCATAGCACCAGTGAACGGAGTATCGCAAGCCTGGAATACAAATTGATATATGCTGCTGCTCTGAATGCAGAGTTTATATCCGAATACAAGAGCTCCTCTGTTTTTGCCCTCAATTTACCAAGAAGCCTCACAGAATCACTTGTAGGAAACTTATCCTCCAAGTGGTTTATTATACTCTCTGGAGCATCTTCCGCAATGCTATTCAGATAGGCATTGACAGTGTAAAACAGATCCTCTAAACCCACAGCTTCCGCCTTTAGCTCTGAATCCTGAAAACGCTCAATGGCAGCATAGGCACTGTCCGTGTCTGCCGACGGAACACTCGTTTTCATTGCATTTCCAACTTGTACAAACAAAGTGGACAACACTGAAAACGTAGTAGCCAGCGTTGCAGGTATGGGATGAATGGCTGAAATCTTGGAAACAAAGTTAATTGCGAAGGAAAGTTTGTTGAACACATCTCCACTGTCTGAATTAACACACTTTTTTAATTCATTGATGGCCTGCTTCACCTCCCTTGATTTCTTAGGTCCGGCGAAAACCGTGCATAGTTCTAGGAAAACGTTTTCTGCTGCTCTAGCATCCAGTCCCACTTTTTTGAAACATTCTGTTAACTTTTGTTCAAAACGAAAATCCTCCTTAGAAGCCATGGCCATTGTTGAATATCCCTGCAAAGTAAAGATGGAAAACATATGTATAAAAATGTATAAAATGGCATTTGTATATATATTTCACTTTTGCACAATTGCGCACTGTATGTTTTACCCTTTCACCGCATCTATAATTATCTACAATGTATAATAGTGTATAATTGTATTATATTGTCGCCCTGCATATCATATCTCTGTCGACAATACGTGTCGATTTCCTGACATTATCGGTTTTATTTGCGTAATTTTCCTTACGTACATGTTTATCATTATTATCAAGTCAAACAGATCGATATTATTTTTTATCGAACTGATGAAATCGACAAATGCTTAATTAAATTTATGCATCACGAGTACCTCAGAAAACTTAAGGTCTTGACGTCTATGAAAGAACAGTTTGAGGGCAAGTATCGATTGCATAAAATGCCATGTAGGAGTCACCTTCATCAATAATAAGTTCAATTTTTAAAATTAATGAATGTGTTTAGAATTTGTAATGTTTTTTTATGACTAAGATAATTTTAACCCTTTATATAAATAATTGCAAATGTTTTATGGCAGCGAATATTTACATTGTTTTTATAATTATACAGGACTATGACACACCGTATTGTTAATTATATTCATTTTTTAGATAAATTTACCCATGCATGTAAAATACATGAAAAACATGAAAATTGCTAGATTCATAACTTACCCTAAATGACTTCCTGTTTTAGAAACACTGTACATTTAATCATATAATCAAAAATTATTTCCTGTTTGTTTTCGTTATATTCATGTAACATATTCTAATAATTTAAATATTTCAACGATTTCCTCTGACCGTGCAAGAAATTTATCTATTATACCTGTCATTTAAGTATCAAAAATATATAGCCTTGACCGGTTATCAGGAATGTGTTTGATGTTAAAATATTTACATTCACTGAATATTTTCTCCTTTATTTCTTAAGAAAACCCATTTCTTTAATCACTGCATGAACTACAGTGGCTGTTCCAACAATGAAACGTATAAGGACGTTCGCATTATTAATACAATAATTAATCTTATTAATCCTGCTTTAAATGATTAAAACAGATATAAATATAAACAATAAAATGTCTTTCTATATTTGTTATTACTGGAATTAACGGTCGCAGCTATTGCAGAAAAAAAAATTACATAACCCGCTTACGCGGGTTATGTATTTTTTCTGCAACAGCTGCTTCCGTTAATTGCAGTAATAACAAACAAAGAAAGCATTTTATTGTTTAAATTATATACAGAAAGAGGGGGAAACTTAAGAAAGGGCAACCTGTTTAGGTTATAAAATGTTATTCTTTTCGAGCGTTTTGTCAGCATGTATACCCGTCTTTAACCAAGAAGAAGAAAATAAAAGAAAGAGAACAACAACAGACCTACGAATAAGGAGGGACTTTTACTTGTAGATATAGATGTGAAAGTCTGCTCTACTTTCGTCAATATTTCAGGACATCAAACCAAATATTGCAAAGTATAGAGACCCAACTGTGCTACATACATGTAAGACGGCCAGTGAAGACCGATGTACAAGAATTTGAGGAAGCAAAAGCTTTACATACCTATAATGTAGGAAGGAAAAGTAAATACCGTTTTACCAGGATATTGGGAAAATTTGGAAAACGTCAAAATTCTCCCTTCAAACAAAATTTAATCGCTCAACAGTTATAGCACCTGATCCCACCTCAAATGTTTTTGGGGTCTGTGTCTGCTCTGCTCCTATTTTATAATGTTATAGGCGGACTTTTGAGGTTGAGTACCGTGTGTTATCTCTGAATATGTCATTCCTGTCACTACTCAAGTATGAAATTGAGGCACGGAATAGTCAAAAAGAGAGATAATAAAAAAGTCTAAAGATTAATTGACACCTTTCAGAATAGATGCTTGAGGAAATCCTGATAGTAATATGGCCTGAAAAAATAACAAATGGGTTAGAACCCCGTTATAAAATAATAACGTTGACAACAATGCTAGTGAAGTAATTATAACTCTCTTGAAATGGAATTGAATTAGCCATGTAATAACAATAGAGAAAACCAGGGTTTCTGCTTCCTCACCGACATGGCATTTAGAAGGATGTTGGATAGAAGGCAGCTACGCAAAAAGCATCAACAGAGCAAGAACAATTGCAGCTAAGATGGAAAAGTGGGCATCAGCAAGGGCACCTGCCAAAGATGTAAGCAGGTGAAGAAAGTGTATTAGGGCCTTATGATGTTACATGTATGTGTCAATGTTGAGGTGAAGTAAATCTGCAGGTAACAAATTTCACTGGGGGATTAATAAGGCAGCAGTTCCCCTCTTTTGTGTCAAAATTAAAATTTATACATGAGATTCATTAAATATCTTTATTTTGGTATGACTGTGGCCCCCTTCCGAGACCCGAAACTAAACTGATGGACCCCCTTCTGAAGATTCCTTGATCATCCGCTACTGAATCTTTTTTTTTGTTTTTGAAAAATTCGTTCTTTGAAAAAAAGACTGCACAACAATATATTTTGTTTCCTTTATCATTACTTGGTTTTGCCTGCACCCCACTTGTCCTAGAGGGACACGATATTCGCAATTTATCCCTTTCTCTTAACCTTATAAAAACCATAGGGGTACATTTTACTGTCTGAGAGAGGAATTATATGCCCTTATTAGGACAAAATAAGTGCAGGCAAATTTTGGTACTTGATTATGTAACAGGATTATAAAGTACGTAAGGAAATAATTAACAGAAATCACTTCCTTTCGCAGCTTAAAGCTTGGTCTATACTGGGCACTGAATATATATACATGTAGGTACATTTACTATAATTAAATGACTGAATGGAGCAAATAATCCTGTAACTTTTCTTTTGCTTTTAAATGATTAAGTGCATGAAACAGTGTACTTTCCTTTTGCTTTCAAAGAATTGAAAAAGTCCACTTTTGCTTTAAGGTTTCGTTAAAGGTTAATATGTCTGAAAATTTATTTTTACAATAACTCTAAAACTAGGTGAGGCATAATATAAAACTTTTACAGTTAATAAATTTTTCATTGATTAACAGATAGAAAGTATCATCTGATAAAAGATACATGGAAAAATATTAAAATTGAGAAAAAATCTTTTGAGAAATGCACATTTTTTCAGAAAATGCACCTATAATTAATTCTGTGCTTTTAGTGAAAACCATCACTGCAGAAACAAAATATGTTTATCAATGAAGGGCAAGTTGGAATTTGATAGCCTCTGGAAAGTTGTTTCCCCTGTTTATTTTGTCAAAATGTTAAGACTTGAAAGCGAAAGTACATTGCAAAAGGCAGATTCTATCGGGGTCTTGTCTTTATACATGGCATGCTTTCAATTACAGCCTTTCAGAGACCATTAACGTCAAACATGCCCTTCAATGATAAACATATTTTTTCTGCAATAATGGTTTTCACAAAAAGGACAGAATAAAGCAGGTGCATTTATCTTTAAATATTCACATTTTCTGATACAATTTTTCTCAAAAAATATCTTTTTTAAAATATTTGTTATCAAGTGATACCTTCTATCTATTAATCAATCAGGCACGTAGTATCCGGGGGGGCCAGGGGGGGCCTGGCCCCCCCACTTTTTTCCCCAACATTATCTTTACTATAGAAAATGTCTATTGAAAAGATTGTTGGCCCCCCCCACTTTTTACCACAGCATATACATAGCAAGAAAATATAGGAAGAAATTGGAAGTGAAAGCAAGTTTGCCTTGAAAAAAGTTGGCCACTACCCCCCC
>PRKT01000018.1:3152361-3200870 GCA_003671525.1 Saccostrea glomerata | reverse complement strand
TTTTTTTCTTTGCTTGTCAACTTTTTTTTTAGGTTAAGTAAAAAAATTTTCTCAGGTTGGCCCCCCCACTTTCAAAAACGATGCTACGTGCCTGTCAATGATATATTTATAAACTGTAAATATGTTGACTTTATACCACACATAGTTTTGGAGCTATTGTAAAAATAATTTTTTAGACATGTTGACCTTTGACGAAACCTTAAATAAAACCATGCATGTCGATAAAATACATTCAATGAAAAAAACATTGATTGTACAAAATAATCTTCATACCCAGAGTCAGTGTTTTGTAATTTCAGAACTCGCTTCAGAATTCGAGACCCAGAAAATTTATTGATATTATACATCACTGCTCTGTTTGAATGCTCATGCTTCACAAAAATATCAATTGAATCATCGGCGTTTACATCTCAGAATAATTTGCAAAGTGATATCTTTTACATGTAATAAAAAAACGCCTCATGTATATAAGGAATCAAAACAATTCAGGGTTGAAATTCACAAACAGATAAAAGCTTCCATATATAACTTAAAATATGTCAGTCTATTTTTATCCCTTATCTGCATATCGGGAGAATTTTTTACCTGATGTTTTGATACCATGCTGTAAGAAAACATACACATTTTACAAACTCAAGTATCATATTTTTACCTTCAAAGTACATGTACGTGAGGAGTGTCGACCGACGTCAGAATTAAAGGAATCCTTTATGTTTAAAATCCCTGTCCGAAGTTGAACGATCAGCTGACATTGCTAGCTGTTTGTTTACAATAGATACGTAGGACTGACGTGTATGCTTTTAACTGGATCTCACAGTTAATTATTATTTAAATTATTCTTTGTACAGGCCCAAAGCAATGCCCTTTATTAATTTTCATAACAATCTAATTTTTTTCCGATTTGTCACAAAAAATATTCAAAATTATTTTTTTTAAAAATATTTTCTTATTCAATACTTCACTGCATGATCTTAGAGCATTTTTTTTTATCATTATCATGAAATGTGTTCACATGCAGTTTCTTCTGCAAGACCTCAAAATATTTAATCTTTAAAACATTCTTAACAATCAAAATCAATTTAAATAAATAAATCTATACTCAAATTCAAAACTGCATAAAAATGATTACGAACAAAGATGCATGGCAATATCGAGTTTAAGTAAATGATTAAACTTAAAGCCTTTTATTTATTCCTCACTTAAATCTTAAATCTTGAATGCTGTACATATGTAACATATTCTATAGAACTGGTAATAACCAGATTCTTGGAAACTCTAGGGAACTTGAAAAATAAAAACTTTGTCTATCTAAATCTATTAAGCATCGATACATATGCCTATCTAACATTTCATAAAACTGCTCCTCATGATAAGTTTAAATCCATGCTTTAATTCTGACTTCAAAGACAGCTGCTTTTTTCAAAAAAAAAAAAAATAAATAAAAAAAAATAATAAAAAATTGAACATGTAAGTACATGTACATACCTTGCCATTGGTTGTATGCAAAATTGTTTTGCTGAAAAAATACTCTGATTGCACAAAAATGTATTCAAAGTTGATATTAATAGGATGCAAAAATTAAAAAGATCCAACAATCTGCTGAAATTCAAACAGGGATGCGCTTTGTCTCATGTATTAAAAAACATATTTATATAAGGAAGCTCTAGACACTAATAAAACAAAGTTGTACCTCATAATTATGTGCCTATGTGATTCAGTATGTAGTAATGAGTTGGTTTTTGCCGGAAAAATGTAGCGGTAATGATCGGTCGAAAATCTGACAACATGTAGCGGTAATGAGTTGAATATTTTGGCAATGTAGCGGTGATGTTGACCAATATATTACCGGAGTATACAGTGACTAGTTCATTTTCACAACAGTGTACAAAATATTCTTCTCTGAGACAATGTTTAAAGACAAGAAAGTAGCTGTGAATGGGTAGATTATTCTATCTTACATGTGCATTATTTAAAGACAGATAATAAAAAAATTATAATAATAACATGAACAAGGAAACAAGACTTCTTCCGAGCACGCTATTTAGAACTTTCCTCTTAAAATGAAGTTTTTATAAGTCATAATATTTTTAAAAATAAAATTTAGGTCGAGAATATTACATGTACTTGCTTTTATTTTCTTATTTTATTGATATTTATTTAATATAATTTTTATTCAACATGTTTCCGCATTAAATGACACATTATATATGGATATTTCGATATTAAATTGTTCAGGAAAATAATAAAATGGATACAAAGAGTGTTGAGAGCATTTCTCTAAAAATCCAAAAGTATGATTGTACACGCAAATCTATTCACTTTTTAGGCTCCATGGTTGTCCACTTTATGTGTCGACTGTACACTAAATATCAAGAATCTCCCACAATCCCTGATCCTTAATGACTTTGAGATCTGTCGAGCCCCTCACGTATCCTCTGGGTGAAGAAGTCATGTAAATAAAATAACCCGGACACTGATGAGGGGACATGAGGTATTGAGGCATGCCGCCATCTGCTTCTAGCTTAACGATCTTCCAATGTCCTTCAGGACCAGGCCGCCTCGAGACAGACCAACAAAACCTGAACTTAGGACCAAAGTAGATGTAACGTGAGGGCTTTCTTTTTGATTTTATGAAAAATATGTTGTCGAGATTTCGTGATTTTACTGGCTCCAAATGCAATTCGCAGGCATCGGATCTTTTATTGCATCCTCCAATAGGCCCACCATGTCTTGATATTTCGATTTTCCATGCTGACCAGTTGGAGGACCGAATCAAATGACTTTGTGTATAGAACTGCTTATCCTGACCTAAACATGGAATCCGGATTTGTTTTATTCGAAGGAGATGAAGAAAATGTTCATTTTCTGTTGGATTAAACATGGCCAAAAATATAGCTTTTTCAAATTTGCATTCAGTGACAAATCTCACCACCTCCAGGTCCAACTTACAACTTTCGTTAATCATGGCATGGACACCTTGTGTACTGGACCGATCTGAACCATTGCAATATTTAATCAAGTACAGTTGCCATAAAACCAATGTTCGGAGTACTGCAAGTCTAGAATACAAATTTATATACGCTGATGCTCTTCGGGAAGATTTTATATCTGAAGGCAGGAGTTCCTCTACTTTCGCCATTAATTTACCAAGAAACCTCACAGCATCATTTGTAGGGTATTTATCCTCTAGATGATTTATCAGACTTTTAGGTGCGTCTGCTTTAATACAACTCAGATAGGCATTCGTATTGTAAAGCAACTTTTCTAACCCCACAGCATCTGAACTTAATTCTGAGTCTTGAAAGCGCTCCATGGCAGCATAGGCACTATCCTTGTCTGCCGACGGAATGGTCGTTTTCATAGCCTTTCCAACTTGCAAAAATAGATTTGACAATACAGAGAAGGTAGTGGCAAGTCCTGCAGTTGAAGGAGAAACCTTAGCAACCGTAGAAGCAATGTTAATTGCAATGGAAAGTTTGTGAAATACATCTCCATAGTCGATAGTCATGTTTTTCAGGTCTTTGATGGTGTCTGTGAACTCCATCGATTTATCAGAAGCGGAGAAAACCATGCATAATTCTACTTGGAATATTTCTGCCTCTGTAGCACTTAGTCCCAGTTTTTGGAAGCATTCCATTAACTTCTGATGGGAACGAGAACCCTCTGTAGAAGCCATTTTGTTAAACCTGGAAAAAAGGATAATACTTATAGTACAATGACGTTATTATTTTCATAATAAATTAAGTAATTTAAAATTATAATAAATGTGTTTGATACATGACCTTTGCATGTGACCGTAAGTGTGTCTCCTAAAGGAATGATAATAAATATACCGGGTATAATATAGCCTTGATTGGTCATTAGAAATTTTAAACACAATGTGTATTACTTATCTGACGATTTCTCATAAAGTGAATTTGTATGGGACAAATCTTGTTTCCCTAATTCACGAAAGTTTGTGCTATCAAATATCTAGGAAAATAGAAATATGTACAGTAAAACATGTTCAACAGGAGCATGAACTTCAGAATGATAAATACATCTTGCGATTTTTTAAATCTCTGGCAAAAATCTTCATAATTTTATTTTAAATCTAAATATCAATTATTTTTTCCGTTTTTATTTCACGTTGTTACTAGAAATTGATTACAGATGTACCATCATGATTCATAACAAAAAGCCAAAAGGCAACATCACTCAACTGAGCACTCAAGAAAAAAAATCAGTTTGAATCAAAATAGTGGTCCCGACCTTACTCTAAAAGGGAGAGGGGGTATGATTTAAACAAAATTGAACCTACACTATAGTATCTGAGCATCCAAACATATTTTTTGACCTACATTTTTCCTACGAGTTTGAATTTCATTGTGGTCGTACGCTACCCCATGGGGGATATGCTTTGAACAAATTTGAATGTACACTACATGAGGATGCTTCATCGCTTTGCTGTTTTTGAGAAGAGCAAAAATCAAATGGTGGCGTATTGGTCTGAATCTCTGACATCTAATTCATGCATGATCAGGTTTATCATTACTGTTTTTACCTACATGCTACCTACATCTGTAACATTTAGAAAAAAGTGTGTTGTTGTATCATTAATTTTTATGCATTAAGTTACATGTGGGGTGCTCACTCCTTCCTGGTACCTGTTTGCTTCTATTTTGTAATGTTTAATTGATGTTTGAGATCAAATATTGTTTGTCATCTCTACATGTTTCATTGATTAAGAGTTAAAAAATTGTCAATCTTTTTCCCAAATGAAAAATTACATACCTCATTATATAAAATCTTCCATAAAATCATTCTCTATTTATCAGTACTCAGTAATCATTTTTTTTTTATTTTCATTATTATATTTACTTAGTCATGTTAGTGTTGTATATACATCTATTTTTAAATATTTAGATGCGGATTCAAAGTCATATAAATAAGAAATATCACATTCACAAGAATTATACAGGGTCTCACCTTTAACCATCCGAAGATTCTCTGTTGAATGTGCCGTTCACCATATCAATCCGTGCCAGCCATGTTTGTTTGTAAACACTGGTAAGTATATACACAATAAGCCTTGACACTGTTGTTATAGATATATCATACGGACTTAGTTTTGTTTTCACTGTTTATGAACAATTGTTAGCCTATTTAAAGATGAAAATTCCGTGTTCTATTTTAAGAACTATATAAGAACTTTATTAACATTACATATATACCTATTTAAAGTTGGAAATTCCATGTTCTATTTTTAGCAATGATTAGCTCGGATATGGTCATCGTCTATTGTGGCATATTTCTGCCACTATTAATTTTGTCAGTTGTTCATAAATATGCTACCATAATTATAAATCGATCATCAGATCGAGATTTTACTGAATGTGAACGCATATAATCCTTGTAATCACATACAGCTAGCTATAAGTTCACAAGTATAATTGTGTACGTAACCGTGTTTTTTCTCTGGCATATATAAGATGAAAACTCAGTTTGTTGTGTTACAGTTTTTAATGTGTGTGAAAGATATCAATATATCAGGTTCATCACCCTTACAATAAATATTATAAATATCTCACAACAATAATATAAGTGTAGTCTATCATAAGTTATTCTATTGGCGTAAAATCAAATCATTTAATCATTATAATGATTATATCTTCTAAAATTAAAGCGAAATGACTCTTATTTTTCCACATGCATATAACATGCATAAAACTCAAATAATTATTTGAACATTCAGCTCTAATTCCAAACCATATATCTGAACCTGTACCATAACTTCATGTAGTTGTATTTACTAAAATCACAATATATACAATATTTACATATTATTTGAGATCTCATATAAAAGATATTTTATATATCACTGTAACTTTAGAACAGATCTCAAGATTTATATTTATATATTTACATCCACTGAATATTTTCTTCTTTATTTCTTAAGAAAACCCATTGCGTTCATCCCTGCATAAACTACATTAGGCATATCACCTGTACAGATTTATTGATCAGTGGCCGTTCCATCAATGAAACGTACAAAGACGTTCGCATCATTAACACAATAATTAATATTTTTAATCCTACTTAAAATGATAATTTAAACAGATATAATTATAAACAATAAAATGTCTTTCTTTGTTTGTTGTTACTGGAATGAACTGTCGCAGCTATTGCAGAAAAAATTTACATAACCCGCTTACGCGGGTTATGTATTTTTTCTGCAACAGCTGCTTCCGTTCATTCCAGTAACAACAAACAAAGAAAGCATTTTATTGTTTAATTAAATCAGTTGCTAAATATTATTTACCAGCCAAATAATATCGTTTTTGAAAGTGTCGGGTGGGCAGCCAGAACATTTTTTTTGATTTACCTGAAAAAGTTGACAAGCAAAAAAAGGGGAAATTGCCCGAACTCGAAAATCCTACCTCGTGCTAGTGGTGGGGGTGATCTTCTTTCAATGGCAATTCCTTTTAGTACCAATTTTTTTGGAGTTCAATAGATCTACTATATTTCCCTTATATCAATTTCCTGTAGTATAAAGTGAGGGAGCCAATAGTAAAAGTAATGTTTGGGTAACAAAGTGTGTGTGGGGGTGGGCAGCCCCCCCTTCCCTGTTGCTACATGCTTGTAATTACACATTTTCCATTTACTCATTAAAAACTATTTCATTCATACTCATTCATTTAACCATTCATTCAACCTTGCAAAGTTTCAGTAAAAGAAAATAAAGAACTAACTGTAATCAGGTCTATGTTTAGTAAAAAAAATTTAATCAAACATAAATGTATCAGACAAACTCTAGCTTATGACTGGATTTAAAGGAACAAAGACAAAACTCACGAAAGAATTTGACCTCAATGACCTATCAATAAAATTACAGCAAAAGAGGTATAGCCAATCTACTATCTCTGACCTTTAAACCAGTTCTCCTGTAAACTTTCGAATAAATTAAAGCGTTCTAACAAAGAAACTATAAATCTAAAATATGTATTACCATGTAATGTGTTCAGTTAATTTAGTTAATGTAATTATTGATTCGAGTTTAGGTTTAGATTTATAATTATTTATTTATTTTATATTTATTGCAGTAAGATACTTTACTTTATATGCCATTCAGGCCATTTTGCTGGGCACATAAGATGCATAATTTTAGAGGAAAAGGTTGGGATCATCTTGATCTAACCGAAATGGGCATTTGTACAAAAATATCAAAACGGTCGATACGAGGTTGACTGGAAAACATAGATTAAGACTTCCGGTAATTTTATTTATAAAAAAGGGCCTGTCTTAAGGTAATATTCTGATTCTGATTTCTGGCTAGATGAAATGTTCAACGAAAATTTACTATTATGTCTTACATATATAGGTGAAAAAAGAATTTAAAAGACCATATTGTTCTTTCCTAATCACAATTGTAGCACTTTAAACAGAATTAGTATATCGCGTTTGAAAACTAGCAGTGACTAAATTTTTGTTGGAATAGTGGTGTATGAAAATATTTTCCTTTCTGCCTCTCAAAATTATTATAGAACAATGATTTTAGTTATAGTTTTTACGCAATCAAAGAATTGAAGAAATTTTCAAGGTAAGTTTAAAAGATAATAATGGACTAATGTTCCTAAATAAATCAATAAATATGATTTTTAAACAAATTTATATTGAAAACTATGTAAGCTTTTGTAAGCTTCCAATCTGCTTACATATTTGATCCTTATATCTGTAAAAAGTTTTTTTTCTCATGGTAAACGATCAAAATTTTTTGTTTTTGTGTCATTTTGTATCTTCATGTGACAACTTTACCGTATGTGATAATAAGAAAAAATTTAATATAGGAAGCATATAAAAATAACAAATATATCCTATAAATTTAAGAAAAGTAGAGAAAATTCGGATTAGCCAATTTCCATTTTAGTTCAATTATTCATGTCTATTTTGTAATATCATGTTATAGGCCCTTTATGCTAGCATCTTTTTATGTAAAAAGAAAACCATTAAATCTTGTGATTCACAAGGAGGGATCGCATAATTGGTAACGATAAATTTTTATTATGTCCAGAGAAAAAGTAATGACCTTGACCTGATCTTGCCTCTAATATAAAACAGTCAAGTTTAATCTTCAATTCTTGATTTTTTTTTTTTAATTCTGTAAAAATTCCATTAATTTTTAAATATAAGAAATATGAGAAAATCCTACTTTAGTATTTTTTTCTTTTTAGCTGGAATGAAAATGGAAAACCTGCATTCTCATTTCCTTATTTATTTACATATAATACCAGTTGTAATAGTGTTTGCACACTCTAGTCAGCAAATGTTCCTCGAAATAAAAACACAAATCATTAGATCTAAAGGTTTTTCACTAATTGCCTTAACATTTATAATTTTTCAACATGGTATATGATAGTTGGGCAATTCTAGTTAATGTCATATAACAAACCACTAAACCTTTAAAAACTCATAATTAAAAAGCATTAAAAGTTAAACAACGCATATTTGCTTGAATTAAGATTATTGCCTTATGAAACGATTAATCTTTTAATTTTTGTCTTCTATTCATGGAATACATACATGTATTAAATCAAAAAGATCAAATCAAAACAAGAGCATGCTCCATGTATGAACAATTTCTAAAACGAGATAAATTATTGACAAGCAAGTTGATGAAACAAGAATATCAAAAGTCTCGTTTAAAGTCATCATTTTGTAAGTTCTACGTTCGATACAATGACCTTGTCAGCAAATACAATTTATCATTGAGTCAAATGCTGACTGACGTTTTTCATACCAATTGTTAGTCCATAATCTATACACTGAATTGACGACGGATTTTCCCGTTATTTTCCGATAATGACAACGAGCACACGGCGGGTGTGACCGGTCGGCAGGGGATGCTCATTCCTCCATTGTACCTGATCCCACCTCTGATGTTTCGGAGATCCGTGTTTTCTCTGCTCCTATTTTGTATTGTTTTATGGACTTTAATATTGATTACTGGTCGTTATCTCCATATCCTACATCAAGTACCTTCGTTGTAATAGGATGGTGGTACTGATAAAAGCTTATGGTAAAAAGATATTGCAATAAAAGGAAATTATAAAATAATTGGCATTGCATCTGTTTAATCTTGATTCTCAATATAAAAATTGTATAACAATTGTAAATACTTCTTAAAACAAGCTTATGAGCACCACAAAGCGGTATATCCCCCCTTTCAAAAAGTGTTTCTATAAATCAAGACGACATTCGACATCATACCCGAACAAATTATGTCAGTTCTAATTTCGTACATGACTAACCTACAAGAAAACTCACACATTTATGTTACTATAAGCCCTCCAACTCTGTTGCAAGTGATAATAAAACGGATTATTTGACGTCAACTTATGATATGGCTATGGTATAAATTTCAATTATTAATACACAGGAGATTATAACTGTTTCATTGTATGTTTGCAGTAACCTTTTGTAGCATATTTATATAAGTATCTTATATACACTTTATACACGCCATTATAATATATATTCTAGTACTTAAGTAGAACTACATTGATAACATTGATAAAGATGTAAGTAAGATCATTAGGAATTGGGTATTTGAGAAATTTAAAGTTTGATAGACATACTACAAATAATCATACTATTTTATGACCGAAAATTATCACTTTAGATACTTGAACACTGTCAGTGTGTTGCTGTAGTATTGTCCGACATAGACATAATTGTTCTCATCATCCACACACACACTACGGGGATACTTCACTCCTTGTTGTTGTGTGAGTAATAGAGACAGGAACTGACCGTCCTGATCAAGGAGGTGAACAGATTTACATTTACTATCACAAACCAGGATGTGACCGTGGACATCAGTACAGATTCAATAGGGATAGAACTCTGACTTCTGACCTGTGTAGGAGAATCTGTGTTGTCCTGATTTACTCACCACCACTACTCCATTATAGTAGTCCGATGTACAGATATCCCATTGGTGTTTTCTGTGATGTAGTATGGTGAAATATACAGTCCCTGTCCTTTGTTATCCCTCTGTATGTTCTGTAGTTCTTTTCCTGTTTTGTTATACCTGACGACTTTACCAGCCATCCCCACCAGTAAGTCTCCGTTTATGTGGGAGCAGTGTATGCTGAGTGGTTCCCAATTTCCAGTTTTAATGAATTCAGTTATATTATTGTCCTGTTTTATCCTATTGATGACTTTCAACTTTCTATCTGTAAAGATCAGATCCCCGCCCTGTATCACCGTGTGATAACCTTGCACTCCACCACTGGTTTTTATTTTCTGAATCTCACTTCCCTGTAGATCTATTTGAATAAGATTATCCTTATTGTCACAGAGTCTGTCTGATTGAGCTAGTGATACATGGTATACATGATCAACACCTGGTACACTGAACTCCCTATCCTTGGTGACAGAGGAAGATAGAGACAATTTTTGTTTTTCGTCAGATTTCTTTCTGTCTTCTGTCAACTGTTTATGTGTAGATTTTATTGATGTTTTGTAGACACTTTTAATGGGCCTTATTTCTCTCTTTTCATCCTTAGTATTGGGTATATGTATTTTACCAAGTAATTTAGTGATATCATCTTTGCTGTATTGATCAGCAGTAAATCTTGGTGTGACTGGTTTCGTTGTCTCAGGTATGGAGCGGATCTTTGGCTTCTCAGATTTTAATTTCTGAGGTTCTGTAGAACACAGGCATCTGTGGAGCTCGATCTTTGACAAGGTCATTAAAATAAGCGGTGTAGTCATCCATGGTCTTGTCTTGGGTATTTAGATTTTCTAAAAGAAATTGCTCTATCTGGTCTAACTGCTTCATGTTCTCAGATATGACTGTGTCCACCATACTTTTCAAGGACTCACCTTCAGTCTTCTTTGATGTTCTGATATTGTCCATGATGTGTTTGATTTCAACTGCATCTTGTTTAATTTCCGTCAGAAAATCTTGTGATATAGGGAGAAAATACTCATGGATTTTTTAGATTTCTTTTTGGCAAAGCACAGACTTTTCTGCATAGATTGTTAATAGATCAACAAACGTATGTCTATGATGGTTTCCATTTACACATTTGGAACATAATGGAACCTGGCATTCATTACAGAACACGTCTATATTTGGAAATTAGGAAAAGGATTAAATGAGTAGGCGTTGGATTACCGTGTGAAATGTATAGGGATAGTATAGTTAGAAATTCTTGACGCTCTGTGTTGACGTTACCTCGCCATTAAGTGTGCCCGCGGGTACAAAACATGTTGATATTAGGTCTCACACAAGGAAATAATTTCACTATATATTACTATATAGCTTGAATTAAATTATTTAATTTATTAGACTCTCAGTAGAAAATTCATGAAAGAGAAAATAAAAATTAATGCTTAAACAAAAATTTGAGATCAGAAAAAATATGCCTTATGCGGCTTTTAAGAAAGAAAATCGACAGTAAACTTACCTACCCCGAAATGCACGTGGGATTCACATGTTGACAAACAGCCTACACACCATCCAGGAAGTTGCATCATGCGCACCTGAAAAAAAGAGTTCCTTTTAATTTAGTGGGATAATTCTGCTAAAGATATGATATTTCTAGTACATGAGTCCAATTTTAATACTGTAGGCCTAAAAGAAATTGCCAAAAATGAAAAAAGAAAAAAATAATTGTCTCCATATATATGGATCTTCAATTGACTAAGTTCATTTTGATTGGCTATTTCCTTGCGTAAGACCTAAAATGAAGTACATGTATATTGATTTCAGTTAAACTGAATTAAATGGAACTTCAGACACCAACAAAACAAATATTTTTACATATTATACTGTGTTTATTTTAATTTCTAGTGAGTAATATAACGAAAATGGACATGGTCCACAAACTTTTCGAGAAAAAAAGTATTTATTCCAATAAAATTAGTGATCCAGACTTTGCAATTTTCTGTATATCGGTTTTTGATTTCGATGAACAGTGTTGTCGTTGTAAGTGAAAATAGAAATTCTGTGAAATACGTTCAAAATGCTACTCGTTTAACAGTTTTGACCAAATTTCAGTATAACTTGAACACAAGTAGACTAAACTAAGATACATTACTCTGTTTATCGTTTTTTGATTTTGATGGATGGTATTTCGATGAATGGTTACTAAAAATAAAAATTTCTGTGAAATACTAATGTTTCTCCATATACAGTTTAGTATGATAATATCATAATGTGGCCTCTAATTAGACTACACTGAGATTAATAATTGTCTTTCTTTAAATTTTAATGAATGACAATTCCATGGTAAATAAAATTAAATATTCTATAAAATTTATTTAAAAGATTATTGTACAGTTGTAGTCTTACTACCATCTTGCCACACAAAAGAGAATTAATTAAGTATCATTATTCTATCTATTGCTGTTGTATAGTTTCTCAAGTCACAAATTCTATTTTTCTATTCCTTTGTATTAAGTTCAAAATAGTAGAGCTACCGTTTCGATAGACACTTACAAATGTATAATTATTTAATAAAAAGAGGGAACAATCTGGAAATTCAAGGAATGTAGACTTGATAAAACTTTTCATATCATCTTGCAATAATCTTCTGAAAGATACTTTGAAACAAAGTTTTGTGCATACATTGTAGTTTTATGATTGAGATTATTAATCCCATTGATAAAAAAAAAATATTTGATTGTTTCCAATTCCCTGGAATCCCTTTATTTCAGAGATAATCTAAAGAATATGTGCAAAAGAAAGTCTTTGAGAGAACCAACAGATTTTTACTAGAGGAGGTGCATTAGATGTTACTTTCACCCCGTTGATAAGGCTTCAAGCACTTCATTATTATATAATAAGAAATTAATTTTGAAAGTAGTAGTACGTAAGTGGGTTCATCTTTACTCTCTGTAAAAAAAATCATTTAATATTTAATTTTAAATAAATGATTTTTGCTTTTGAGGTTAAAGTTTATAGTATTTGACACAATTATTGCACAGGCACTGCTACTATATGTACATAATCAGGTTGTAATTTGATTACGTTTGTTTGAGTTATTGAAGATCTCATGTTTCTAAAGAGAAATCATTAAATTTTAAAGTGAAACATATGGAGGTAACAAACATTATTCCAGATCAAAAAACCATAAAACAATACAAAATAAGAGCAGAGCAAACACGGATCTCCAAACAATAGAGGTGGGATCAGGTGCCATCGAAAAGTGAGCATCCCCTGCTGACCAGTCACACCCGCCGTGTGCTCCTTGTCATGATCGGGAAATACGGAAAAATTCGTCGTCAATTCGGTGCATATATAATGGACTAACAATTAGCATGAAAAACGTAAGTCAGCATTTGACTCAATGATAAATTGTGTTTGCTGACAAGGTCATTGTATCGACCTTAAAACTTCCAAAATGATGACTTTAAAGGAGCCTGCTAAAATTCTTGTTTCATCAAACTTGTCAAAAATTGACCTCGTTTTAAAAATTGTTTATACGTAGAACATGCTTTTGCGTATCTAATCAACAGAAATATGTAAATTCAGTATGTGAGTGATGAAGGTATATTGCTGCATAAGTAAGTACAGTTGACGATAAAAAAGTTAGAATAATCACATTTATCAATAGAACTTGGTTGTCAGATGACCATGAACGTGTTTTTCAGATAAAATATCTAAATATGAAACAGATGTATCAGACTCTGTGATATCTTTGACTTTCATCTCAAGGTCACCTAAATATATTTTATCGACATAAGGATGGAAATTGCCATTGTTAATTGACAGTACGTCGCTAATATATCTAAATGTCGATTTGAAGGCCACAGTATACAATATTGCACAAATTTTGCTTCATTTGAATACAAAAACAAGTCTGCAAATAAAGGGGCACAGTTGGTACTCATGGGAATTCCAATAGATTGTTGGAGGACCTGGTCTCCAAAAACATTACGTAAATCACTGTATAGATATTGTAAATGGGAAACTCAAGCATCTTTTTTGATGTCGACTTCAGAAAACTTGTGTGTAAAATCACATTCCTTTTCAACAAAATAATTTTGCAAATGACCAATGACAAGGTAGGTTAATTTGAAAAAGCAGCTGTCAGTGATATTTGGACTTTAAATTTTCATGGGGAATGGTTGTGTATAAAGTTAAAAAGTCTTAAGATGTTTCTTGGAATTCTTAAGTATTCACATCTGAATTACACCACTTCTTGAATATATTGTTGCACAGATGGAATAAATTTTGGCAAGAAATTAAAAGAATACATCATAAATAAATTTCCTTATTTATAAAATTAACATGTAAAGAACATTCATTTTGACAATTGTTGAAAATGAATCTGATTTTTTTTTTACTCGTTGAATTAACGATGATACTGTAGATAAAGAGTCGCTAGATATTAAAACGGAAGTGAGTTTGAGTGACCTCTCAATACGTAAGCAGGATTATTATAGTAAAAAAGAAATGGTACTGGGCGATCACAATTATTTTTTAGCTTTTATATTTCACCTTTTCCCTAAGTACTCTAAGTTATTAAAGTGCATTCTATTACTTTTTTCTTCTTCAATTTTAGTCTTTAGCATTAATTTGAAATTATGATGTCAAAATGATATAATTTTAGTATAGTAGTACTAATTATATTATAATTTCAGCTTTTCTATACGGATACAGAATCTAACTTACCGTTTTTGAGCTAAATCTTTTTACAGAAATTTATCTATTTACTCATCTATTTATTTATTTCATAGGTGAACCTAACAATGGTAAAATACAGCAACATAGATTTAAACACATTTTACGTTTCAGGTAACTGTGCTATATATAAACACAGGTAACCCGGATATTTAAACCAGGTGAAAGTTACCTCAAACACATTCAATTTGAACGTCAAGGGAAGGAAAAAAACTCATCTTATGTTGAATTATGAAAGGCTATATCTTTGGCTTAGTGGCAGAAGGATGATTTTGTAAGGTAATTTTAATAAAGTGTATTACTTATATATTATATATTTGTAACGGGAGAGGAGAAAATGCAGCGGACCAGACCGGGATTCGAACCCGGGCCCCCTGAGACTCCGGTCAGGTGCTCTACCAACTGAGCTATCTGGCCACCGGCGATCGAACCCGGCTGACCGCCACATATTATTGAACTACATATCTAAATCTTCTACTTTAATATTAATTCTACTTTCGTTTTAGGTTCATGTGAGTTGGCCTTCCTCATGTTCCTTAAACTTACAAGATTAAACAAGTGGACCATGTTTTAATTTCATAATTTTTCGTATTACACGTCTCTAACATACATTTTATAAAATGAAAACATCGAAGTATAAATCCAACTCCACATCCACCTCTCGCTCCTTCCCATCGAATTTACAATTTGGGTTCAAAGATATATCTATATTTTACAGTGTTTCAAAAAGATATAATCATTTGATGTACAGTGATATGAATATAGGAAAGGATTCCTCACTTTTAGCTAAGTGACGACAGTGTAATGTTGTTCAGGCTTTTCTTAATTTTCTTATTACAACTTTCAATATTTTTCTAAGAGAAATGGAAACGTATGTGGATTCCTGTCCCCAGAACATCACAGAGGTTTTAGAGTCCTCCTCCAGGCTGGGGTGTGGTCAGGACAAGTATGGGAGCGACCAATATCTCTGTGTCCCTAAAACAGACAAAACTGGACTTATAGAACTCTGTTACAATGGAACCATGGGATTAATAAAAAGAGGTGAGTAATAAAAGAAATTTAACCTTAAACACATATTTTTTATGGATTTAGTTTCAAACGAAAATTGAAACATCTTAGAAAGTACTCTTTGACACATATATATATATTAATTCTTACACGTATGCATAAATATATACTTGAATAGGCAACTGTTTGGAAACCGATGGAGAAAATCTTCACTGGAACAACTGCCTTGGATTTTTATCAGGTTGTCCTGAAAAGGAATATCGAAGCAATGAAATATACCAATGTAAGATCTTTGAAATATATCATAATTAATATAAAAATGTTCAAATTAAAATCGCCACACTATTGTTTGTATTGAGTTTTAATTATGAAATAGAATTTTTTCATTAAATGATTCATTATCATTTAGATTCTGCATGTCAAAGCATCAATTCACAGCACAATTGCTATCTAGCTGAATCATCATGTCCTAATATGTAATTAAACAAGAATGTAATATTTTAAATTGTAGATTTTTTTTTATTAATCTACGTTTTCATTTTATCTGGAAAAACCTAATTAACTTTGGATTTCTATATTACATTATACTTAACTTTCATTAATACCGTGGTTCCCTATAAACAAGACTTAACTTGAAAGAAAGCTGACTCAGAGCAGTCCTAGAGATTGTTATCTGGATGTTCTATTGTAGCTTCAGTAGGAAGCGTTCATAAATTAAATAGAGGGATCTCACTCCTAACTGAGATGCTCACTCCTTCATAGTATCTGCCTATGATGTTTTTGAGGTCAATGTTTGCTCTGCTTCTATTTTATATGTTTGATGGATTTTTGATCTTAATTACTGTTTGCTTTCTACATACATTTTATCCTCACAGAGAGTATCAATTAACTTTTATAAAGACAGATGAAATAGATGCTCAACTAACATGCAGATTTTGAGAAGAAAATTTGTACTGATAGATAGATTGATTCAATCTTGATTTTGTAACAATTTTGATTATTTTTTTAATCATAAAGAGAGGTCACCTCATCGCGGTGAAGGACGTTGAATCTAGACCTATACTAACAACTAGTGTAATTAGCTAGTAAAGATTCTTTACCGTGAAATTGCTTCCTGCGATAGAAGATCTCATCAGAAAGACAGGTCACTTTCACTTCTATAGTTCTGGGCTGTGTCTTGTTGGTTCTGTGTTTTGAAATATTTCTATTTTTAAATATTTGGGACAAAATATTAGACAGGTTTCACTGTATTGAAATTAAATCTACACTACCTGACGCTGCTTCCTTGTCAATATGACTGAACTCAGCTATGTCGTTCATGAGAATATTTGAAATATTTTTCACGATATATTTCAATGTAAAAAAAAATTATCCTGTATTATGACCCTATCCAATTCTTCAGGATCATTATTATTTTAACAAACAAGGATCAGTACTAACTGAGGATGCTTCGAAATTAATATGACAAAACATTCCTATGCATAATTTAAAAGTATTTTTCCCCAATCCATTCCTACGTAAAAAAGTTTATCCCCATTATGACCCTACTCCCGGGAGTTATTTATAAAACCTAGAATTTAAGCTATTGGAGAATGTTTCCTTAATAATAAATCAATAATTGAGATGTTCTGGACGTTTTCTTAAAATTATTTTCTAAAATTTCATGTCTTAAATGTTGATCCCATATAATTGCCCCAAACAACATCGGAATCCATGTTCTGAACAAATGTGAATCTATACTAAGGTATATGTAGCATATTTCATATAGATTTTAAAAATCTTTTGGCCAAGTGGTTCAGTGATTTTTGGAGGATAACATATTTTTTTCACTATTTCTTCATTATCTCCCCTTGAATGAGGAATTGGTACTTTGAATAAAGTCGAAATCCCTTACTAAAGGAATGTTTAATTTGCAGTACGTTTGGTTGAAATTGGCCCAGTCGTAGATCTGAAAAAGTGTAAAATGTTAAAAATTTTACAGACGGACAATCGAAGGGAACAGATGGACAAAATGTGATCAGAAAACCTCATTGGAACTTTGAATTTAGGTAACTTAAAATGTTTAAGAGAAAACAACATGGAATATTGAAAAGGAAAGACAGAGAACTGGGCATGGCGATCCCGATATGTTCCCTTTGTGTACTTGCAGAGAGAGGCATAATTTGGATAGATAATTTTTCGCTTTTTAAAAGAGTCCTAGAACTTTTGTATTGCCATTTTTATACAATTGTTATTTATATTTTTCTAAATTTGTTTCATTTAAATATATTATACTTTCAGGAAAATTGTAAATATGTTTTGCAAATTAAGTACGTGATTTATAAATGTACTATAGGTGTGATATGAAAACATTAGCACGAGCTCAATTTTTGTTAATGCTTATGTTTTACTCGTGATCAATTAATATATGCAAATATCTGAGTAGGACAGACTAGCAAGTGTGCTCAATTTGTTTATTCTAATTTGTACTTGGATTGAAGTTCTTTTCTAGATTCTTTTAAGGACCCTCTCTATATACACCAGTGCAAAATTATTTTTGGACATTGAAAAAATATATTGTATAAAGGAGTTAATATTCAGCTTATGTATCTAATTTTCACTGTATGGTGCGTGGCATTTACCCCCAGGAAAAATGTTCAAAGACAACACATTATCAGTGAATAGAAATCACAGTTAATTACTTCAATAGAGAAAATACATGTGAATAACACATTCAGTTTATTTGTCTTGGTCTTTTAAAATACCAAGAATACTTGAATTAATTAAAAAATGAGTAATACATTGTAAATGTATATTTTTCAGAATTTAGATCTAAGGACAGATCACTCTAACTGCAGAAAAATACCTTAGAATCAGAACTCTTTAGTGTGCAGTGTAGAGAGGTTTCTTAAATTATTTTTATTGTAGAGATATAATATAAATTTTTATTGTAGAGATATAATATAAATATTACCATTTTTTGGACCCATTACCAGTTTGTATTGGTTATATTATGGTAAGGTATTACAGAAGGCCTGTTCGCCTCCATTTTTTCCTTTGTATACATAAGCTTGATTTGCCTTATTATTTATAGCACATTAAACACTACTTCAAGCAACAGTGTACTGGACGTGCAACCAACAATACCCCCGCCAGAAACATCATCTCATGTAGCAGAGATTGTAGGCGGTCTAGTTGCCTTCCTCTTCATACTTGCTGTTATTCTAATATTTGCTGTCGTTCTTTGGAGAAGGAAAAAGAGTCAGACAAATGAGACACAAGAATTTATCTCAAGTATGTATCTTTTACAGAATAGTATTCAATATGTGAAAATAGTTCGCATATTTTATATTTTTCATACTATTTCATCCTTCTAAATTTTATTCCACTTTTTTCATCATTTTTTAAAGTTGAAGCTAAAGAGTTATTGCTAGCAAAGGTGGATGAACCCTTAGTTAGTTTATTTTGGGAATTTATTCTGTGTTACCTGTTTTTGATCTGAATGTAGTAAAGGTTTTATGTTATACTGAGTATCACCTTTTTAAAGATATGACCAGAACCCTAAAGGAAAAAAAGGAAAATCGTTTCAATGTTCCAAGACAAATAGAACTGTCTTTTCATGAAAATGATACCAGAGGTATACTTTCATCAAACTCAAACTCTCTCTCTCTCTCTCTCTCTCTCTCTCTCTCTCTATGTGTGAAAAAAATTGGAATAAGGTTAAATAAGACTTATTAAGTAAAGATCTCTTTATCCTCACAATTCTAATGGTTCAAACTACAAAAAAGTACATTTTCGTGCAATAAAGTTTAGATATACTAATTGTTGCTAGAAATGCATAAGTTGTCACATTATTTGAAGTCGGAAACACAAATAACTAGATGTATGTCAACATACAAAAGTGTTCATTTTTTTATGAACAGCATTATAAAGTATATAACAACTGGCTCAGAAGAATAATTATGATGCTGAAAGTTCTGAAATACTTGCTACTTATGACATTTTTATTTTACATTAGAAGTACTATGATACAAATGCTTAAAACCTGAGAAGGAGTTATTGCCCTTTCCGAAATTTTTAAAGACTGAAATAAGAGTAAAAAAAAGGGACACTTGAACCTCGTATTCATTTTAAAGATGGCCCATATATTCTGAATTTTTTATACTGTATCATTCTTCTGAATTTCAGGCGATCCTTTAATTTGTTTTTTAATCTTCTTTTATTTTCTTTTGTTAAAGATGAAGTTAAAGAGTTCTTGCTAGAAAAGGGGGATGAATCCTTAGGTAATTCATTTCTTGAATTTTATTCTGTGATGCCTGTGTTTGAGCTGAATTGAATAGAATACAACACTCTTATGTTTTAAGGGATCTATCTTAATTGTTAAGACATAATCAAAATACTAGAGGAAAATGATAATAATACCAACAATACACAAGAGTCAGACAAATGAAAAACAAGAATTTATCTTAAGTATGTATCTTTTACAGAATAGTATTCAATATGTGAAAATAGTTCGCATATTTTATATTTTTCATACTATTTCATCCTTCTAAATTTTATTCCATTTTTTCTTCATTTTTTAAAGTTGAAGCTAAAGAGTTACTGCTAGCAAAAGTGGATGAACCCCTAGGTAGTTTATTTTGGGAATTTATGCAGTGTTACCCGTTTTTGATATGAATGTAGTAAAGGTTTTATGTTATATTGAGTATCACCTTTTTAAAGATATGACCAGAACACTAAAGGAAAAAAAGGAAAATCGTTTCAATGTTCCAAGACAAATAGAACTGTCTTTTCATGAAGATGATACCAGAGGTATACTTTCATCAAACTCTCTCTCTCTCTTTCACTCTCTCTCTCTCTATGTGTGAAAAAAATTGGAATAAGGTTAAATAAGACTTATTAAGTAAAGATCTCTTTATCCTCACAATTCTAATGGTTCAAACTACAAAAAAGTACATTTTCGTGCAATAAAGTTTAGATATACTAATTGTTGCTAGAAATGCATAAGTTGTCACATTATTTGAAGTCGGAAACACAAATAACTAGATGTATGTCAACATACAAAAGTGTTCATTTTTTTATGAACAGCATTATAAAGTATATAACAACTGGCTCAGAAGAATAATTATGATGCTGAAAGTTCTGAAATACTTGCTACTTATGACATTTTTATTTTACATTAGAAGTACTATGATACAAATGCTTAAAACCTGAGAAGGAGTTATTGCCCTTTCCGAAATTTTTAAAGACTGAAATAAGAGTAAAAAAAAGGGACACTTGAACCTCGTATTCATTTTAAAGATGGCCCATATATTCTGAATTTTTTATACTGTATCATTCTTCTGAATTTCAGGCGATCCTTTAATTTGTTTTTTAATCTTCTTTTATTTTCTTTTGTTAAAGATGAAGTTAAAGAGTTCTTGCTAGAAAAGGGGGATGAATCCTTAGGTAATTCATTTCTTGAATTTTATTCTGTGATGCCTGTGTTTGAGCTGAATTGAATAGAATACAACACTCTTATGTTTTAAGGGATCTATCTTAATTGTTAAGACATAATCAAAATACTAGAGGAAAATGATAATAATACCAACAATACACAAGAGTCAGACAAATGAAAAACAAGAATTTATCTTAAGTATGTATCTTTTACAGAATAGTATTCAATATGTGAAAATAGTTCGCATATTTTATATTTTTCATACTATTTCATCCTTCTAAATTTTATTCCATTTTTTCTTCATTTTTTAAAGTTGAAGCTAAAGAGTTACTGCTAGCAAAAGTGGATGAACCCCTAGGTAGTTTATTTTGGGAATTTATGCTGTGTTACCTGTTTTTGATCTGAATGTAGTAAAGGTTTTATGTTAAATTGAGTATCACTTTTTTAAAGATATGACCAGAACACTAAAGGAAAAAAAGGAAAATCTTTACAATGTTCCAAGACAAATACATGTAGAACTGTCTTTTCATGAAGATGATACCAGAGGTATACTTACATCAAACTTTACTCTCTCTCTCTCTCTCTCTCTCCTTGAAAAAATTGGAATAAGGTTAAATAAGACTTATTAAATTAAGATCTCTTTATCCTCACAATCCTAATGGTTCAAACTACAAAAAAAGAGCATTTTCGTGCGAAAAAAATTTGATATACTTATTGTTGCTAGAAATGCATAAGTTGTCATATTATTTGAAGTCGAAACACAAATAAATAGATAAATGTCAACATACAAAAGTATACATTTTTATGAACAGCATTAAAAAGTATAATCCCGTGGGGATCCGGGTTAGAATAGGTCCTCAGTACCCCCTTGCTTGTCGTAAGAGGCGACTAAATGGGGCGGTCCTTCGGATGAGACCGTATAAAACCGAGGCCCCGTGTCACAGCAGGTGTGGCACGATAAAGACCCCTCCTTGCTCCATGGCTCTGAGTGCCGAGCATAGGCCCAAAATTTGCAGCCCTTCACCGGCAATGGTAACGTCTCCAAATCAGTGAAATATCCTGGAGAGGGACGGTATACAATAAACAATCAATCAATCAATTAAAAAGTATATAACAACTGGCTCAAAAGCATAATTATGATGCTGAAATTCTGATATACTTGCTACTTATAACATAATTTTTTTTTACATTAGAAGTACTATGATACAAATGCTTAAAACCTGAGAAAGAGTTATTGCCCTTATTGAATTTTTAAAGACTGAAAAAAATGGGACACATGAACCTCGTTTTAATTTTAAAGATGGTCCGCTTTTTCTATTTTATGGGATCACGCTTTACGTAAGACATTATCAAAAAACTAAGGGAAAATTACAACTATACCAACAATATGCAAGAACTGAAGAAATTACACTGTAAATGAAATATCCAATGTTCCTGAACAAACTGAACCACCTATTCTTAATAGCAACAAATCTTCTGCACCATGTTTTCCTACATTAATAAAGGTATAATTATGATAAAAAAAAAAAAATGTGTGAAATTTGCTTCATATAATAATTGTAAGAATTACGGGCATTTTTAGGTCACATGATTTAACTCAGGTGACCTATTCTTATCAGTTTTCATTCGCCGTCATGCACCGTGAGTATTTCAACGTACATGTGTATTAACATTTGAACACTTTAATATTTTTCCCCGAAAGGTCGCCCGCGTGGAGCAGTGGTTAGAACGTCTTCGTTAGAGTTGCGAAGTAAGGAGTAAGTACTTACGTCGAGGGTTCGTATTCCACTGTGGTACGTGGAGACCAGGCTAGGAGGTTATAAACCTTGACTCGGGCTCCAGCTCCAACTCGAGCTCGAATTTAAAGGTTTCGAGTACGGCTCGCAATATTTCAGGGTTATAAAACTTGGCTCCAGCTCCGGCTCCAAATCTAGCTCGAAAGCTGTCTCGAAAATTTGAAGCTGGAGCAAGTACTCGAAATATAGGTAATAAAACTTTCGAGTACAGAACACATACTCCAAATGGAGTAAGTGTTGCTTAAATCTCGAGTAAGCTTAAGAGCTTACTTGAGATTTCAATTGTGTACTCCAAGGCTCACATTGTGAGGACATTTTTCTCCTAGGTAACATCAAATCATTACTCTTTGACTATTTAATTAACGGTTGATTATTTTAATTATTTAAACATGTTTCTGTACGTCATATACAGCAAATGTACATGTACATACACTTTGCACAGTGTGCTGTTAAAGAGAGTACAGAAATGAATAAATATGTTTTACAATAGATAAAATAAACAAAGTTTCAGGGGGTATATAGTTTTTGTCGTAACCAAAAAACTTTAACCTTGCCCTTAACTTCTGATTTACTGGAGCCATGACTTTCATATTTCACATGTATTCCTTGTGACAAGACCTGTTTTTGGATACCATCAAATTACACCTTTTGACTTTATAGTTTGGCCCACTTTTACATGAAAATTTTAACTTTGGTCATATCTTTTGAACAGTAGAAACCAGGGCATTTATACTTAGCAAATGTGTTCTTTGTTGATAGACCTTTTATTAGATACCAACAACATTGATCCTTTGACCTTGAAGATCTCCCGTCTTATGAAAATCTTTAACCTTTGCCATAACTTTTGAACAGTAAGAGATATGGCTTACATCCTTCATATATGTAATCTTTAAAAGAAGACCCTTTATTAGATACCAAGAACTTTGACCTTTAATTTTGACCTTCTTTAAAAAAGCAAACATTGACCATAACCTTTAAAGGGTTAGTGCTTTTACATGTATACTTACAAATTTAATTCTTGTGACTTTTCATTTGATAACAAGAACATTGACCCTTTGACCTTGACCTAGGAGTATGACCAACTCTTAAATTTTTTAAACTTGTCCATTACTTCTGAATGACTAGGGCTAAGGCTTACTACACTCCTCCTAAATATTTTATGTGACAAGACCTTTCATTGGATACCAATTACCTTGACATTTTGACCTTGGAAATTCTTGTTCTTATTGAAAAAACTTTAACATTGGCCTTTTATAGAATTTCACAATTGTTTTCCAGTGAGTATACCCTACTTTTTATACCAATTAATTAAATTTGCATTTAAGAAAAGTTTAATCTTTGCTATGTTGCCATATGAGAAATCAGTGTTCAACAAACACATCTTCTTTTCTTTACTTTTTCAGACAAGGAATAGTGAATTACATAGGTAGTATTTAGTAGAACCCCTGTCATGGGTCAAAATTCTTACAATTCATAATTTCTATGAAATCAGAGATATATGATTTAATTGATAAATACATAATGATTTGACTAATTATAATTAGCCAGACAACTTATCTACAGTTTATTTATTAATGAGTTGTCAGATAACATAGTAAGATAACATACATGTAATTACAAAATACAGAAAGTAGAGCTCAAGAGGAATATTCATACATGAAATACATGTATCTTCATACATTTGTTTTAAGATAACATTGCTTGGGTGCAATATTTCCAACATTTTAAAATATATTTTACATTCAGTAAACAATTATATTTGTACAAGAACTTGTCTCATTTTGTCAAGCATATCTTGGTAAATACATTTCAATAAACCATGATACAGTTTAACAGTTTACTGACTCCAATAATTTAAATTAAAACTTATAAAATTGTCAAAACTATTTGGTTGGGTATTTTATTGTATCTTTACATGAATACTTTGGGGTTAATAAAATAACAAGGAAGAAGAACTATATTTCTAACTCTATTTTTTCTTTTTTCAAGCCTTATTCTTGATTTGAACATATTTTATTGCTTATACTTTACGATTGGGATTCGGCAAAAGTTCTAAAAACTTATTACGCCCTCTCCCTACATATACATTATACCAAACATATTTACATACATGGGTTTCAGCTTAAAACAAAATAACAATAATAATAATATTATATAATATTCAGAGTAAAACACATTCAATAGAATACATTTCCTATGTAATAGACATTCTCTATAAGATTTTCAATTCGAAATAATTTAAATTATTGTATAAACCAAATCGTCCTGACTTTTTAATGAAAGTTTGTACAATAGAAAATAAGTATTCTTTTTTTTTAACCATTTAACGATTTGTCTCCCCAGAGTAAAGTGTATCGACAGTGTGTAATTTACCCATTCGCGAAAATTTGTCAAAAACTTTTTTCCTGGCTTCTGTATATTTTTTGCACGAGAAGAAATAATGATGAGTATTCTCCACTCTTCCACAAGAACATAGTGGACTTAAGATCACATTACTTCGAACAATATGTTATTCGTTTTGTGTTTACCAGGATGTTCTCTTCCTCTACTAAACTGATTTTAATAGTACCCTAAAAATATAATTTAAACATATATTTCAAGTGGTAGACAAGTTCAACAAATTCAATTTTATACCTTTAGGATTGAAAATATATAATTTAATTTGTTTAAAACTTTGAGTCAATATATTGTACATAAGTCTCAAATAAAAATGGAAGTATTTAGTTATCACTTTTCAACAACAACAACGACAAAAACAGACAATGGACAAATTTTGATTAGAAAAGCTCACTTAAGCCTTTTGACTCAGGTAAGGTAAAAAGTGAAGCATTTGAGTGTCTTTTAATTTCCAGTCACCATCCATAATCCTTTCCCGACTCAATGGATTTACAGTTTGCAACACAAAACTAAGACTGACATTAAAATAAGAGTCTAGTAGTGATCGAATTCATATACTCTATTGTTAAGTAAGATAGTTACATGTACAATGTGCAGAGTACATGGTTCTTGTTTTCCTTACTGTCACTGTCAAAGTCTGCTTCAAGGCCAAAACTGCATGGCCTAGCTTTCATCCTGTCTCTGTAGAAGCACTTTTTTTGTCTCTGACAGTTCCCCTTCAGCTTGTCTGTCACCCTTTTTTCTGCATTCTTTCTTTACAAATCGTTTTTCTTTGGCTGAAAGTAAAAACATTTTAAAGCCATATGTGGCATGTATGAGTTTTTAAAAATAAACATATTTCATATAACAAAACTTAAAACAAAAAAAAAAGAAAAGAAATGAACAACAAACATTAACAAAATTCATTTGAATGGGAATAACAATCTTCTAATTCAGTATTTGTGACTAAGTACATGTAATGCTAATTTAACGGTCACTAATGCCATTAAAACTCAGTTTACAACCATTAAATCAGCATTTACAGTCACAAATAACAATTTAGAAGAATGTTATCACCTAATTGCAAAGTCAGTAAATAAATTGGTTCTTGTTTTGAATTTCTACAAAAACAAAGACTAATCATAAACTTTTGGATTTATTTTCCCTCTTTTATATATATATATATTATATATTATTGGTTTGTTTCTATATTGTTCATAAAATTATTTTTATTGGCCTCAATCATGAGCTATATGGTTTAAAACAAGAAGCATCAACTCTGAATACCAAATTAAATAATTTTGTGTATGACTAGGACTGGTTAAGAGATATTGATAGTATCAATTCTGTGAGAACGATATACATATCAAAATGATACATATGAAAACATATCAAAACATAGCAAAAGAAATTCTGATATCTGTTTTTGAAATAAATGATAATTATAAACACCACTTGATCAAAATATACATGTATAACAACTATTTTAAATAAATTATCATTATCTGCAAAGATATATTATGACATTGTTTATTTCGATGCAAAAAAGATTTTATAGCCAAGTAATTACATTGGGATACGTACTGTATCGTGGCTCAAATATTGTGATGATCAGATATAAAAAAAAAGTTGTATCGTCCAAGCCCAGTAATTTTAAGTGCATGGGCCTTTAGCATGTTTAGATAGCTAAGAAAAAATATTGAGGTGTTAAAAAAAGAAACCCCAATTCTTTTATCAAGCAACCGGAAAACCTTTGATTTAGTGTACAAGAAATCAACAGATGAATTTGAACATTTATACAAATGAAAGGTTTTCAGTTTCCAAATTCTCGGCCCAGCCCGGGTTTTGCTAGGCTACCCATACTGTGTATACAGACGATGTACTTTGTCGTCGGAAACAGTGTAAAGGACCCTTTAAGTTTTGCAGAAATCATATGTAATTATATAAGAGTTTCTACAAAAAATATAATTTCAAACGTTTTAATGGAAAATAAACAAATTAACTCACCTCTATTAGTGTATACCCACTGGAATACTGTCACAAATCACCAACGTATATATTACATGGGCGCCGCCATTAGTGAAGAGTTCTAAAAGACCGCTTATGTAATTGAAAAAAATGCCCGAATTCGTACTAAAAAAATTCGAGTACGTGCTCTTAGGAATACGTACTCGAAAATTTTTATAACCTAATATTTTGATCTCATACTCCTAGGAGTACGATTTTGAGTTGAAAAAATACATGTAAAAGACTAGGAGACTTATTGTTCACAGAACAATAAGAAGTCTTTCTACCTTCTTTGAATTTTTCAAATTTAATTATATTTTACTCCTTGAAATTAAATTCCATGAATAAGAAACCAAAATTGGTTAAAAAGATAGAAAAAATAAAAATAAAAATGGAAATGACCTTGACCTTTGACCTTGAAAAATTATTCAAGGTCAAAGGTCAAAATGCAATTGACCCCATGCTTCTACGACTTAAAGTTTTCAAGTTATAAGGTTTTATACTAAGTACAAAGAAGTTAAAGGGCAATAACTCATATAAGGGGTCATCAGATCCTTTTGCATTTATACAGTGAATTTAGGTCTAAAGACCATGAACAAATTAGTAAAGGTTTGGTGTCTCTACGGTGTACGGTTTTGAAGTAGTGGCGATAACACGGTTTTTCGTATAAGGGGCAATAACTTTCAATAGGGTCAATGTTAGGGAACAAGAAAGAAATCTTTGAAATAGGTCTAAGAGTACATATTATTGATGCAAAGACTGTTTGTATATGTTAAAAGACAAAAGAGATATAAAAAGAGCTTATTTTCTCATTTTTGGAATGAATTTGACCTTTGACCTTTGCATAAGTTTAAAAGCCAAAGGTCACTGAATCTTATGCACTTGGTCCTATGTCTCTATGACTTCTCGTTTTGAAAATTTTTAATTATTTGTAAAATTCAAAAAGTTTCAGGGGCAATAACTCATTGAAGGGGTCACTGAATGCTTTAGCAATGAATAGATTGAAGAGTCCCCTTAATTAGTCGAAGACATTCGTAAAGGTTTCATACCGCTGCGGTTTACGGTTTCTGAGGAGTAGTGATAACAAGCATTTCTTGCAAAAGGGGCAATGATTTCGAAAGCGGTCAAGGTTCATTTACGCAGGATCAACGTTATCATGAACTATAAAGTTTTTCGATAAGTCTTACGGTGTCAAAACATAAGGTGAGAAATAGAATAATAAACTAGGAGACTTATTGTTCACAGAACAATAAGAGGTCTTTCCACCTTCTTTGATTTTTTCAACTTTGTTTTATATTTAACTCTTTAAAATTATATTCCATGAACAAAAACAAAAACAAAAGTGGCTTAAAAGATAGAAAAAAAATTTGGAAAAAAAAATTGGAATGACCTTGACCTTTGACCTTGAAAAAATTTTAAGGTCAAAGGTCAAAGGTCACAATGCAGTTGACCCCATACTTCTACCTCTTATAGTTTTTAAGTTATAAAGTTAAATAATAAGTACGTAGATGTTAAAGGGCGATAATTCATATAAGGGGTAATCAGATCCTTTTGGCATTTTTACAGAGAAGTTAGGCCTAAAGACCCTTAAGACATTAGTGAAGGTTTGGTGTCTATACGGTCTACAGTTTTGGAGTAGTAGCAATAATAAAGTTTTTCACAAAAGGGGCAATAACTTTTAAAAGGTTTAATTTTAGGGGACAAGAGTGAAATCTTTGAAACAGTTTTAAGAGTTCATATTAATGATGCATAGACATTAAGTATATGTTAAAAGACAAAAGAGATACAAAAAGAGCTTATTTTCTCAATTTTGGAATGACCTTGACCTTTGACCTTTACAAGAATTATAAGGTCAAAGGTCAATGAATCTTATGCAGTTAGTCTTATGTCTCTACGACTTCTCGTTTTTAAAATTTTTAATTATTTGTTAAATTCAAAAAGTTTCAGGGGCAATAACTCATTGAAGGGGTTAGCGAATGCTTTCGCAATGAATAGATTGAAGAGTCCCCTTAATTAGTCGAAGACATTGGTGAAGATTTCATACCTCTGCAGTTTACGGTTTCTGAGGAGTAGCGATAACAAGCTTTTCTTGCAAAAGGGGTCGTAACTCCGAAAGGGGTCAAGGTTCATTTACGCAGGGTGAACTGCAATAATCTTTTACGGAGTACATTCTTATGGACTATAAATCTTTTCGATAAATCTTCAAACAAAAAAACATGCCGCGGAAAAATAATAAAAAAAAGAATTAGGAGACTTATTGTTCACAGAACAATAAGAGGTCTTTCCACCTTCTTTGAATTTCAAATTTTTATATTTGACTCCTAAGAATTAATTTCCATGAAAAAGAAACCAGAATTGTCTTAAAGCAAAGAAAAAATGAAAATAAAAAAAAATGGAATGACCTTGACCTTTGACCTTGAAAAAATATTCAAGGTCAAAGGTCAAGGATCATAACGCAATTGACCCATGCTTCTATGACTTATAGTTTTCAAGTTATAGGGTCTAATAGTAAGTACAAAGAAGTTAAAGGGCAATAACTCACATAAGGGTTATCATATCCTTTTGCACTTATACAGTAAAGTTAGGCCTAAAGTTCCTTAAGACATTAGTGAAGGTTTGGTGTCTCTACAGTTTCAGAGTAGTAGCGATAACAAGGTTTTTCACACAAGGGGATATAACTTTTAAAAGGGTTAATCTTAGGGGACAAGAATGAAATCTTTGAAATATTTTTAAGAGTGCATTTAAATGATGCACAGACAGATAATATAAATTGAAAAAGATTAAAATAGCTTAATTTCTCATTTTTGAAATGACCTTGACCTTTGACCTTTACATAAATTTTAAGGTCAAAGGTCAATGAATCTTATGCAGTTGGTCCCATGTCTTTACAACTTCTCGTTTTAAAATTTTTTAATTATTTGTAAAATTCAAAAACTTTCAGGGGCAAAAACTCATATAAGGGGTCTATAGATCCTTTCGCAATGAATAGATTAAAAGATCTTCTCAAATAGTCAAAGACATAAGTGAAGGTTTCATACCTATACGGTTTACGGTTTTGGAGGAGTAGCGATAACAAGCATTTCTTGCGTAAAGGGTGATAACTTTGAAAGGGGTCAAAGTTCAAACTATTTGGGTCGTTTTTCGGAATAACTTAAAATATCCAATATCATGAACTATAAAGTTTTCCGATAAGTCTTGCGGTTTCAAAAGTCCGGCAGAAAAAGAATAAAAAACATAAGCATTTCAATAGGTCTTTCCACAGAAAGGTGGAAAGACCTAATAATAAACAGAAGAATATCAATAGGTCTTTCCAGAGAAAGGTGGAAAGACCTAAAAACAGAAGCATTTCAATAGGTCTTTCCACAGAAAGGTGGAAAGACCTAATAATAATAAACAGAAGAATTTCAATAGGTCTTTCCACAGAAAGGTGGAAAGACCTAAAAACAGAAGAATTTCAATAGGTCTTTCCACAGAAAGGTGGAAAGACCTAATTATATATTAGGCAGCCAAAAGTTTGGCGGTTTTTAGAGAAATTTGCATTTGGAAAAAAAAAATAACAAAGCAGAATATTTTGAGTTTGTACTCTAGTCTCCTTCTTTTTTTATCAGCTAAACTTACATTTCATATGCAAAACTAACATTTGGACACTGTTTTAGGGAAATTTTACATATGTCTCCCAGACTAACAGATTAACTTATTAAACACAAAAAACTTTCATGATACACAGATATCTACAATTCTTTAATGAACGTAAATTAGTAAATACTCATTTGATTTAAAGTTTTGTTTGTTATGGGTCTTTTTCTCAGTCATTCATCGACCCTGGTGTTTTAGATGACGTTATTTAAAAAAAGAATTTGTATCAGCCAGTCTAAAGTCTGTTTTCAAAATAAAATTATTTTCTTGTGAACAGCCACTGGGATTTTCCGTCCAAATGCTCGAACACAGTCATACAAGTCATTATTTGTCCTCATTTCAAGAGTCCGATTGAAATGCTTTTTCTATTTCAAGATATTACGTGTACAACGTCAGAATTATACAGTAACCTTTGTGAAGATAACTAAACATTATATGCCGAATTCAGATCTGAGAATATGTTTTTTATTTGCTCAAGACATGTTTATTGTTGTACATCTTCAGGCGTTATGAACTGTGACACTCAGATCCCTGTGTATATCCTTCTGTTTTCCCTGGCCTTTTCAATATTTTCAATACAATATACACAGTATTTAGGCCAAGATTGAAATAGCATCAGTGCACCCGATCCCCCCGGAGTTTGGACAATAATTTATTGTTTGTGGATTGCCATTATTACCGTTGGAGAATATTTTCAAATGTAATGCAATCTCGCCCCCTTTTAAATGCAGAATTTTACCCTTTTAAATTAGAATATTGACAATTATCTTATAGCAAAAGACATAAAGTATAGTCTGTATAGATTCTAATAAAGAATTGACTTACAATATATACATGATATCGATTGAATAAAGTAGCATATTTAACTGTTATACTTCGCCATTACGGTTATGTAGGTCATTGTACGTCAATCAAGCGTACGATTAGTATGAATACATTAGCGTGTGTTCGAAGTGTACTCTTTTTTTTAGGATTAAGTGACACCTAAAACCCCTCTTTTTTAGTGCTAGAGACCGACCAAATGTAACCATCCTTTATTAATTTGTAAGGCTTCCCTTCGTTTTTTACTGTTTAACTTATCGAGTTATATTTAAAATTATTTACTATAAATTCGTCAAATTGTTTATGTATAAAAACTCAATAATTTAGAATTTTGAAAAGAACGTATAACGCAGGATGCATTTTTTTTTATACTTAATGACTTTATTTTATGGAGATAATAATTAATCCATGAAAGCTTATTATTAATATATTAAAACTCATTACATTTACACGAATGATTATTTCACAGCGTGTAAATGTACATATAATTTTGCAAAATTCTTATGTTCAACCAAATACGGTTGAATTTTGATATAAGCTTCACTCTATGTATGAAAAATAAAATCGCAAGAAAATGAAAATAAAGCGTCAGTATTAGACAAGCGTAATTTGTACAGTCCAGATTGCATTGTTTGAAAAATCTCGTCCTCTAGTGAGATAAACAGTGAACCATGATTTCAAAAAAGAGCTCTTTTTCATTAGATTTTTTGTTACTTATATATAATTGTTGTTAGATTTTGTGCCGATGTAAAAAGTTATAACATGTCGTCAGAAGTAACCCGGATTTTTCCCTCTATTCAATTAGGGGTGGATTTTGTGCAATGTGTTCGTCCAATGACTTTTCACCCCATATATCTAGTCATGACCAATATATAAGCCTGATTAACACCATATACTTCAATTTCTTTTCCATTAGGTTTCTTTAATTGGAAGTAGGCTTTTGTAACAAATGGATTATTTTCTAAAGATATGATAAGTTAGTATTTTTTTTTTTCAAAAAAAAAAAACCATCTATAAAATTAAAGAAAAACTGAGAAAATAACTATATATGTATTTTATTTCTTCCAAGATTCAATTAACGTATTCCACTGATGTGATACATGTGTATGTACATGTATTCTTAGGAACAAAAGCAAAGGATCATTCTCTATAAGGCCGTTTTGTGGCCAACAATGACTTCAAATTTTCAGAAAGTATTTTTTCCCTTAAAAACTGAATCACTAGGCTTTTGTTCTAAAGTATTGATAAATATTGGTTGATTAATGATACAATAGTACTTTTAATAATACAGGGTCACAAAGTAAGGTACTATCGGTCCGTATTAGCGTTAGAGTAAAGGGAAAACTAAAGAGGGTGGTTGTGTTAGACAACTCCAACGCATGTCATAACCACCTTTAACAAACACCAAAATTTGCATGTAAATTTATTATATTACATAAAAAGTGACTACCAAATTATGAAATTGGTTAAAGGTGGTTATGACATCTAAATAAAAACTTTTCACTTCATTTTTACGATATTTGCAGAAGAAACTAACTAACAACAATGAAGGATATCAGCTTATATAGATTATTTCTTTTTATAAACTTTTTGTTAGAGTACAATTAAACAATTTTCTGTTGATTGACTTAGATTTATATCAGCCATGTATATTTACTTAAACAAAGTGAATTTTTTTACTTAAAAATCTAAAAATCAAAGGACTGAGAAGACTGGATGTCATGGAATTACAAGTGGAGATGTTTTTTTGAAATGTCTGAAAAAAAATAAATAAATAAAAACTTTTTATAAAATATAAGGTGTGAATATGAGTTATCATTTTTAGCTCACCTGAGCCAAAGGCTCAAGTGAGCTTTTCTGATCACATTTTGTCCGGCGTCCGTCTGTCCGTCTGTCTGTCCAGCTGTCCGTCTGTCTGTAAACTTTTCACATTTTCGACTTCTTCTCAAGAACAACTGGGCCAATTTCAACCAAACTTGGCACAAGCATCCTTGGGTAAAGGGGATTTAAGTTTGTTTAAATGAAGGGCCACGTCCTTTTCTATGGGGAGATAATGATAAATTTGTTGAATATTAATGGCATTTTTAAAAAATCTTCTTCTCCAGAACCGCTGGGCCAGGAAAGATGAAACTCATGTGGAATCATCCACAGGTAGTGTAGATTCGAGTTTGTTCAAATCATGACCCCCAAGGCAAGGGTGGGGCCAAAATGGCCGACCCAAGTTTTATATAGGAATATATGAGAAAAAACTTTAAAAATCATCTTCCCCGGAACAACTAGGCCAGGAAAGATGGAACTCATGTGGAATCATCCACTGGTAGTGTAGATTCAAGTTTGTTCAAATCATTACCCCTGGGGCAAGGGTAGGGCCAAAATGGCCGACCCTAGATTTACATAGAAATATATAGGAAAAATCTATTAAAATCTTTTTCCCCAGAACCACTGGGCCAGGAAAGACAAAAATAATGTGGAATCATTCTCAGGTAGTGTTTATTCAAGTTTGTTCAAATCATGACCCCCGGGGCAAGGGTGGGGCCAAAATGGCCGACCCTAGTTTTACATAGATATATATAGGAAAAATCTTTAAAAATCTTCTTCTCAAGAACCACTGGACCAGGAAAGATGAAACTCATGTGGAATCATCCTCAGGTACATGTAGTGTAGATTCAAGTTTGTTTAAATCATGACCCCCGGGGTAGGGTGGGACAAAAATGGCCTACCCAAATTTTACATAGGAATATAGAGGAAAAATCTTTAAAAATCTTCTCCTCCAGAACCACTAGGCCAGGAAAAATGAAACTCATGTGGAATCATCCTCAGGTAGTGTAGATTCATGTGTGGTCAAATCATGACCCCCGGGGCAAGGATGGGGCCAAAATGGCCGACCCTAGTTTTACATAGGAATGTATAGGAAAAATCTTTTAAAATCTTCTTCTCAAGAACCACTGGGTCAGGAAAGATGAAACTCATGTGGAATCATCCTCAGGTACATGTAGTGTAGATTCAAGTTTGTTCAAATCATGACCCCCGGGGTAGGGTGGGACCAAAATGGCCAACCCAAGTTTTACATAGGAATATATAGGAAAAATCTTTAAAAGTCTTCTTAACCAGAACCACTAGGCCAGGAAAGATGAAACTCATGTGGAATCATCCTCATATATTGTAGATTCAAATTTATTCAAATCATGACCCCCTGGGCAAGTGTGGGGCCAAAATGGCCTACCCAAGTTTTACATAGGAATATATAGGAAAAAATCTTTAAAAATCTTCTTCCCCAGAACCACTAGGACAGGAAAGATGAAACTCATGTGGAATCATCCTCAGGTAGTGTAGATTCATGTTTGGTCAAATCATGACCCCCGGGGCAAGGATGGGGCCAAAATGGCCGACCCTAGTTTTACATAGGATTGATTGATTGATTGTATACTGTTTAACGTCCCTCTCCAGAATATTTCACTGATATGGAGACGTCACCATTGCCGGTGAACGGCTGCAAATTTAGGCCTATGCTTGGCACTCAGGGCCATTGAGCAGGGAGGGATCTTTATCGTGCCACACCTGCTGTGACACGGGGCCTCGGTTTATACGGTCTCATCCGAAGGACCGCCCCATTTAGTCGCCTTTTACGACAAGCAAGGGGGCACTGAAGACCTATTCTAACCCGGATCCCCACGGGGCTTTACATAGAAATATATAGGAAAAATCTTCTAAAATCTTCTTCTCAAGAACCACTGGGCCAGGAAAGATGAAACTCATGTGGAATCATCATCAGGTAGTGCAAATTCAAGTTTGAACAAATCATGACCCCCGGGGCTAGGGTGGGGCCAAAATGGCTGATCCTAGTTTTACATAAGGATATATAGGGAAACCTTTTAAAATATTCTTTTCAAGTACTTCAAAGCTTAATATGATTAGTTATATTTATATGGAATCATCCTCAGGTAAGTGTAGATTCTAGTTTGTTCAAATGATGACCGCCTGGAGGGGGGAGGGGAGTAAATTCAAGTTCCATGTGCTCAGGTGAGCGCTGTGGCCCCTGGGCCTCTTGTTATTTATAATGGTAGTTTAGTATATCTTTATATGCTACTTCTTTGAATTTCGTTAGGAGTATTCCATATATTCTTTGTATTTCCTTATAGTACTGTATATGTTCTAGAGGTGATGAAAGCAATCTTTGTTGAAATGGTAACATGCATTTATCATTTTTTGTATAGACTTTTTTCCTATGAGAACACACATAATTTGTATATGGACACTCTCGTACGAGTATCATGTGATCCATATTTTGTTTAATGGGTCTTAAAATTAAGAGGACTCAGACTAATCATCACACTTCTTTGATATCATCGACATAAGTTACGATAACATAAGTCCTGTCTTAGAAAATAAACTGGTAAAGAGGAGAGGGATTCCTAAATGTAATTTGTGATAATTGAATGTTGCTTTACCCCATTTAGATTTTTCAACCAGTTAACGAAATCATCCTCGTAAGGTCAAGCGTTTATGCATAGTTGCATGAATAACCAACGCACAACGCGGGGTGGGGCCTTTTATTTATTTTTTTTAAAAAAGAAGATAATATTTAAAAGACCGATGGCATTGTACTTTAAATGGCAACGACTTAGGTAAGGAACTGTCACTATCGGTGTTAAGTTTTTGATGCTGCACTGGGAAAGAGACTGATGTCAAGTGTGAAAGGTGTCAAGCGTGGGAAAGGAGCATCAAACCCCAATGGTCCATTTTGTACCTGGGATGTTGTAGAACCTTTTAGTCTACTAGTGCATGTATGTATGAAAACCTCAGAATCTGATAGGCATAGTTGAAGGAACTGTTAAAATTCTCCCCCATTTTATGTTGCGCCATTAGACACGGGGGAAGAGGAATCTCAATTTTAATACATGTAAATACATAAAGTTTAGATAGCATTTTTAATTGAATATATCGTGCAACACGAATAATTAAATAAATACAAAACCATTTTACTACGCTATTTCATTTTACTTAGAGATGCATATTTTAATGCAACCGCTCAGAGTTATATGTATTGACTATTCACATGTATATGGGTAGTCAACATGTACTTGCATTGATATTCTTATGCTGTTAATTCTTTATTTATATATATTTTTTTGCAATTGTTGAATTTTTTCTGAATTACTACTTCAGTTTTATTTAATCACAATCAAAATCCATCCAGTGCTTTCAACATTTGATACCTAACTTTAAGAGTTCAATAAAAACTTAGAAACCCCATTTCTAACATGTTTTTTATGCGTGAAATAAGTACCACATCTATAGAAATTATTACAATTACAATATAATTATATATGATATAATACTTCTCAATAAATTGCATTTCAAACTTTTCTCAGCACCATACAGTGTGAATTTCGCAAAGATTTGCGTTCCAAATATTTTCCGACATAAATAAATAATTTTTGATCATTTACATTCAGAAACATGCATAGAAACTTGATTTAAATAGACCTACACTCAATTTTTCTTTAAATGACAGCCATTTTTTTAATCTAATCACATGACTTAGATGATCGATGTTGAAAAACAAACATCAAAATCATGAACTAGAATGATAATAGTTATATAAAAATCACATTTTAAAGTGATTTTATCGTAGGCCGGAAAATGGCCTTATAGATAATGAACCTTTGTAATATATATACCCGCAGTATTTTTTTAAATTAAGGATACACTGTCTAGTTTTGAGAGTATGCCAGGGCATCAACAAAAGTGGGAAACATGGGATAATTTGCATAACGGGCAAAGCCTGTTATGCTAAAATTATCCCATGTTTCCCACTATTGTTGATGTTCCTGGCATACTCTCAAACTAGACAGTGATTCCTTATATTTCCATTTCATGTGAAATAAAATTATAGATTTAGACCTTAAAAATGTTGACATAGACTTGAATTACACAAGGACTTCCATGCCAATTTCAATAGTCCTCGCCCACTGAAGTCAAACACAAAGGCAGCCGCACGAGATTTAAATGCATATTTGACCTCCCTAGCGTTAGACACAGAGAGAGATGCGCACGAGATTTGAATGCGTATTAGGCCTCCTTAGCTCCTGACCAATCGACCTGCCTAATTTACATTCCGGCAGAATTATCAAGAAATAAACTTCGACAACTTTCAAAGAGTTATCAAGAAAAAAAAATAGAAATGGAAATATTTCTGTATTAACAGTAAGTGCAAGATCTATGCTACAAGCCTCCAAAATATATTGATAAAAAACCAACAAAAAAAAAAAAAAAAAAAAAAAATCAACTGAAAAAACGTTATAAAAAATTTCCAAAGTACTTTAAAGTCTAATTATAGCCATTTGAATATGATTTGACCATCGATAGCTCGCAACACTGGTCACAATGTCGCATTGATCTGTTCAAAGTATGAAAGTGAATAGATTTGAGTCACTTGTTCAATGCTTTGTTATTCATGAGGTCAAAGGCGGATTGATTTATTAAAATCAAAGTACTGAAAGTACTGAATCGAGGTGACGTCTTCCAGTAAAATGTGAAATTCACCCCTAAGTAACTGACATATACAAAAATTTTAATCTAGACAAACCCCAATGAAAATCATTGGAAAGAAAAAAAGTGAGCAACACGACAATGCATGTTGTAATTTATTTGATGTTTAAAAACTGAACTAGTTATCCTTAAGTACCCGTCACTATAAGAGGAAAATACCTCGCATTTCTCTTTAAATTATATTTTGATTTGTTTCTTGTTACACAGAAGCTGCAGATCTGTAGCTCTCCGGAAAAAAATCACAGACTGGAGAGCTAGGGTGCCACCCATTGAAAAAAACTGTATATTGTGCACAGAGAAGTGCACTGTTTCTCGATTTATTTCTCCATGTTTTTAAAACTGTCATCTCAAAATATTACTAATCGTGTGTTCCTAACATATTCTTTCACTGTTTCCACAACAAAACATTCCTTATAATTGTTGTCAATAGCCCTACTGGTCCTGAAATTGAGATCATCACACATATGGTCTATTTATACTGCCATTTTGTTAGTAAGATAATTGATTCCAGCGCACTTTCTGCCAATGTCAACTTCGAGAGTAATTTACAGAGGATTTTTTAAAATGGATCTTTTTTGCAAATGAGATAAGAATTTGGAAGAATTAATCCAGTACTAAGCACAACTTTTGTGCACAATAAATTCACGGTTTATTTTTCAGTTGATAGCTCTCCGCTCTGTCAAAATATTTTTTTCGGAGACCTACTGATCTGTAACCATAGTTACAGAGTAAAAGGATGAACGTTATATTTAATGATTTAAACAGAAAAAGTGTAAAATATTGGGCTTACATTAAAACACTAAATAGAGTATTCTGCCAGAATCTTTTTGTCCATCGTCTCTCACTCTGCCACCAGGGTCCTGCACAATATATGCCAACGTATTAACTATTCAAGGATCCCCTTAGTTAAAATTTTTATACCCTTTTCTTAATTTTAAACATAAACAATTATTAGATTTTATGTTTAGAAAGGCATCAGCAATATACACAAAGAACGTTTTTATAACGTATTTTATATGTAAAAATGTAGCGCTTACGTTATCACAACGCGTAGTGCATTCCTGCAGTTGTTGTTGAAAAAATAAAATAATATTTAGCCCTATTCAATAAGGAAGTCATGTTGAACCTTTGTAATAGACCTTCATTAAAATGACTGACAGTTATGGAATAGCACATAAGGGGAAAAGATGCTTACTGATATCATTATGATACTTATAATTAAAATAGTGTAGACTTGTTTTGACGCCTTTTTAAAAAACTTGATTGCTATATAGCTTTGAATGTGATTGGAGATTTTCAGCATGCATAAATTACGTCACAAGCACTCTCATTTACAACCTGCATGGAGTTTCCGGAAAGTGATGGGGTTAGGGTAAGCGACGGATTTAGAGTGTTTGACAATGCTCAGTTATACAAATATAGAAATGCTAACAAAAGAATCTTTGCCATACATATGTGGATGTATGAAAAAGAAAATAATGTAGGTGTCATATATTTTTGAAATTGCAGCATGTAGGCTCTGGGGCCATAAAACCTAGATGGGCTCACTCTTGATCTCAGTCTCACTTTTCCAAGAATGCTAGTATAAATTCTTAAAAGGTAAAAGGGAAATTAGATCGAAAGTGCCCCGGAGCAAGGATACAACACTTATCATCGATGCAGCTAGCATTTAATACAATCAAAATCTCTCTCTTTAGTTTGTTTGTCTGTTTGTTTGTTTTAGCCAAAAGCAGGCACATTTGACATTTTAAAGGTACTTGAACACAGATTTGTACTTAATATTTTCTTTATAATATCACGAATTATATATTTTAATATCATTTCACACAAAAATTAATTAAAAATCTTACTTCATTCAAAAGTTATAAAAACTTTAAATTTTTTGGCGGGTTTGATTGACACATCCTTGCACTTTCACAAATTTTAACTTTATTCTTAATCCTTAGGAAAAGTGGCAATCTTGTTGTGTATTAATGAGAAATATGAAAACTTAAATCCAGAAAAGTAATTTTATTCAGAGTAGAAATGTTAGAAAGCAAAAATCCTTTACAAGTATCGTCATTCTGAACTAAGAGTTGTGTACAGAGTTTAGCAAATCGAGCACACTCGTGTTATGTACACAGTTTTTGTAAACAGGGCAAGAGCTTTGTTGTTGTTATGTGTTTACGATTCACCGGGTGCGTTGAATCGCCAAAGTCTGTTCACCACAACCGCACGGACTGACAATAAATTGTGTGTTTGTTTTGCTTTCGAACATGTCTACTCTGAATTTTCTGGATAATAGTATTAACATTTTTCATTAATACACAACAAGATTGCCATTTTTCCTAAGGATTAAGAATAAAGTTATATTTGTGAAAGTGCAAGGATGTGTCAATCAAACCCGCCAAAAAATTTAAAGTTTTAATAACTGTTAAATGAAATAAGATTTTTAATTAATTTTTGTGTGAAATGATATTAAATATATAAGTCGTAATATTATAGAGAAAAATAGAGAAAATATGAACTTCAAATCTGTGTCTAAGTACCTTTAAAGAAAGGTATAAATTTTGCATTTTAAAATTTGACTTCCCAAATAGTAGATTAGGGAATTAGTGGTTTAACTTTAGTGATTGAATTCACCCATCAATTCAAAATCTATATTTTTGGCTCTCAGATTAAAAATATTACGATCAAGTTAAAACACTTAGCATAAATGTAACTTAAAGGTAAAGATTAAAAGTTATTTCATATTTTCCAGTTACAAGGCATATAAATGCAGCTTGAAAACAATTTATTCTTAAGTTTTTACACCCTCTTCAACGTCCATTTTCAAATGTTTTATAATTACTTTCTTTTTTTTTTTGTAAATTTTTAAAATTAAGAATAACAGAAACCACATAACAATAACTTTATTACAAGTTAAAATTATTATGTTAAGTAGATTAATAGCTCTAAGATAATATATACAATTTCATGCAGATCTTTATTTACAGCATGAATCATTCATTTAACAATAAAAATGATCTACCTTAGGTGTGACATCGATAGATGTCCAGCTGTGTCGCGTCTTGTTGTGTATACTTTGTAACGATGTAATTTTTTACATGCGGAATCCTAAATTCCAGAGAAGTTCCGACCGAGTATTCGATGAAGTGGTCATAAGCATGCAACGAAATAGGCACAAGTGCCCCGCTGTTATTCACCTTTTTCAACAGTGATAGCACCAAACAGATTTCATAATATCGGGACGATATTTTTACGTTCAAAATAATATATTATTTTAAGGAAATACAAAAACAGAGGGGTGAAAATAACATCGCTTTTGTGATCATTTACGGTGAAGTGCAAAGAAAACTTCGCTTTTGTAATACATGTAAATTAAGGTGAATTTTGGAGCTCAATATGGACTATTGCGCCTCAGACACCTTTCTGTTAACCCCAAATTTATTTCATTGCATGTTTCAATTCAAGCAAAACGCTTCCTTCTGTTTTTTTTAGTGTATACTGTGCTGTTCTCTCCCTTGCCTGCGATCGACGTCCAATACACAAATACTACAGCCAGTTGATTACATTTTACCCTCTCTAAAATAGTTCAGAGCGTAGGGATACTTCATATCTTATTCCCACTCAGGAACTTGTATTTAGTATTTGTAAATCCATAAAACACTACTAATTGCTTGGAAATTAAATTGAATACATTGTAGATCTTGTTTGGTGACTTAAATTCTGATTTCAATTCATACATAATCAAAGGACTATATTTCTTAGAGAACTGATAAAAATTAACGTTTTAAAAATTCCAATTAATCTTGCAAGTGCTATTGTTTACATATTAGCAACCTATCTCTGATTTGATCCTTTCCTTCTAAGGTGTCATATTTTAACAACAAAATTTCTGATTTGTCCGAAAGAGCAAAGATCAATAAGAAAATGCAAATGGTAGTTATCACAGGGGTCCGCCATTACGCTATAGAGCAGCTATCGAGGCTGACTTACGTCACCTCAAAAAAGTGCCCTTACTATAGGGACAGGTACCCGTGATTTTGCTCCGTTTTGGAAAATAACATGTGAGCGCACGACAGTTTCAATTTCTTTAATGAATTAAAATGACAAGTATAACTCTTTACATGTAAAGTACTACAACTTGAAACATCAATGTCCTCAAATAAAAAATGGGCTTGTAAAATTGGGGTGTGGCCTTAAGTCTATGAGAAATAGATGTAAACAACGTACCCCTGCTATATTAATCAGATAAATACCCAATTACAGTGCAAGGAAGTGAAAATTGAAAACGAAATTAATAAACGACAATGTTTGATGGAAAGATTGAGACACAAATATGTAGAAAATTGGGGAATTGGACGTTTAAACGATTCATTCTTTGAGCTGTTATACTGATATTATTATGCAATAATATTTATTACAGATAACAAATTCAAAATTGACATACTGTCATAGAACTTATTGATTTGTTTAGGGAATCACTTTCTAATTTGTTTAGTATGCCAGGGCATCAACGATCGGGGGAAGTCCGTTATGCATAAATTATCCCATGTTTCCCTCTATTGTTGATGTCCTTGACATACTACACTAACGAGACAGTAATTCCTGATATATTTCCATTTCACTGTGAAATAAAATTGTAGATTAAGACTTTTTAGAATGTAGACATAGGTTTAGATTACATGAAGACTTCTATGCCAATTTCAATAGTCCTGACGTCAAGCATAAAGGCAGCCGCACGAAATTTACATGCATATTTGGCTTCCTTAGCATCAGACATAGATACAGATGTGCACGAGATTTGCATGCATATTTGGCCTCATTAGCTCCTGAACGATCGACCTGCCTAACTTATGTAGCAAAGAACTTTCATGAAATCAACTCTGCTAACTTTCAAAGAGTTATCACAGAGGCAAAATATTAGAAATGAAAAGTATTATACATGTATATAATTCATAGTTTTTCTCAAAGTTTTCTGCTATAAAGTTATTATTTTCATTTTAATTTTAGCTCAAGTACAGATTATTCGCGTGGGTGATAACAACTCATGGGAGACAGAGCTTTTTGGTTTGTATTTATTCAATTATCTCTACATAACTCATCCCCCCACAAACATTTACCGTTTCGTACATATTGTAACTTCTTCGTGCTTATCATGTTTATTATCAATGATAATTTTCTTAGAAAAAAACTCTTTAATATATAGGACATAGAATCAAGCAAAGTCTACATAGTGTCATGTTGTAAATTTTGAATTTACCGGGTGGCAGTAAATACAAAATTTACTAAATTTTGTATTTACTGCCACCCGGTAAATTCAAAATTTACAACATGACAATAGGATCAACAGTTAGTGCCGTATGAAATTCAGAAATTAAAGCCTTGAAAATCATTCAATACTCGATCCATACCCTTAAAAATTATGGTGAAACTAAGAAAACTATACCAACTTACTCGATCCCGTTTAAAACTTTATAATTGGGGTTGGACCCCAACCCCTTCAACATTTTTGTCCTGTATATGTATGACACGCACTACCTGATATCGTAGCTTTTTTCTTAATAAAATCTTTTTCGACTGATACATAGGATATTATATGAACAGTTTAAAAATGCTTATTGATACAGAAGGCTTACTTTATCGATATCAGGTAGTGCATAAAAGAACACAAAAATAGGACAAAGTTTTATCCACTCCAGAATTCGAGGAAAAAAATGAAAGGGTTAACAGCCCGAAGTTTCTATGATACATAGTTGTGAAATCGGAGATATTTTAATTATCTTTTTATTCATTTCTTACGATCATAGTTAGATGTATAGTGTTAAATCTGACAATTATGAAATTAACAAAAGGCGACTTTAAATAGAGGAACATTACAAGTTTGTATATACAACTACAGGGCAAGAATACCGGTATAATCCATGAATTTTATGTTGTAAATACTGACTTTTTCTTGTGGATAGTTACTCATGATTTTTCATTTTATTTTTCTAGATCAATTCTCCACACTGAGTGATGACGAGGTGTCCGTGTTATTCTGTTTTCTGTGTTCTGACTCCGGTCCTCCTGACTTCACTGACACAGAGTGGCTGGACTTGCTTAATAGGATACGACGGGAAAGGTACCATAAACAGAATCTTGTAACACGTGAGGAAGCACAGCAGACTCTAGACAGACTGAAGTCACGTGATTACCTTTGGGAAGATCAGGACAAGATAAAGAAGGACACAAAGGATGAGACAATGTATAGAATAGCATCAATAAGCCGTGATATACCATTCTACCACAGTAGTTATGACACAGCCAGTGCGTACCTGAGATCACGGTCATACAACAGAGAACCCGAAGAAAAGTGTGTCTGTGGTGACTGGTATGGCTGTGATCTCTTACTGATACGCCGTCTACAGATGAACATACTGACTCACGTCACCATGGAGGACACGAGAATATATGATGAGATACACCAGATATGTAAGTCATTGGAAAAATGTGATTTATTCATATCCCTTTTCAGAATTTTTGAATGATTGTACATGTATCATATTCTGGAGCGAAGTTATAATTAGAAACATATACTACAGTTTTCCGTATAGTTCTAGGTATTTATGCGTATTTTCCTTTATCAATCTTAAGAACTTTAATGAAGGTAAATTTAGAAAATCTGGACCCGGTTGTATCAACGGTTCATTAAGTTTAATGAATTATTCAGTCTAATGATTCATTAAATTCTTAATAATACATTAGTTAATAAAGTCATTAAAGTGTGTTGTACAAAACCTTTATTAGAGTCTTATTACTTAATGAATCATTAAATATTTAAGAATTCATTAAAGATTTATTAACATTAGGGGAATATCCCACAATGCAAGTTTAATGATGCTTTATTCATTCATTAAATGTTGATACAACCGGATCCTGAAGAATAAAGTTAATTAAAAAGCTTTTAACTCACAGCTTTAAAAACTCCGCGTCTGTAACTGAAATTGAATTTCAAATTAGCATCAGGGCGTTTAACTGTAAATGTTTTAAGGACCCTCTCTACACAAGCACAATTTGTTTGGACACTGAGAAAAATATTGTTTTGAACATATTTTATTGACAATATGTCAAAGGGATCGGACACAAGTTCTAACAACTTAGGTAGTCCTCTCCCATATATAAAATCTGCATAGCCATACAACATACTTTACAAAATTTTACATTAATATATACATATACATAGAAGAACAAAGACAATTGTTTTCTGAATGAGGAAATAATATCAATTACCAAGTATTAATAATGGTAATAATAAATACAGTGTTGATATTATAAAAATATAATAATTTCAATAGAGATAATACAATTTATAAAGTGTTAATTAAAACAACCTGATTCTTGAATAAATTTTTGAACAATACCGAAATTTTTTTCATTTTCCTGGGAAGATAAGGAATCATCTCCCCATAGCAATTTGTGCACATTAATCATTTTTACATTATAAGTTAAAAGTAGTGCATTCATCATTAGGCGTCTAGGTTCAAAATATTTTCTACAAACAAAGAAAAAATGATGACTATCCTCTTTCATACCACAAGAACAATTTGGATTACTTATGATATTACATCTATACAGATCATTATTTAAAATACAATTGTGTCTTAATTTTGTATGTAAAATGTTCAGATACCTTTTGCCATATGAAAAATACTTGGGAGGCTTATCATTATTATTACTCATTTTTCTTTTAAAAATTCCTATTGAGGTTATTTCCTTTGTTTCGTTGCTTAGTGAATTCCATTTACGAACAGTATCGGGGACAAATGATTTGTTGTACAATTCAAGCCTGCATTTAGGTAAAGAATAATCAAATGAATTTCGAGTATTGTAATTTGAAACAGTGTTTCTAACCATCGGTACAATGTTTTTTAAGTAATCAGGAGCTAGGTTGTTGTGGATTTTAAACATTGTTAAAAGTTTGGCTTTGTCTCTTCTTATGACAAGAGGTTCCCAACCTGTTTCAATATACAACGAATTTCTTGATGCTAATACTGAAAGACCAGTGACTATTCTAGCGGCTGTCAGTTGAAGCTTTTCAAGTTTATCAATATCTGCCAGCGAACAGCCTGACCAAACTTCAGATGCATACTCAAGTTGTGGTCGAATAAAAGAAGTGTAAAGTTTGGATAACGTATCTCTAGACACTGACAATTTAAGTTTCTTGAGAAGTCCTAGTTTTTTGTAGCCTTTAAAGACAATACTATCAATATAATCTGACCAACCTAATTTAGTTGAAAAAATAACACCAAGATGTTTATGTTGAGATACATATTCTAACTGACAGTCTTCAAAAAATAATTCAGGTAACTGGTTTGTATTTTTTAAGCTGAAGAATAATACCTTTGTTTTACTTGGATTAAATTTCATTAACCATTTTTTGGACAACTCATATTACAGAAAAATATATCGTATAAAGGAGTTAATGTTAAGCTTATTTATCTAATTTTCACTTTACGTGGTGTGTAGCATTTATCCCGGGAAAAATGTTCAAAGACATAACAGTATCAGTGAAAAGAAATCACTGTTAATTATTTCAAAATAGAAAAGAAAACATGTAAATAAAACGTTCATTTTATTTATCTTGGCCTTTAAAATGTAGTCCGCGCTTTTTGCGTTCATATAATTTATTCTACCGAAATAGGAATCAGTGATCACCCCCCCCCTTCCCAACGAAAAAATAAAATTCTAAAATCAGCGTCAAATAGAGAATACTGATAATAATTTTCTTTAATGCATAATATGAATATAGAGAAAAGATGTAAATAACACGTTCAGATAATTTATCTTGGCCTTTTAAAATGTTAAGAATACTTGAATTAATTACACACACAAATTGAGTCAACATAAAATAATTCTAAATATATGTACAAGAAAGTTACGGCACGAGTTCGAATCCCACTGTGGGGCGTGGACAGGTCCTTTGGAAGAGACCATATAAACCGAGGTCAAATGTCGCAGTAGGCCCCCTGATTCTATAATGTATGTTTCTACAGCTGGAGTGATCTACCCCTATATCTATATTCTAAAAGATGGAAATCTTTGAAATATATTACACAATTTGTGTGTGTAATTAATTCAGCAGTAGTACTTAGACAGGTCCTAAGATTGTGCCTAAACCGTACTAACTACCCTACTTAAGGGCAGACGAGACGTTCCTTGATAATAGATATTTTTTTTCTAAGAGTTTGTCATTGAAGTGTTGCTACTTAAACATGTTTACTCACAAAAAATTGAGGTTCTTTACCAGGCATTTCTGCAAGCTACCAGGGGTAGTTTTTCTTATATAATCCTTTGGGAAAGAAAAATAATTTTCAAATTTCAAATGTTTAAGTGTTTGGATTTTTTAAAAACGTTTAGAAACTGTTTTCGAAATCAGAATGTTGTTAAAATTTTGAATATTTTTCATATATTACGAAGATATACAAAACTGATTTTGAGGAACGTCTCGTCTGACCTTAAGTCAAAAACTTAGCATGCTTCATGTTACGAGACCCAGAACTTTTAGTGTGCAGTGTAGAAAGGGTTCTAAAGACAACAGTGTAAAAGTATTATATTGGGCGGTGTATTCTTTTCAGCGCTTTTGGCGAAAAATACTTCTGCTAATTAGGCCTATAGTAATTAAACATTTACAGTATTTTTTTTCTACAGTGAACATTCCAGTAAATAATGTTATGAGCAGCAAAGATAAACGAGAAGAGTTTCTAAACGAACTAAAAAAGGAAGGGGAATCTGTAAACAGCAGGAATCGACCCCGTAACAGTGTAGATCACGTGACGTGGCTCTGGGGATACGGGGAATACAATAGACCTGACATAGTGAGATCCTGTATAGGTCTACATCCACACTGGGACATTTACATTATCGACAACAAAGCTTACAGAAAACCAAGTAAGAAGGAAACAAGATTATCTTTCCAGAAAATATCACCTCTCTGGCTTCAATATTATTAGAGGATTTTAATAAAAAAGGAAACTAATTTTGTCAGTATTGACCTGTTCAACATTTCCTAATACTTTAGACATTAGATCAATAAAAGCTTGAGGAGTCTACTCATCATAACATTATTACACCAAGAATTTCGGCATTGCGATTTAAAGTCACTGCTTTTAAAAAAAACAAGCTAATTCAGAGAATTTGTTTTCCCCCGCTTAGGGATCGAAAAAAGTAAACGATGCGCAGTTCGGGGGTGGGGGGGGGG
>PRKT01000018.1:3039283-3152207 GCA_003671525.1 Saccostrea glomerata | reverse complement strand
GTGGGTTCGGATCTCCTTGACTGAATTTGTAGAATTATTGAATGCATACATGTTTACTGAAGCAAATAAAATATACCAAAAAAAAATTGGATCGTCCGAGATGCGACCTAGGGCCCTCTCAGAAATGAAGCAAGAGACATACCACTAGACCACGGAACTGCTTTACAATGACACAAATTATATGCAAAGATGAAGTCACATACATGTTTATATTCACGTTCGATATTGTCAAAATTTTACACAATGCATGGTGTCTATATTAGGTTTTATTAAACAGTTTTAACAGTTGTAATAAGAATATAAAGTCCATTGAGAACCTGTTTTATACGTAATAATGCTGTTCATGCCCCCGTGCTAAAATTACTGTATACAGACTCGCAAAACATTTTGCCCAGTCTTAATTTCGCCCCATCACAGTTTTGTTTAGAAAACATACCGTATTTTTAGGTCACCTGAGTAAAATCAGGTGACATATCGCTATCCGTTTTCGCCCGCCGTTGTGCGTCGTTCTTCCTGCGTTAACATTTGAACATTTTCAGCTTCTTCTCTGAAACCGCTGAACCAATATCAACCAATTTTGCATATAGCATCTATGGGTGAAGGGGAACAAAAATTGTGAATTTCATGGTCCCTGCCCCCCCCCCCCCCCTTGGGCCTGAGGGGTGGGGCCAAAACCACTAAAATTGATGCAATCTTTAAAAATCTTCTTCTTTACTCCTGGAAATCAAGCAGTCAAGCTGTTTACATGATTGTAATCAGCGTTAAGTCCTCTACCAAAATTGTAAAATTCATTGCCCCGGGGTCAGGGGTTCTAGTGCTAGGGCGGGGCTATATAGATCAAATATTGAAAATGCATTATTTATTTGAAAATCTTCTCCTCTGCCTCTGGGTATTTAATAAACTTTTCAAGTACATAGTTATGTTGAATAAGGTTGCCTCTTCCAAAATTGTGAATTTCATGGCCCCAGGGTCAGGGGATCTGGTGTTAGGGCGGGGCTCTATTGATCATATAGTGAAAATGCATTAATTCTTTAAAAATCTGCTTCTCTGCTGCTGGATATTAAATAAACTAAGTACAAAGTTATGATGAGCAAGAGTGCCTTTTCCATAATTGTGAATTTTATGGCCCCAGGGTTCGGGGTTCTGGTGTTAAAGTGGGGCTCTATTGATTATATAGTGAAAATGCATTTAATTAAGCATTTCCACCTTTCTGTGGAAAAACTTATTGGTTTTCTTCTGTAAATTCCTATTATTTTTCTTCCGTTGATTATTTGTTTCGACATTTATCGAACAGAATTTTTGTTCATCGTTAAGGTCATTAAAAGTTAGGAACAGATTTGACCCAACGCATATGAACTATGACCCCTTTCGAAGTTATTGCCCCTTTCGCAAGAAATGCTTGTTATCGTTACTCCTCCTAAACCGTAAACCGTAGAGGTACGCATGCTTCACCAATGTCTTCGACTAATTTAGTCAGTTCTCCAAACTGGGAAGTGCGAAAGAATTCCTATAAAACCCCTTTGAGTAGTTATTGCCCCTGAAAGTTTTAAAGCTTACATTTTTTTAAAACTTTTAAACAACAAGTGGTAAACATTTGGGACCAACTGCATGAGATCTTATGACTTTTGACCTTGAAAAGGAGGTCAAGTTCAAAGGTCAAGGTAATTCAAAATATGAGAAAATTAAGGGTTTTTTTGTAGCTCCTTTGTTCTTCAACAAATTTTAAACATCTTTGCATCTTTGACATGTTCTCTTAAAACCATTTCATAGATTTCATGCTTGTCCCCTAAGATTGACCCCTCTTAAAGTTAATGCCCCTTTCATTGCAAATCTTTGTTATCGCTACTTTTCCGAAACCGTAAACAGCAGACGTTCGAAACCTTCAACAATGTCTACGACTTATTTAGTAGACTCTTGAATCTATTCATTGCGAAAGGATTTGTCAACCATTTTTAGTAGTTATTGCCTCTTACAGTTTCTGATGTTTATGAAGAACTAAAAACTTTTTAGCGACAAGTTGTAAAGACATGGGGACAATGCATGAGATCTTTGGACCTTTGGCCTTGAAGATAAGGTCAAGGCCAGAGGTCAAGGGCATTTGGAAAGTATCAAAATTGTTAATATATGTTTTTTTTTAATGACCATGACCTTTGACCTTCATATTTGACCTTGACATTTTCTCACAAGTTAAAAAGATATATTCATTACCTTTACCCAGATTGAGCTTCAAATGTAAAGTTCAACTAAAAATGTGTTTTTATGACCTTGACATTTGACCTTCATATTTGACCTTGACCTTTGACCCACAGATCACAATCAAGCTTAAGTACGTGAAGATATTTACAACTCTCACTTTAACAAATAATTGTATTATAACCCCCCCCCCCCCTTCTCTAAAAAAAAATCAATAGCTACCTAGAAAACTTTTGTACAAGTCAAACAAAACCAAAGATGAACATAAAAATCCAGTTTAGCATGTACAAGACACCTCAAAGAAAGTGCCCTCAGAGTTTTACGGTGAGTCTCTTAAGTACAATTAAATTCTTGTGAATATTGGCAAAATCTACATTTTTTCTGTCTGAAATTTAATTGTTGCTGATCGTCTAATCATGGTTAGGGCGAAGGGGGCGAAAATAAAACGGGGGCAAAAATTTCTCTGTATTCAGTAACGAAATGTAATACAATAAATACTAATAAAACAAATCACTTGGCACTTTGAGAGGGGTAAGAGAGGTCTTAGGGAGTTTTGGTATGAAATTGCATTGCAAAAGTTCAAAATCTTCTTGAAATAGCGTCAGGGTAGGATAGTGTTTCATACAGATTGAATGTATCAATTTACGACCTTGAACTTTGACCTTTTGACTTCAAAATTAAAAGGGGTCTTCTCTTAGGCCACAGGGAGTTGTTAAGTAAATTTCATTGCAAAACCCCAAAGGGTTCTCGAGATATCACGCGGAAACAAAAGTGTTATAACTGACAGAATTTGCGAATTTATTACCTAGACCTTTGACATTTTGACCTCAAAATCTGTAGGGTTCTTCTTTATTCCATAGGGAACTGATATGCAAAATGTCATTGCAAAAGCTCAAAGGATTCTCGAGAACAAACATGCATAAATACATGTAACAGCCCCCCAAATTTACCGGGCCACCCCCATCACCCTAGCAAAAAATCAAAACCCTTGAATGGCTTAAATAATATATCTGCTCACACGCTTTTTGTTGAAGTATATTTAAATAAGATTTTTATTGTATTAATTAAATCTGTTGGGGATAAAGGTTAAAATCCCATCCCCACTCCATCAAGTAACCTTTCTCTTTTATTGCATGTCTATATGTAAAGTGTTTTGGCTACTGATTCATATCTCCCTCAATTAATTCGTGTACTAGAAATACATCATACACTTTAAAAATAGAAAAAAAACATTCCAAAAATAAGAGGCATGTCTATGATTCCAAACCATCCACTAAAATTAAAAGTGTCGCATTAGTGTGAAATTATACAAATTGCCATTCTTGAAATAAAAAGTTTAACCCTTTCCTAAGGCATTTCAACAAAGTTTTCTCGATATATTTTTTTTTGTAAACTGTAGGAGTCAAAACGGTTTGTTTTTGTTTCAAGCATTTAAACAAAGTTTTTTTCTGGATAAATCTTGTAAACTTGATCATTCGACAAGCTTAGTCTGATTCTATCGCCTTTGTTATATGTAGATCAGAGGTCGTAAAATCCCGAGAAGTTGCGATTGATGTTCCGAGTGTTATCGAGATAAGAATGACAGTGCAAACCATATCGAAACAGAATACATACAACTGAAAAGCTTGAGTGTTATGAAGATAAATTATTTTAATGATAAAAAATATTTTAAAAAAAAAATGTTAATTGATAAAAAAAAACTAGCTTGTAATTTCGAATTATTAATTGCCTATTTCAACTGTTTGTTTAGTCATATTTTTTATGATACATTTGAAAATCTTGAAAAAATGTTAGTCGTTCGAAAACTACATTACCAAAAATTATCATTCTTGGCCCTGAAAAGCATTTCAACCATTAAAATAATTGAAAATTTTCTCAGCATGCAGCTTCTATCAATCTCAAAAGAGAGGAAGTACATAGTCCGAAAACTTTTTAAAAAATTGTACTACGGTTTTAGATTTATTACATTCTCATTTAAGAAATACTTTATAAACTGTAAGTCGTCTCCTCATTCCTTTTAATGATCGGAGTAGTTCATCGTTGATTAAAGTAGTAATTGAAAAGGGATGTTCTGTCTTTTTACACCTACATTTTATGTTCAATAGAACTGTATACATAATAAAAAAAATGTATGTTAATCTTTTATTTATTTTACGGTTTTTTTTTTCATTTTAGCTCAACCGAACTGAAGGTTCAAGTGAGCTTTTCTGATTGCATTTTGTTCGTCGTCCATCTGTCTAGCTGTACGTCCAGCTGTCCGTCCTTCCGTCTGTCTATAAACTTTTCACATTTTAGACTTCTTTTCAAGAACCACTGGGCCAATTGTAATAAAACTTGGTAAAAGAAGAGTTTAAATTGCCGGAATAAAGAGGTCAAATCCCTTCACAAGAGGAGATAATTAAGATAGGACAAAAATTGTGTGCAACCGTTAAAAGTAATGTTTTTTTCGAGAACCAATGGGCCAAAAAATCCAAAACCAAGCATCCTGGGGTAATGCAGATTTTGAATTGTACAAATCATGACCCCTTGCTAAGTGGCGGGGTCAATTTTTTGCAGGAAAAATATAAAAATATGAAAAATATTAAAAAAAAAATATTCTTCTCAAGTACCACTGGTCCGAAAAGCTGAGACATATGTGGAAGCATCTTGGGGTAGTTTAGATTTCAAATTGTTCAAATCATGACGAGGATAGGGCGGACTAAAATAGGGATTCAAAGTTTACATGGAAATATATGGACAAAACTTCTTCTCAAGAACCACTGGAAAAGAAAAGCTGAAACTTATGTGGAAACATCCTAGGGTAGTGTAGATTTTAAATTGCCCAAATTATTACCCATCTGGCAGGGTGGGGTCACAATTTTTTAAAGTGTATTACAAGGGGGAAAGTTGGTAAAGAACAGCACGGTCAAATCTATTCAGGTGAGCGATGTGACCCATCCGCCTCTACTTTGTAATTAATTTTTATCTATTAGTTTGGTGTTTTACTTATTCATTTTTTTCTCTTCAGGTAAATATCATAGCTGTCAGCCGGAAGTCAGATGTGTATTGTACTGCCTACTGTTAACTGAGAAATATCAGCTGAATCTCGATGAACAATCACACAGAACCATAAGGGACAAAATCAGAGACAGGTATTTCCCCACTGTTACTACAGAAAGCTCGGTAGAAATACCAAAGGGAATCACAGAAACACATAATGGTGCGATGACGTTTAAATCAGACGATATCCGAAATGACGTCATGTACGCCTTTGTTACGCAGTGTCTGGTGGAGGACAGTGATCTGGAGTTTTTCCTGACCTCGGCGTCACGTGATGTGATCTCAGAATACTGCCGGTCCTGGCGTTATAAGAGGAGTGAGGGAGAGAGATGTCTGTATATACCGGACTTACGGGAGGAGATGTACGACCTCTTCATAGAAAAACTAAAGCTGGACGTCATCTCACACTGTACCGTGTCTGACAAGAGGATTCATAACAGGATCAGTAAACATTGTAAGTATTTATAATTTTAAAAAGGTTTCCCCCTAGATACTAGTTTCAAAAATCGACATAAAAATAATTCATGTATTGATCATCAGAGTTAATCAGGAATTTAAGTACATGATTGTTCTGTTCATGCAATTTTGGTATTTTTTCATCCTGTTAAAGCATATTGATTATTTATACATATCTTTCAACTGCACAAAAAATACTTATTCTATAAATCTAAACTAAAACAAATCATTTCGCAGGTTTACTTTGATTTGAGAGAATTTATTGTACATATTATACATGTATTACAGGTTGTCATTTGAGGCATTTCTATAACTTGATGCTTGAAACATTTTAAATTTTAGGTTTTTTGAAATACAATTACATGTACTAGTACATATGTAAAAATATATTAAGTAAGCAATGTAGCACAGATAACTAGTTGCATAACTTACTTGAGTACAAGGTAAGCCGAAAATAGTACCATCCACATAATCTGCAGTAAAGGGTTTTTTTTATTGTAATATTTTTGAAAGATCCTAAATATTCATAATAATTATTAAGTTATATTCTAATATAAATATATGTACAAAATAATAAAATGCAAATTAATTTTAACTGAATGTTCACAAACATTTTTATTTATTATAATAATTTAGTATTATTACATTAAATAAAACCCATGAGTTATTCTATGACTTCTAAATACACATGTATAATAATGTCAACCTGTCGACCTATCAACTATACATAATAGCATGTTATTAACAAATGTACTTTTATGACTTCGAATTTCGCAATAGTAATGATGTCTACGTGTCGACCTGTGAGCCAGTTATCAAAGAATGTTTATCAACAGATGTACTTTAATGACTTTGAACTTCACAGTAATATTGACGTTAACCTGTCAAATTGTCAACCTGTCAACTAAGCAGACATTGTAGCATGTTTATGAACAAATCTTCTTTTATCATGACCGTTCACGGTAGCTCAGTCGGTAGAGCGCTCGCTCCGTGATCGGGAGGTCGTGAGTTCGCATCTCGGCCGCGACCGACCTAGTCGTTAAAAGGGTAGCAACTGTTCCTTCGCCATGCGCTCGGCACTTTGAAGTGAAAGTTGCGGGTCCTTCGGATGAGACCTTAAAAACCGAGGCCCCGTGTCAGCGTCAGGCGTTGGCACGATAAAGATCCCTCACTGCTCAATGGCCCTGAGTGCCGAGTAAAGGTCAAAATTTGAAGCCCTTCACCGGCATACGGTGACGTCTCCATATGAGTGAAAAATTCTCGAGAGGGACGTTAAACAATATACAATCAATCAATCAATCTTTTATCATGACTTTGAAATACACATTAATAATAATGTCAATTTGTCAACCTGTCAGCTTTTTAGTATTCAAATACCAAAATATAAAAGATAACGTACACAATAACTTTTGCACAAATATTTAATATTCCAAAACTTTGAAACGTTCTAAATCAAAGTTGAATATTTTGAACTCTTAATCAAATAGTACTTTATATTTGCTTAATAAGGGTAAACGTTTTGCATTCAGGAGAATATTAATTGTGACATTCATTTGCATCATTTAGTGAATATACCTGAAGAAATATTAAAAATGGATATCGATGCTAGAGAAAGATTTGTGAAGAATTCCAAGCTAGGAAGCGTACAAATGTTTCGTGCCAGAGGCATGATAGTTGGCTGTGTAGGTGCAGGAAAAACAACTCTTCTTAGAAAGCTTCAAGGAAGAGGTATAACAGATGAAGATAAACCAACTGACACAACTATCGGCCTTGAGATCCATGAAGATGTATTTGCTATAAAGGAAAACAAGTTAACAGGTGATAATTTCTTTTTTTTTGCAAACAGTGTATATGCTATGCTTTAGTGTATATTCTTATCAAAGCAAAGTGAAGTACGCGGTTCTAATCCCTTGGAATAATACAAGTACCGCTTATGTTTCTCATTTGTTGATAAGGTCCATGATCAGGAAAGGTACAGAGAATTTTCTTTGAAATTTGTTTACCATGTTTAGAACTAGTGTATGTACACAGTAAAGAGATGAATACATTAAATATTGCAAGAGATTTGCATTTGACCACCATGAAGGTGATCAAGGTATTGAAGTTAGAAATATATTCCGCGTTTTCGTGAATGTTGCAGAATTACCTCAGAGGTCGAGAAATGTTGTTTGAAAGATAAAAGCCGAGACTTTTATTTTTCAAACAATATTTCGAGACCGAGGAGGTTATTCTGCATCATTCACGAAAACAAGGACTTTATTTCTATTCTGCTACATGTACTAGCAGCCCTAAAATACAAGTGATCGTTTCTCGATAGGTCACCATGCTGCGTTAATGCTGTTCCTTTTAACACCTTCGTGTAAATTTGTTTGTTTACCTGTGAATAGAGTGCAGATAATTTGAGCTTTCGCGGCATTAAAATTAGCCTTTTATTGTTTGTAGCTGCACAAAAATTAATTTTTTTGAATATACAGTTACAAATCGGCTTCCTATTTTACCACTTTATTACCAAGATCACGGACTTTAAATATAGCTTTAGAAACCTGCATTCATCAGCTAATTTCTGCAATATACAGTGTTTAAATTGCAAAAGACGACACATCAATGTGGATATCATTCTTAAGTCAAATGTACATTTCAACTGCATAGGTTTTATACGTGTTTCTGATCTGATAATTTCTTGATGACGTTCGTGATTTATTGGAGAATAATGTCCGCGGCTTTTCTTTGAAGTAGTCAATAATTGTAGTAGAATTGCTAATATACATGTTATTATAATATTGAGTTTTATGAAAAAATTAAAAAAATATTTTTGTTAGGAATTCTCTTTTTGTTTTATATTAATATGCTTATCTTCGTACTCGAACAGATTTTGCGAATGCTGACAACAGTAGAAATCCATACCTTGACAACAACGTAATAAGCATGACGGACTTTGCAGGACAGGTTACATACTACGCATGTCATCAGGTTTACCTGTCAAGAAGAGCATTTTATATCGTGGTCATTGACATGTCCAAAAAGCTTGATGAAGAAAGCCGATTGTATGACACAGATCGTCATGACCCAACAGGATCCTTATTTCACTCATGGACTTACGGAGGTGAATTACATATCGATACTACATTTATCATCTCCCGGTCTTATACAATTACATATATTATAAAATTTTATCAGATTCAGATTCTTCGAGGCCTTTTTTTTATATTTGTAAAATCATGACTTCTTCTCCTAGGTATACTTTTTATATATCTGTTTTTTGTATTTATGAAATACGTATTTTGCATCTAAACCCTTAAATATTTGTTTAATCTATGTTATAAATGACACAAACCATTCAACTGGAAATCACTTTGACTGGTCGCAGGCATATTGGGTTCAGAGTTATAGTATAAATAGTCTTCCCTTTAAAAGCATATTGATAATTTGTACTAGGAATTTCAACGAATTTTTGAATATTCATTCGATGAGTTGTAATTCGAATATAAATTTATAATTCAAATACTCGTTTTTAAGTATACAAGCTTTAAAAAGAGAGAAAAACCTGTCAAGTTTTCTAAGAAAATATCAAGTCTGTACAAAATCTTTTAAAAAAAACTCCTCTTGAATTACCTTAAAGGTGTGAAGAGTGTATCTCTTAGAATAATTTATTTATTTGTTCACTTAATTAGTGGTATAATAGATTCCAGTACTTACAGTCAGCTTGTATTGTTGTAAAGACACAGTTTAACAGTAAACACACAGACCCATTGCTTTAATAAATATCATTAAAATCATTATCAGGAATTTATAGTTAGCAAAAAGTATTTGCTTGTAATATTTCACTGCAAGATAATTGTTCTGATTGGTTTAAATTTGTAGGAATTGTCAATATCAGTGTAGACTTAAGTAAGACGATCAATTAATCTGGAATATACTAAAGAATCTTTTGAATTTTCAAAAACAATCATTATACATTTTGGATGGTTTGAACATATTTTATTGTTAGGATGTTACAACAAAAGGATTGGACACAAGTACTTAATACTTAGAACGTCCTCTCCTCTACATTTTGGATGTATACTATTCAATAATTTTTTTAAAAATATATAATTGCAATGCATTTACCGAACTCTACATTAGTTTTTATTCCAAGATAATGGCATAAATCCTATACTACAGGAGATTGAAAATATGTATTTTATAATGCAAGATGTACTTATTCGAATACTCATATCGAATATTCGAATATCGATTATTGACAATTTTGACATCCCTAATAAAATTATTGATTAAGCAATATAGCACTATTTACTAATTGCATCACTTACTAAGGATATCCGATCATCAGCCAGGAAGTATAACTCCAAAAATTGATATTTAATTTGAAATCAAAATAAAGGTTGAAATTGATTTTTTTCATGCAACAATTTTCATTTCATTCATCTTTATAAGATTCAAGGTTTCTGGAAGTCTATTAAAAGGTCTTATAAAAGTTGACATTTGTTCCCTATAAAAGGAAGAAAATTAATATAGTTTTAGAGAAATAAGATTTTCTTGAATCCAGCCTTAGATACCAGTGCTTATTAACATGAAATGAAATAAGAAGTGATGTTGTGGTGTCTTGCAATGATAGCAAAAGCCTTTTACACTATGTATTATAGAATATTTGACGGAAATAGAAGACAAAAAATACCAAATAAGTATAACAATCATGACAATTTTTCTGAATGCCTGGATACTTATTGTTTTTTTATCCTAAAATATATTTATTGATCAATTTGCTATTAGAAAAGGCATGGCTGATACTCCTATTCGCTTTTTCTGCATAAAATATTGGAGATTTTGCAATTTTCCCTATATTTCCCTATAAAATATGATTAACTTAAATCCTTTACTTGCAAGAGATACTGTGGATAAAGGACAAGTGCACTTAAGCAATGCTTAATGGGCCCTTTTTATGTGCCATTTTACTTTAGAATATATAACCAAATCGTTCTCTTTTGGAAATAGTTATATACTAGTGTATATTTCTAATTAAAAAGCACGATAATCATCACTCAAATCAGCATGGATTTGAAACAATTGCCTATTTTAAATGCCTATATGGACACCCTAAAAATCCGGAAAAGTCGTACCGAACCTTCTTTTAGTTTCGTTTATGTAAATCAAGGCGAAGAGATCTTGAACAATCTGATGGTGGATCATAGTCGGGCGCGTTTGTGGAATGTAACTTTTTTGTGCTATATCTGTTTTAAAAAATTGAAAGAAGTTGTATAGTTGCCTGTTGCCATAATAATCAAACTAAGAAATCGGTACTCTTGCATTCGAAAAATATATACAACTAGAAACGATCTCGTTGCGAGCAACGAGAGGTCTTCCGTCTGATTCAGGAAAAAAAACCTCTAAAATCGAGCTGAAAAGTGATAAAAAAAAATTGCCACAAAGAGGATTGAATCCAGGTCGCCAGCGTGAAAATCCAACGCGCATTTTTCTCTTTTATTCCCAAACGCGCTTAAATTACGCTACTTGGTCAACTGCTCAGAATGTTTTTGTATATACTTCTTCAACAATACACCTGTCTAAGAACTTTGAAAGGCGCGCCACTATCAATAATTTCGCGCCAAACGCCACGAGTAAATCTTCGCGCCTTTTCTTTGGAATGTTCCATTAAATAGGTGTGATAGCTTCAATGAAATTAGGAAAAAAAAAGAACGTTCTTATAGCCTAAATGTCGAGGTTTAGACAGTATATTTAACACATTTTACATATTCTATATCGTATATAGGTAAGTAACACTAAAGACGTGAAATAGTTATCATTTTTAACTATTTTTAATTCCCCGTTTATCCCCACTATCCCGATTAGTTACACCTTACTGAAAAGGTGGAAATGGTTCGCTGAAAAACCTCAATATCTCGCCCTACGACGGTCAAGGAATCAGATACCATTTATGTTCAATAGCTTTAAATATCTTTGAGAAAAGAATGTAAATATAAACTCCATTAAACGATCTTTTAAAATATGATTTCCTTATTTTTCTCTTTGCACTTTTAGTCCTTTCTTTCTTTGACAACTAACCAAAACCAATTATAGAAGACATTTGAGAAGACTTTGGATTAAATTTAAGTTTGTTACGTAAATACAACTTGACAATCAAAGTACACCTTTATATTTCACTTATCCTTATGTTACTTTCGTTCAAGCAAACGCTCGGCTGCCTCCATAAACCCCTATTGCGAAATGTCGGAGTGGACAGAGACAGCCGCCATATTGGACTCGCTTCAGATTTTCAAAAGCTAATATCTAGAGTTTATCTTTATGAATATTAAAAAAAAATGATATAGTAAGCATCAATGGAAGGGTCTCTATTAAGATTCAAAAAATAAATGAAAAATATTGAAAAACAAAAAAGTTAGAAAATACATTTTTTTAATTTGCTTGTCCTTACAACCGGAAGTACTGACGACGAACGAAAGGTCGCGTCCTGGATAGCAAATATCACGATCTATAATCCCTGAAAGTTTCACATTTATATCTTTTACCGTTCTTGAGATTAACCGTAGACAAAATGTCATTTTAAATTCAGAAAATGTCCCGTAACTTGGCACCAGAAGCGAATTTTCAAAAAATCTCTCGGAAAAAATAACTTCAGATAACAACACATAATTTCTGTTAATTTCATGAAAATCCACCCAGTAGTCTTCGAGAAATCGGAAGGCGAAGAGATCTTGAACAATCTGATGGTGGATCATAGTCGGGCGCGTTTGTGGAATGTAATTTTTTTGTGCTATATCTTTTTTAAAAATTTGAAAGTTGTGTAGTTGCCTGAAGCCATAATAATCAAACTAAGAAATCGGTACTCTTGCATTTGAAAAAAATATATACAATGAAATAAATTTGAAATCTAAAAGGAGTGTTTAGGTGGCTTTCAATACCTGTATCATTGTCTAGCCTAAATGTTAAAAATGTCTGACACTTTTATGAGTGGCGCTTAAAACTCTCTTTACCCTACCGTAATCTTAAATATAGATACATAGAAATATTTTTAAGCGTCGCGACTTTGACTAAATGATAAAAAACCTGCCGATGTTTTACAGTGAGCACCTTTGAGGAATGTTTACCTGGGTAGAACTCACGTGACTATCAGTATTTTAAATAATTTATTCCACGAGTGGGTTCAACATGGGTCATACAGGTATATACCTCTCACTTGCTATAGGAAAAACATTGTACTTTTTGTACATTTTTAATATTTTAACTACCAGTCTAATCATGTACAAATTTCCTACTCTCACACAAGTTTTATAAATGTATTATGGGTCTTTTGTCATTCCCACAAGTTTATACAAATTTAGGCTCATAGTAATTAAACAAAAGCTTTGAAATGAATGACCGTTCTCGATTTACTATAGAAAATCACAAATGTCGGTTGACCCCTGCCGCATTCTATGGTTTTGTTCTTTGTATATACGTGAATTTCAGCGGTAAAATTTGTTGAATCTTACGGTTTAGATATCAATTAATGATTTGGGATGAAAAATTTTGCTTAATTTGAATGTTTATTTTTTCACATTTTACCGGGGCCCATAAGTGCACTCGTTCTTTACATAACTTTGTGGATTCAGAGATACTTTTATAAGTATTTTTGATTACTTAACTGCTAAATTTATAAACCTGAGGATCGGACTACCTTAAGTACGAAATAAGATGAAAATAGTTCTATTCACATAATCTGCAGTAAATCGGTTTTGTTATTATATTTTTGAAAGATCCTAAATATTCATAATGATAATTAATAAATTATATTTTGATATAAATATATGTACAGACTAATCAATTCTAATTGATTTTTGATTTTTAATGAAAATATCTTGATAAATAAAGAAAAGAAATACATGTTTATTGCAAAACACTATACCTTTTCCCAATTGACCACATTTTTAGATTGATCATCAATTTTAAAAGCATAATGAAAATTGATTATATTCAAACGAGTATTATTCCTCTTATGTAATTATCAACACTTAGTTTATCTCTAACATTAAATCTTATTTTATTCATTTCAAAATAACATATTCCTGTGATTATCCTTTTCAACGTGATCACGTGAATGCAGGGGGTAACAAGGAAATATAAAAAAAATCTGGTGATTGCTTGTCTTCTTCATTTCAAGCCAGTAAGAGAAAGTAACTTTATAAATTTGATTCTTTAAAATAAATAATTCATATTAAATTCATTGCAAGTTTGTTTTAATATTTCCTATCTTTATCTCTAGAATACTTCCATTTTTGGTTGCAAACTATAAATACATACTGCAATGATGGAATGACACAAAGTGATCCGAAAGACACAACAGAAATCAAAGACTCCACGGCGAATGCAAATTTACAGCCGATTATTCTTATTGCCTCCCATAAAGACAAGCTGGTAAGAACAATTTGCACTTCGTGTTACTTTTAATAAATGTCCATGCGTGTAGCGTTATTTTCTTTTGAACCAACTTGATGATGGAAACCTCAAATGCAGCTGATAAATGTTTATTTCTACAAAGAAAGAAATTCAAACCTGATGATGGAAAAGTTTCAGTCACTTTTTTTTTAAATAAAGAATTATGTTAGGTTCCCTGCCCCCCTTTGACCCTGAGGGGTGGGACTAAAACTAATAAAATTAGTGCAATCTGAGCATGAGTGCCTCTTCCAACATTGTGAATTTTATGGCCACAGGGTCAGGGGTTCTGGTGTTAGGGCGTGGCTCAATTGATATGTAGTGAAAATACATTAAAACTTTGAAAATCTTCATCTATGTATAAATAAACTAAATAAGTACAAAGTTATGATGAGCAAGAGTCCCTCAACCACATTTGTGAATTTCATGGCCCCTGTGTCAGGGGGTTTGCCATTTGGTGAAAAGGGGTGGCTCTTTTGATAATGCATTGGAAATACATTAATTCTTTAAAAATCTTATCCTTTGCTCCTAGGTATTATGCTAATGATCCATGTATATATATTTAGGACATCTGCTCTTTGATATTAATCAACCATTTTCTGATAAAATTTCCAAAATTTTGAAATATGTGGCCCCAGGGTCTACGGTACCTTTGGGATGGGGTGCACAACTGGTTATAAAGTGGAAGTGCATTTTCTCTGTTACTCTGATCTACGTCTGGGTATGAAGTAAATAGATTAAGCATGCTAATTTTATAATTATAATAAGCAATAATGCCACTTTCAAAATTGTGAATTTCATGGCCTCTGGTTTAAACATGAACCAAATTCAATTGTTGGAAAGTTGTTACACGATACCCAGGTGACCTATAAGGCCCGTGGGCCTCATGTTGATAAGCAAGGGTGCCTTTTCCAAAATTGTGAAATGTGTGGACCAAGAGTCAGTGTGGTGGTAGCACTATACTGATTATTGCTGAATATTACTTATTAGTCGAAATACATTTTTCCTTCCCCTATTCTGTCTATGGGTATAAGTAACCAAACTAAACATGCTTAGTGTATTGTTATGATAAGCAATGGTGTCTCTTTCAAAATTGTGAAAGCCATGACATCTAGTTTAAAACATGAACCAAAGTCAGTCGTTGTAAATTTGTTGCATGATGCCCAGGTGACCTATAAGGCCCATGGGCTTCTTGTTATTAAAGTACTCTAAGCATATGACTCATTTACAGTGTTTACTTATAAAGAAGTATATGGAGATAACGAAAAGCTATACAAATACAGCTTTCAGACATGATATTCATTGTCTTTCTTTTATTTTGTTGTATTCATAAATGAATCAAATAATGTACTGATTTTAATTGTTTTTGTAAGCCTGATTATCATAATATGTGACCAAAGTTGTAAAATGAACAAAGGGAAATAATAGGGAAAACTAATTTTTGATATTCGATAATTATAGAAGCTATGTAATTCATGTTTAATCATATTAAAATATAATCTCGAAATGTAACATTATTAAATTACCTTCGTTGGTTTTTTAATACATTTATTAATTTCCTTATTATTAAGCAGGTCAGAACTTGTAACCCATCCGAAACATTTTACAGCCAGTTGGAAAGGTGTTTATCTAAAGAACAAACACTAAAACGGCTTATATCACCATACCGATATTTTGAAGTAGAATGCCCACCTGGAGCATTGACTCAAAGGCAACAAATGACAATTGACTGTGTTAAGAAATGTATCGTAGAAACTGTACAAAATCTACAACATTGGGGGGAAAAAGTTCCTTTGAAATGGTTTGAACTTGAAAAAATTCTGAATAATGAAAAAGCTAATGGGAAAAAAGTCATATTGAAGTCACAATTCAGAAAAACAGCAAAATACCATGCAATAGATGAAGATGACCTCAATGATGTTCTTCGTTTTTTACATGAAATAGGAAAAATCTTATACTTTTCTGTAAATAAACTTAAGGACACAATTATCATAGACGTTCAGTGGTTTGTTGATGCATTCAAGTACATCATAACTGACGAAAAGCATTTTGCTCGGAAAGACAACATAAACCCACTAGTTAAAACAGGGAAAATTACTGGACAATACATTAAAGAGATATGGAAAAATATACATGTCAATCCTGATGTACCTTGTGCTGATACGAAAGTAAGTATTGAGACTGATAGACATCATAATTCTTTGTGGCAATCTTACTTAGATCACAAAGATGAAATTCTGCAATATATGGACAAACTTGGCCTGATGACAAGAATTGAAGGACATGTAGGCGCTCACAATGAGGAGGAGATGTATTACATTCCGAGCATGAACCGAACCGACCTTTCTGATGACAGTAAAGATGAAATCAGAGAACAACAAAAATCAGCAATGATGTTGTACTTTTTCAAGACTTATTTACCCCATTTTTTCTTCTTTCGATTGGTGGTAAAGTGTTTAAAGAAATGGAAAGTTTGCGATGAAAATTCTTTTTATAAAAATGCTGCATTTTACAAGGCAGAAGATGCTGGCCATTATTTTGTCATCGCCGTCAGCAAAACATCCATCCAGGTACAAATTTTTACGCGTGATGAAACCGTAAATCTGGATGAAGAATGCGTCAAGAAAATCAGGCAAACAGTGGAAGAATTTATAAAGGAAATGACAGAAACCTTTCACAGGGGAATTATCTATGATATGGGTTTTTCATGCGGCGACATAAAAATTACAGATGAAGATGAAGAATTCTTTTTGAAGGAGACAGAAATTAAACGTGAAATTGGAAATTCGAATGAAATAACTTGTCCAAAACATTTTCGTGGTAAATACAAACACAAAATCGATACATGTAAAATACTTATGTGTTTGTTCGAGAGAACGTCAACTTTAATTTCAAGTGACAATTAGAACGTTCTTTCAGACCTTTAAAAATTTTATCCTATTTTGGAAAAAAAATGTGCTTCTGTACATTGCACGTTATTTCCCGAGGGACAAAATGCAAAAAGACACACAATTAAAAGTTAATAAAGTATATCCTTACCATATACCTTTCTTAATTTGAAAATATTGTCTTTAACGTATTACTTTATTCTATTTTTTATATGAACGCGATAAGTATCCTCCCATATTTAGAATTGGTTTTCTTTTGTTGCTTTCAATTTTGTTAAGATATATTGGCATGGTAACCGTTACACACAGAAATCAAATTATCTTAACCCGGTTTATGTTTGTGGCTTTAGATCCCTTAATCTGATACAGTTTTAAAATATTTATATGGCTGTGTCCTATTGGTTTCATTTACTTCTATGAGTGTATATGTTACACTGTAGTGATCAGCTCATTACAGAGAATTGCATTTAAGTCATTACGTTTTTGTGATGCAGTAGTGTTGTCTAAATTGGTATGGTCATGCTCTATATAAATCATATTTCTACTAGCAAGTAACTCTAATGTATCACTTTATGAATATATTTTGAATAAAAAATTTTTTTGAACAGAAGCTTTAAAAAAAAGTTTACAACTGTAAAAACATTAAATTCTGATTCACATACAAAATGAACATAACAAAATTTACAACTGTAAAATCATTAAATTTTGATCAACACATATGTAATAATTAAAAATGTTTACAACTGTGAAAACATTAAGTATTGATCACCATATACATCTTATACTGTAAAGCATTTTGCAAAATATTTATTTTTAGCAAAAAGAATTTCAAAATAATTCTTATTGAAAAGTCTGTTAAGGGCAATTGTTTAATAAATACATTGTATACTTTTTCCATATCCTTATCTATATATGTAATTAACATGCATTTTAAAAATATTTATCATATATTTCAAATCGATCTAGAAATACATGTTTTGGGATATATTGCTGTGCTGTGTTTTACATAATCATTAAATTCAAACTTGCTTTTCCTTTTGATTAATGATTTAAAAATGTTATACAGTAGCTAATCATAATATTATGAACAAAATGGCTTAATTACCAAATGAATCCAATGTAATAACAACAATCTCAGGATAATTAATCGAAAAGTAGAAATGAATCTCACTTATATCACTTGTGTCATTCCCATTTGATGTACGTGTAATTTTTCTTGATCATTCGTTGTAGAAGTGATCTGTGAAGGTTCTGTATATAATAAATGGGAATGGTGGTCCATTTTCTTTCAATTTCTTTTTCGAGGTATGCGACGTTGTTCGCAGATTTTCTCATCTATTTTGTCAACAACAACCAACAATTGTAATAATGATAACACTTGGAGATTTTGAATATGATGTTCATAACTGGAATTTAGAACAATTCTTGCACGATACACTGTCCAATTATGGTTTTTAAAAATAAAGTCATACTGTTGGAAATGCAACAGCTGACTATAGTTCATTTTCAATGATTTTTTAATACTGTCATCGACTCTCTAGTAGATACATCCCAAATTAATTAGAATAACCCCTTGGCCACGACCGTGACTAGTGTATTGCGACATATACAAGTTTAAATTATTTACTCCATTTATCACTTCTTCAGTTATTAACAAAAGCAAAAACACAATTCCACTCACCATCAACTTTACAATGCCCTTTCCTCTTGGCCCATTCTATTTTTTTAAAAACTTTTACCTCCTCTGATTCTTATGTTTTTTTTTCTTTAAACACATCCGATTCTGTGGTATTTATTTCAAACCAGGCATCTTATCAAACTAAAATAATTCTCCCCGAAATTGTAAAAAAAAAAAAAAAAAAAATCAGTAAATTCCATCAAAGGTTTGACACGATGTGTTTAACTTATTATTTTCATCAAAAATGATCTTTTGAACGTATATTATTCGCTTTCTTCCCGCTCTAGGCTTATACTCCACCGTATCCCATTTTTGATATTTTCTAACACCAAGAACACTGAGCCTCGGTTTTGTCCAGGGCAAATTTATTTTTTTTAAATCACTCTTACATTATGTAAAAGTGTATAAGTTCGGTAGTATTCACCCACCCCATAACGTAAACGGTCGGAGTTGTTTTATCATAATGAATGTGAAATATATTAACTAAAAATGTAATAGAATTTTGGATTATTATATGATTTGATCTTTTTTTTGCGTCGAAATTAAGCAAAATGCAAAGATGCAAAATGTAAAAACAAATCTTTATTATTCGCCAATTACTGGAAGGCAGAGAAAGTCAAGTTCCATTTCTAAGAATTTAACAATTCGCCGTCAAATAAAAAGATATGACAGAAGTCCATGAACAGCCCTCAAATGAGCCGTTTCAAGCAAAAACCCCCTTATGCAATCTGACAAAATTTTACGTAACAATAGAAAAAGCGACGTCATTGTTTTGCAACAAAAACTGCAATCTTAAACCACCACGTACTGACTGTGTTTCAACTAATGTTTTAACTGCACGTGGCAGATTTGTTCAAAAAAGGAGAAGTGGTAGTGTTTGGAAAATAATTAATGCTGAAAGAAGTTTGAACCAACCCCCTTCCAATCTACAAAATAGGATTTTCGAATTTTTGACAATGGATACATTATTTTCCTTTTTTCTTTCTTTCATATTTTTTTGTAGGTCCAATCTTTCTCTCTTGCACATAACCCTTGCTATCAATTTGCTTCCGACGCCAATGTCTCCACTTCCGAGTGTTTGTAGGGAAAAAATGTCGGTAATATCGGTAAAGTCTTATTCAGTCTGAACATTCATCAATGCTTAATGTGAAATTAACTGTACAGATATACACTGTACGTAGGCTAATCAAAATCACTCCGAGCGAGATCGTATTACTGATTATGTACGAGGGTTGTTCAAAAAGTTTGTGGACGATGTCGATCTTCGTAACACTGTAGATCACTATATTTTCGCGACACCTTAATTTCGCGAGATAGTCATTGACTCTTGATTAGCGAGACAAACTTTTAGCGAATTGTGGTTATTGCTCTATATGATCTAAAGAATACTATTATATGCGAGAATTAAATTTTCGCGAGCACACTGTCTCGCGTAATTACGCGAAAATAAAGTTCTCGCGAATAAAAAGTGATTTACAGTATTCCTCACTAGAAATTTAAAATAAGCACAATATATTCTGTAAAAATATTTGTTTTGTTGATGTGGGAAGTTTCATTCCATTCGATTTAACAGAAATCAATTTACTTCATTTTAAAATCAACATGTTTTGTACCCGCGGAGCACACTTAACGACAATGTAACGTCAAAGCATAGCGTCAAGAGTTTCTAAAAGATACTATCCCTACACATTTTACACAGTATAACCCAATGCCAAATCATTTAATCCTTTTTATAATACTTGGCATTTATTTCTTAAGAATTGCCATTGTTGTATAATTTCCTTTGTTAAGGTTTTAATTTCTTTTATTACTTAACTCTGCTTTTACAGGATACGCAACTCTGGAGTGAAATGTCTTTCCTTGACGTTCTGACTTTTTAAAGTTTTGTTCAGATTTTTACAGTTAAACCGTAGCTTCACAGATTGTCCTGATCCGATACTGAGTCTCTGTCACTTAGTTACTGCATGTACTATTTGTACACACATGCACAACTCGCTTGTGACATAGTTTCTTATTCCTCCAACATTTTTATATTTTTTTTAGGTTTTTTCCTGAGTAAAACACAAAATTGTACTGTTATCTGCTGTTCCGTGACCTTTTAAAACGTCATCGTTTTTGTCTTTTTTCAATAATGACTATCTATCTTCTCAAATTGATTTCTTTTCAACAAAGCAAAATATTAAGCCATAATTTGCTATACGAATCGATGTAACAATTCTTAATTTGAATTTCTAGGCGGTTTTTCATTTTTGCTCAATTTTACAGAGGATATGACTACAGACATTATATAGTGTATTGTCTGTAACTTACTAAATTTTGATCTGCTTCGCGATCCGATTTTTGCATATTTAAAATCTAGATAAGTTTTGAATAAATCGTAATATTTTGGAAAATTTTAATACAAATCATTTGGATTAACTGTAAAAATATTTGTACCAAATTTGAATAACATATGACGTCAAATAAAAAAAGATATGACAGTTGTCCACGAACTTTTCGAACAACCCTCGTAAAAACAATATAATTTCATAAATGTCGTAAATTCACACAATATCCGTGTAAAAACATTGCATTAAAAACTTCCGATGTCATATCTATAAGTATCAATAGATAACACTTTCGACTTAATTCTAAAACAGTTAAAAGAAAATAGAAAATATTCAATGTTTTGAAGTTGAATATGGAATTCATTTCACGAGTAGGACAAGGTTTTTTTTCGTTTTATTTTCACGAGTGCGAAGCATTTCACTGTTGAATATGTAATAAAGAAATACTTGTCGATTCCGGAAATCAAGAAACTATTTGATATATTTGAACACATAAAGAAACATTCACTGACACATAACGGTAATTCAAAGAAATATGTCAATAGATTTTTGAAATCTATCAAATAGTTTTCCGATATCTATACCTCCCTCTCATAAATTGTGAAATTTATAATTTGATCGCACTGTCGATCTGTTCGGCTGTCCAGCTGTCCATCACTTTGTTTGTCGTAATTACAAACACTTAATTTTTTTTGTTTTTTGTTTTTCCTTTTATATTGCCGGGGTACACTTCATGTATGTATGTGTCTGAATAATTTTTATGATTTGATATGTACCTAGACTTCAGAGTTTGTCATATATTGAAAATCCTTTACATATCCTGTTCTGCAAGCAAATTGTTTGCATGATTTTAAATACAGTGAAGCTAGCCTCATACATTTGTCCACTGATACAAGTAACAGGCCCCACAATGGGTGACAATTTTGTTCATATTTTGAAACATACATCTCCTAAACTTAAGAAGAAAGCTTCTGATAATGTAATATTCTCCTAATTGGAATATAACATTGTTTTCACATAGGTCAGATTTCCTGTTCCAGTGATGGCCCTATGGCCATAGCAAGTGAAACACACAACAACTCAAATCCTTTCTATAGTATTTTATTAATGTTGCAATCTTGGACACCGTTGTTTTTATTTATACTCTGATAAATGTTTATTTTTTGTGACACATTATCTAATACTTTCAGTTTATAACATGTACATACTAACAAAGGCACAGATTCTTTAGGAATTTATTGTATTAGGCCATCTTTAAACCCTTTATACTGTCTGTAAGGATCAGGGAACTTCTTGCTGATCCTTCAAACACAGCAGCTAGGAATAACTCTTTGGTCCCCGCTGCTTAGTTTTCCATTATGCCAAAGAACAGATAGTTTATATGCAGTATGCCTGTTGGCTTGGTTTCTGTCCTCATCATCCGGCATGGCCAATATATCCTGTCGATATAGTTGTGCCAAAGCAAGAAATGCCTCATCCAACATTAGAACATTAAAATCCTGAAAAATAATAATTGTAAAACATTGAAGAGTCTCATGGCCAACAATGCTCACCTGAGTAGCTTTGCTCTTCACCACATTTACCCCCGTCATACTTATTGTAGCCCCAACCTATCTTTGGGGGATCAGGATTTGAACAATCTTGAATCATAGATCTACCGCACACTACCTAAGGAAGCTTCCAAATAAATTTCAGCCTTTTTTTGGTCCATTTTTGATAGATTTTTCCTATACATTTCAATTTAGAAATTTAATTTTCTATTGTGGTTCAACCTTTCTCCGAGGATGGTGATTTGTCATTTAGAATCTGCTCTATTCATAATGATTCCTTGCAAATTTTAGTTCTTTTGGTTCAGCGATTCTTGCTAAGAACACAATCCAAAACAAAAAGAGAAATCAAAATTCCCTTTTTTTCACCCAAGGTTTACAATCTGAAGTCATTTTAGTCTTAAATCCTTATTTGTGTCTCAACAAGTTCCCTTTTTGAAGATTTTTTTTACAGTATTTGAGGAACGTTCCTCTTTCTACACTTCAGATGCATTTGTTATGACCAGACTTTTGAGGAACGTTCCTCTCTCTGAACTTCAGATGCATTTGTTATGACCAGACATTTGAGGAACGTTCCTCTCTCTGAACTTCTGGTGCATTTGTTATGACCAGACTTTTGAGGAACGTTCCTCTCTCGAACTTCAGATGCATTTGTTTTGACCAGACATTTGAGGAACGTTCCTCTCCCTGAACTTCTGGTGCATTTGGTATGACCAGAGATTTGAGGAACGTTCCTCTCTCTGAGCTTCAGATGCATTTGGTATGACCAGAGATTTGAGGAACGTTCCTCTCTCTGAGCTTCAGATGCATTTCTTATGACCAGACATTTGAGTAACGTTCCTCTCTTACAGTCGTGCACATACAGTGTGTATTTTTAAATACCTTATGAATGAACACATCAGGCATTTGAGGAACATTCCTCTCTCAAATTTACTTATTACCGTAGGCATCTCATGAATTTTCAAATATTAGGCATTAAAGGAACGGTCCTCTTCCAATTTCAAATATTGATACTATATACACCATGTACACTGGAGGAACGTTCCTCTTCAAACTATTGACACTGGATTTACTAGTCTCAACACAACATTATTGAGGAACGTTCCTCATCCAATTTCAAATATTGATACTATATACACTGGAGGAACGTTCCTCTTTCAACTTGACACTGTATTTACAAGTTTTAACACACAATATCACAAACGTTCATCAGTCAATATCAATTGATTATACATACTACATGTATATAAACAGTACATTTGAGGAACGTTCCTTACCAATTTCTATCAAAAACACTACAACCATGAATCTTAATACACTGAACGTTCCTCTCCTTATTTCAAAACTTGACACTGGACTGGAGGAACATTCCTCTTCCAACTGTTGACAATGGATTCATGTCGAATACTCCTCTTCTGATTTTAAATGTTATTTTATAACTTTATACATGAATCAGAGTATAATTGGATTTGAAGAAAGCTGTACAACCAGGTACTCCCTAATGTAAAAGAGTAAATAATCCTGTTGATTTCATAAAGTCAAATTTCAAGGTTGAGACTATTCTGGCACAAAAAAATGTCTGCTTAAAATTTTGGGAACCCTTTGCTTTACAGACATTATACTTAGTATACTGGTACTCCCAAAGGAATAAAGACCCCTACTGATTTTGCGTTACAAGGTAAAAGCACAAGGCTCAAACTGATCTAGAAATAGAAAAGTATTGTTTACTCCACATTTCAGTAACTTGAGATTCTAATATTTGAAAAATAATTTAATGCACTAGATCTGTAGTCCTCCTAAGAAATATATTACCACTATTGATTTGGGGGTCATAACTCGATCACAAGATCAAGAACGTGTCATTCTTGACAATTAATATTTTAGGAAATCATTTTTCAGTCAAATTTGTGAAAAGCCTCTTATTATTAAGACATATTAAACTCTTTGGTACCACTCCTTTAGGAGTATACATGATCACATTTTATTTTGAGGTCATTAGGTCAATTCTCTGGATATAGGAATGTATATCTGCTGAATAAAGAGTAAATGTTTATTTTTTTTTAAATGAGAAAAAGGGCAACTGTTTGAATCGTGCAAGAGACATAAATCTACAACAAGGAATTGATCAAAGAAGTTATACCATACCCCTGGTCCCCTGCATTTACCATTATGATATAAAACTGTTTTATAAAGCAATGCTTTCTTACACAAAAATAAACAATTTTCTTTAACAATTGAAATTTTATGATATTTATTAAATGAAAAAATATTTCAGGAAAAGTATTCTTACCCTTAATTAGCTTTTTTAGTATAGTTCATCCAAGATTAATTTATGAAAAGTCAGTGCATTGATACGGAAGCCCATTAGTGCCAACCTGTATATATATAAAGGAAAAGCAAAATATAAAAGCAAACCTCGATATATAAAGGAAATGCGATATATATAAACAAAACCTGGATATATATAAAGGAAATGCGAAATATATAAACAAAACCTCGATATATATAAAGAGAAATGCGATATATATAAAGAGAAAATTTTCCACTGCGTGACCTGTAGAGCTCGGCTGTCCATCAAGATTATATACAGATTAACTCCTGCCAGGGGGAAATCAGTAATACAATACTCAATTATAACTTTCCTGGAATCGGCAAAATGTTTTTATGTAATAGTGTTTATTTGTTTGTACATGCATATGTCAATAAACTGTAATTGTAACATTACTTAAATTAAGGCATTAAATTGAGAAGAAGAGCATTTACAGTGGCGGATCCAGGAATTTCCTAACGGGGGGGGGGGGGCGCAGTTGAAGGCAGAGGGGTCTGGTCTCTGTACGGAATTTAGGATAATGGACCTATAAATTTTATATACAAAGAAACAAAGGGGGGGGGGGTCACGCCCGGCGCGCCGGTCCTGGATCCACCTTTGATTTCATTAAAAATATATATATATGAAATGAGTATAATATTCATCGTATTTTCTGTGCATTTATTGGCTTTACATATATATGATCAACTTCGCTTTTACAACCTAGATCTAACTTGTTTACTGTTTTACAAAAAACTTAGCCGTTCTAGCTTTTGTTTCACGACCGAGTATTTATGAAAATAATGTTTAACAGGAAGTCTCTTTTTCGATGCCCTAATCCAAATTTATTTAAAATCATTTTGAAATAATTAATTAGATAAGTATGCCCATTGGGGGTTAAATAAGAATCAATATCGTTCGGAATGGGAGAGAGGGGAAGGATGAAGGTACCCACCACGTTTGAATGTGAGGGAAGAAAGTGACAAGTAAAATTAAGCTGTAATAATTTTAGATCTTTAATGGTGTGGAAAAAAATATCAAGTATTTGGGAATTAATAAAAAGAAACAAATTAGTGCATGCACACTCACATTATTAAACTGTGGATTTTTGTCCCACGTCGTAAATTAAAGCGATTTGAAATTCTCCATACATCATGTAAAAAACAGTAAAACGTTAAAAAACTTACAAAGCATGATAAAACACACTTGTATTTTGCACCGAATTATAGTTCGATTTAGAAGACCCCCAACATTAATATACATTTTAAGCAGAAAAGTCTCTGAAGTCTTTGAAATGTAAATAAATTCAGTTTAATTTATTCACACACTGTAAATTGTACACAAGGTACATAAACATAAAAACCATATATACATAATTATAAAACAGTGGAGCAGACAAAGACAACACTATTAATTTTAGAGATAAATGTACACAATTTTTTCAAAGAATCAACATCATTTTGGCACATGAAGAAGAACAGCATTTTTTAAGCTTTAGTTTTAATCATCATAATTATCAAGATACACAAATGAAGAAAACAACACACTGAATACCATCCTAAAACAGCCACACCAACTGATCGCAATCAAAACATTAGATCGGGAGCTGTTTATCGCAGGTTGGCGAAGTCTCTGTTGTTATGAAGGTTAAAGGTCAGGCTGTGGAAATTTTTCTCTTTATATATATTTAAGTTTTGTTTATATAATTCGCATTTCTCTTTTTAAATATCGCATTTCTCTTTATATATATCGAGGTTTTGTTTATATATATCGCATTTCCTTTATATATATCGAAGTTTTGTTTATATATATTGCATTTCCTTTATATATATCCAGGTTTTCTTTATATATATTGCATTTCCTTTATATAGCGAGGTTTGGTTTTATATATAGCTTTTCCTTTATATATATAGGTTGGCACTAATGGGCTTCCGTACATTGACCAGTAAATTCTCTATAAGTTGAACATACATTGACATTTGAAAATCATGCATGTGCTTCTACTTACTTCATCATGCAGTTTTCTGACCAAAACTAATTTTATAACTTTATCACAGTATATCACAGTATAACGCAGTATAAAACGCAGATATATCAATGTCTAATTTCTCCAATTTCGAATTCCCCTTCAAACAACAGTTGCATTTAAATGAATAGCTGTTCACATGTGCAACTGCGACCCTTCCATACATATTTGAATGGAAACATGTGGTGCCACTAACTGAAGAAATGTCATTCAAAACACTGCGCACACTGATAATCTTGGGTGTGTTATCAGTCTTGGACACATCCATCTCTCAACCCTACCAAAATGTTCACGATTTCAATTCAGAAGATGCTCATCACATCGAAAGATTGTTGAATAAAACAGGATGTTGCAGTTCTTAATCTTCACAATTAAGGATTTATCAAGGTTTATATGCAAATAATATCAATTTATGAAAATTCTTTGTATGCTAATTGTTTGCATAAAAATTAAAATAAAATATTTTATCAATAACTTAGTCAGAGTTGATCAATCCTGCTGAAATATAAGCTGTCAGACACTTCCAAATACCAGTAAATTAAAATGAGAAATTTACTTTAATTTTAGACAAAATGATATGCCCTGGATTTCAATGTAAAAGAAAACGAATACCCTCATGACACCACTTGCAGCAACATTTCAGAGCAGAGAAATGATTTAAGTGTCCTAAACAAATCAAGTAAGTACCGTAATCATAATTTTTATCATTAGTTGGGAAAATTAGAAATTCTATGAATTTCTATATAATATATGTTTTCAAATGCTGTACATGGCAGGAAATAGATTAATTATATTGACTACAAGTAAAACATGTTTAAAAGGCAGTGCCAGGGATTGACGGATGATTTTGCATTATTATGAGCGAAATTCTTTATGAAGATAAAAATACATAATTAAGTCAAAGGGAATAAAAGCACTTCGCTGTAACTCAGTTCAACTTAAGTGTGTTGGCAAAAATCATGTTTTACTGTATTTTGTTTTTTTTTATTATTTATCATTTACTTATCTCAATTTATTTATTTATTTTTTGGGGGGTGGGAGTGTGGATGGGTGGGGTCCATGCCCATACTAATTTTTTTTGGCTTCCTAACACAGGAAACTTTGATTGAGAAGATGCTCCTTAAAAAATTACCCCCCCCCCTTGCCACTGAACTTATACTATATACTTTCTAAAAATATGCAAAATATACATATTTATGTAGTGTTTTTAATTTGTATTGCGGGGTATATTTTTAATTTGTAAACTGGCATGATTTAACATGTCCATGTATTTTAAACTATACATTATTGATAAGAGACGTACACTATATATTGAATTAAAGTTTTAGACAGACCTGGTATATTTTATATGCCAAGTCAGTGTCTTATTTGCTTTTTTTTAAAAAATAAAACATTAATTGATTTGAAAAAGAGGACAATAGCTGTGTTTCACCTAGTTCAATCCAAAAATCATCCGTGCTTGACTTGATGCTCAGCACTGTTAATTCTGATGGTTTTAGAGCAGAGCAGAACACATTCAACGAGGCTCAAAGGAATAATCAAGTGTGTTAAAGAATTAATGTGTTTAGATGAAATAGAGCCGTATAGTTTGTTTATGTATGGCCAATGCTGAAATCTTAAACTCTGAGACAATTATCGCTTCGTCGGCTTCACTAAGTGGTCACTGGTCAAATGTTTATTCTTTCCCAAGATATTGTTAGCTCTTTTACTTGTGTGTATGAACAGGAGTACTTAATATATTAAAATCATGTGTTTTTCTTTGCTAGCAATATAGTGATATCATTGATATCATATATCACTGATATCATACCCTGCTAAAAAAACATGTTAAATTTTTTCTATAAATTGGTTATCTTGAAATATTACGGACAAAAAAGACCAAATTCAATAAATCATTGTACTCAATATTGTATCCTTTCAAACTATATGCTGCGGTTAGAATAATAACGATAAAATAAAAAAAAAACTAATTATAAAAGATTTAAATTATTTTTTGAAACAATTTACGGGGAATTTTTTTTCTATTTTTATAAAAATTCTAGGCATATTTTGTTGTGTTGTCAACTGCAAGGATTATGATCAAAGCTTAAGTATACGTGTACAATTTAAAGAAACATATATAACAAAACCTTTATCTTAAAGGGTTTTTTGTCATTCTATATATTAATCTTTTATAAAAAAAAAATAATAATTTAATACAAACTCACATTTTATGTATTGCATTATTTGTTTTAACAGATTTTTAATATTAATCAAAGTGGAATGCAGTCCAAAATAGAGTGAATATGAAGTTTCTTTTAGTTGTCAATCATCACTATCCCGCTGAAAAATATATTTTATTCTAAAAAAATCCAAAGGTGGCATCTTGTTTATATTCCTACATACACCTATTGTTAAGGATTAGTTTAATACTTTAACAATAACTTAAGTATATGTATTATTTAATTATAAATAAGTATTTATAATTCAGATCTTAAAAAAATGTATATTAGTTAAACATTTTATATGTATGGTCGATCGGCAGATCATGTCTTGTGTACTCAGTATCCGGCCCCTGATAAAAGAAAAATAGTATTACTAAAAATACGAGTAACTGTTTCACTAGTTGAAACTTCCAACATTTTATGCATATAGCCGTAATTTTGTTTTTATATATTTATCAGGTTATAACGGAAAAAAGCACAATTTAGTTTCTTAAGAAAGGTTCATTTTTATAACACATGCCTGATATGTACACCAATGAAATTCTTATTCTTAGAAACTTGATCAGTGTTCCAGTGTTGGTGAATGTAATTTTCAAAGAGTTGAAGAAAATCTTCTTAAATTATTTCTACATAATGAAAGCAGATAAGACCGGGGTTATATAAATTGACCTCAAGTTTTACAGATAACATAGAATTTTGACCTTGCTGCAGCTGGCTAAATTATTAAATCCCAAATGACCCACACTGCAATCCAAGATATAGGAAATCTGTGAAATTCAGAATGCATGTTTCTGAAATTAACAATTAAATCAAAGATAGTTTCATTATCAAAGTATCTAACTTTGAAATGGGGGAAGGAAGATGAGCAATTGCCAATTAAATTGTAGAACTGTATAACTCAGTACAACATTTCTTTTAATACATGTGCTAATAATTTAATAAAATATTCTAAATCAATAAATCATTTTTAAGGGCCTTTTTTGGAAATATGAATTCTTATTCCTGCTTCCTTAAGATCTGACAATTAAGTGCAGGAGATGTTGTTTTCACATTATTATTATTATTTTTTAAAAAAATAAATCTGTGGAATGTTTCTTTGCATTTAATATGTACAAACCAGATTTTAGCCTGAGATTTGTTATTCCCGAACTAGAATAATTAGTAAAGTTTTACAGCGTATATAAATTTCATTAAATTTTTTTGTTTTTTAAATATATTGAAACTATCCAATCAATTTTAAGGAGTAAAATTTAAAACTCTAACAAGATCTTAATTTTCTCACTAATTGAGTTCTGTTCTACAATGTAAATTGCTTCAATCTTCTGACTGCAGAGACATGTTTATCTATAACACGATCAAGTCATCAAAGCATCAGCACTGATCTTACTGTCCATGAAGTCATAGGGGACAGATAGTTGCCAGAGCTGATCGCCTATAGCTATTGTTCCATGAGCATATATGATTGGCAGTGATTAAAAACAATTACAATGTGAGCTGGGGCCAGGAAGACATCAAGGTCTCAAAGTCTTTATCTTTAAAGTAGAGAATAATGCAGGAATTAGGGTTACTAGACAAATCCCTATGATAGAATCAATTCTTCAGTTTTAAGAAATACACAATAGTACTACAATATAATACAAATTGAGATTCAGAATGAAAATAGGTTCGTGTAAATTAAAGAATACATTAATAAAACCCATGAAATATTATATGACACCTGCACTATGGAAAAAGATAAATAAATTTAAAAAAAATGATGACTTATATTATCATACATGTACCGGTATATAAAATGTTCATTGGAGGAGTATGGGGCTTAAGACCTATATATTATTATAATTTACATTTCCAATTGTCACTTAGTTTTCAAATTAGTGTTACATGCAAGATAAAAGGAGAATGATTTTTCTCAGACACAATTTGCAAATGAGAGTTATTAATGTAAACGTGTAACATTTGGCGGTGTATTCTTTTTAGCTTTTTGGTGGAAAGAAACATCCGCTAATTTAAGTACAACACTAAATGACTTAAACATAAAACATTAAAATGCGCTAAATAATACCTACGCTAACTTATTAAAATATCAACTTTCGCCAAATATAGTACACTCTTAATATAAAACTTTTACAGTATTTCATTAAAATAGTATGAGAAAGATAGAAAGTGTCAATTTTGCAATATTCTTAATACAGTATGGAAATGCTCTCATAATTCATGGGCAATTTAAAGTTCAAAATTTTAATTTTAGTTGTTTTGCAATTTTTTTAATATCGATTTTTCCAGTTTATTTTATTTTTAGATGAGACATCAAAACTTGTAATTATATGTACACATTGTTTCGATTATTCTAACTTTGCCTGAATCACATCTTTCATAATACGACATGCCGCTGTATTGAATGTGAGATTTTTCCTACAGAAGATGACATCCAAGAAACATGTTGAGGCTGTTTTACTGTGACTGATGAAAAAATGCTATGAACCTTTGGAGACCAAGGAATTGGAATCGTCTCTATTATGAGGGAAAGATGTAACCGAGGAAGAAACATGGTTGACCTTCATCACAACTTTGGTTTAATTTTGTGGTAGAAAGGAATAATACTGTGGGTATTAACCTGTTAAACAAGACATTATAATATGTGATCACACTGCCATTCAGTGAAAAAGCCCTTTGAGTTGATACATGAACATTGCACATTGCACATGCTTGTTCCGAAGTGCAAAATTTGTTTGTTCCTGTACCTAGTTTATATTATGCTTTAAGAAAGCATTAATTCAAAAAGTACTTTATAAAATGACAAAATGATTTTTCATATATATTTTGTAGAGTGTGTACAGATAAAAAAATGTTTCTATGAATATGTACTGCATTTTATATAAACGAGAGAGAAATGCTTTCCAAATTCTTCATGTACGATAAAAACTAATATAATATCACAAAACACATGATAATGTTAGAGAGGAACGTTCCTTGAAAGTTATTTTTAAGTGGGCTTTGCAATGTATCAACAGATATTCATTACAAGACAGAGGAACGTTCCTCAAATGCACGGATTGCAAGCTTCATGAGGTATAAGTAATCAACAGAAATACAACCATTTGTGAGAGGAACGTTCCTCAAATGCCTGATTTAATACGAATAAGGTATCAGCATATACAAATCTGAGAGAGGAAAGTTTCTCATACATGTAAGTATCCTGTGTGAACAATGTTAAATTTTAGTGAGGAACGTTCCTGAAATGCCTAATGTTTGACAATTCATGAGACAACCATTTGTGAGAGGAGTGTTCCTCAAATGTCTGATATTTGACAATCCTTGAGATGCCTACAGTAATAATTAAATTAGAGCGAGGAACGTTCCTCAAATGCCTGATGTTTGACCATTCATGAGATGTCTCCAGAAAAAGTAAATTTGAGAGAGGAACGTTCCTCAAATGTCTCATGTTTTAAGATTCTTAAAGTATTTAAAAATACACGCTGTATTTGCACATGTAAGAGAGGAACGTTACTCAAATGTCTGGTGATAATAAATTCATCTTAGTTTAGAGAGAGGAACGTTCCACAAATGTCTTGTAATAACAAATGCATCTGAAGTTCAGAGAGAGGAACGTTCCTCAAATGTCTGGTCATACTAAATGAATCTGAAGTACAGAGAGAGAGAGAGAGAGAGAGAGAGAGAGAGAGAGAGAGAGAGAGAGAGAGAGAGAGAGAGAGAGAGAGAGAGAGAGAGAGAGAGAGAGAGAGAGAGTGGAACATTCCTTTAATGTTTGGTGATAACAAATGCACCCGAAGTGTAGCAAGAGGAACGTTCCTCAAATCTCTGGTCATAACAAATGCATCTGAAGTGTATAAAGAGGAACGTTCCTCAAATACTGAAAAAAAAAATCTTCAAAAATGGAACTTGTTGAGACACAAATAAGGATTTTGAAGACCAAAATGACTTCAAATTGTAAACCTTGGGTGAAAAAAAGGGAATTTTGATTTTCCCTTTTTGTTTTGGATTGTGTTTAAGATTTTTTTAATGACCCCACACTATGCTTGGTCTTTCTTAATTATCTCCCTTTATGTAGGGACTCTATCCCTATTTTTGATATTTCAACTGATGCTATATATAAATTCATACCAATGTGGTTTAAATTTTACTTGTGGTAAAATATAGATAGATGTACAGGCTATACACATTGTGTGATCAGAAAAGCTCATTGAGCTTTCAGCTAAGGTAGGCTAAAAATGCCAATACACAGTGGGTTAAATAAGACCCGATACTTCATTAATTACAAGAGTTAATAAACTTACAGAAAGTCTGGAAATGCAACTGTCTTTTTTGACAACACAGTTGCTCTTTCTGGGTGGACATATCTTAACAAAATGTACACACAGACCAAGATGGTTGTGATTGTCCAAATTTTCCAGGTAGATGTGGTTCTTTTGGGCCAAGAATATTGAAAAGATACTCAAGATTTTCTTGGACAACCGTCATAAGGGTCTCTCTAATCTCACTGGAGGAAAAAGCATTTACTCTTCTCTGGAAAAAAAAAGTATTGATCAGGTCCAGTACAATCTCTTGATTTAGCTATATTGCTTTCAGTAGATATATACCATTATCAAGCTATTCAGAAGCGGATGATAAAAAAGCATAATCTGACCAAAACCAGGTCATATTCCCCATGCCAAACCAGATTATACGGAAGAATTTGCGTTCCTCTTTGAAAATCAGCCATTGAGAGCTAAGAATGCAAACAAAATTAAATTATATAAACCTACATGTGTATATAGCTAACTCAATAGATTGTACTGGACTTGTTGATAGTATACATATTATTTTCATTTGAAATTTTCTTTTATATGTACACTGCTCTGGTAAATCTTCGTTAAAAATAGAATTGTGTACCTTAATATCTCCCCTTCTTTCCTCTAGTGCAATCATTGCCTCGTCCACAGGCGGCTGCTGTCTACGTCTACTTCTGCTTTGCCTTGGTGCTCGAGGCTCTAATAGTGATCTGGGTTTTCCTTTGTCCCCTCGAAGTTTTCTTGGCCTTCCACGTCCCCTTCTTTGCATCATCTTTGCTAGCAAAGGCTTCTAATACGCTACTCTCCTCATGAACCCTTGGCATACGGTGAAGCCAAAAGACGGGATTATTTTCGTCACGTGACCTTGAATCTATCAGGTACGTACAAACTCCGTCATCGACAGAAATAAAAACGCGTGTTTAAAAAAAAATTCCAAGAATAATTAAGAAGCAGTTATTGAGTTATGCTTATTTATCATTTAAAGTACAAATCTGAACTTTAATATAAAGTTTAATAACATATTTAGAAGATATTAGAAGACACCGTAACTATTCATAGAATGGCATGTTATCTTACGGATCGTTGTTTACTTGCTTTTTTCATTCCTGAGTGAAAGAGTCAAGAAGTATCCCGAACGCAAAAATCGTCATTTTTAAAAAAAAAGCAGTTACTGATGGGTCGACCGGGTGTACCGAATCCAAATCAGAACTCGAGAAAAAAAAAACTTCTATCAACACCGTATTCCAAGGGTTCATGGAAGAGTAGCGTATCAGAGACACTTTTTTACGACTTTTTAACGAATCATGTTAATTTTAGGTTGCAGTACATCTGTATGCCACACAACATACATATACTCTTCTTAGATTGAAAGAATTCTGAACAAAGTCCATTTTCAGATGAATTTTTACCTCTGCATGCTCTAACTTCCATCTTTCCACCTGGATTCTCTTGCTTTCGGTAAAAGTCAGGTGGCGTTTGATGGCCGATGAAAAAAGATCCAATTGACAAAACCTTTGCTTTTCCAGCATTAAAAAAAGTATATTTTGCTTGCATTGCAAGGCATTTCATTTTGTCAAATCTTCATTAAACGTATATTTTTGACATTTCTTTCGATTTTTTATACCATCGTTTGAAACAAACCATGTAAAGATGCGTCACAGTGGGAGTTTAAGATGAACAGTATAAACTCTTTTAAACTCCATAATATTGCCAAATGTTTTGTGAAATATGCATATTTTGATTTCTATTGAGCAGACTCAAACTAGGACTTCCGGTTATGGTATAAAAATCGTTCAACCCTTAAATTACCGATATTTACTAAATTAGAGATTTTAAGATCCAAATGTCATTACTTTACATATGTAAAGGGAGAGGAGAAAATGCAGCGGAACAGACCGGGATTCAAACCCAGGCCCCCTGAAACACCGGTCAGGTGCTCTACCAACTGAGCTATCTGGCCATCGGCGATAGAACCCAGCTGACCGCTACATTCCTCCCCCTTAAAGGTCTTTGGTCCTCCAAAGATCGCAACCCAGGCTTATCCCTAGTAGGTTCTTCAGCAGTCAGTTCCAGGGCATGGCACGGCACCAAATGTAACTGTAGAGGAAAAATGCAGCGGACCAGACCGGAATTGGAACCCGGGCCCCCTGAAACTCCGGTCAGGCGTTCTACCAACTGAGCTATCCAGGCCAATATCATGGCCCAAACCATTACACATAATTATTTTCCCCTAAAGTAGAGTGTTGCTTTTCTTTTCCGTTTCAGTAAACAAATACAGGTAACCCGGATATTTATAACAGGTAAAGGTTACTATGGACACACTGAACGTCAGGGGAAGGAAAAATGAAAGGATATATCTGTGGTTTAGTGGTAAATGGATGAGGTTTTAAGGTAATTTAAATAAAATGTATTACGTACGTTTTAAAAACTAACTATATATCTAAATCTGCTTCTTTAATATTATATCTTCGTTTGTTTTAGGTTCATGTGAGTTGGCCTTTCAAACAAACACGATAATACAGGTGGAATATGTTCGTTTTATAATTTTTTGTATTACAGACATCAGTAATAATAACGTCCATCACAGTGAAAACAATCGTGTTTTTAATTATTTTTAGTTCTTTTACACCTTTTCTTGTTACACCTATATTGATATCTTCCCTTATGAATATTGAAATAAATCATAGTTACGTTGTTAGTTTTTTAAGAAAATTGCATACAAATTTAAGTGATCAAAAAGTGACGGGCGTTATGAGGATACAGATTGTGCGAATCTTGATGGTATTTCGCACTTCTTGGAACTATAACATGTATAAATCTGATCATACTTTTACTTGGAATGAAGTAAACAGCTTTTCATGACTTATCTTTTAAATAAATAAGGCATACTTAATCGTGACGGTGGTACTTCAAATACTACTGCTAAAGTATTTTCATCATTCTAATTTCCTGTTTTAGAAATTGCGTTTTCAGTGTTATTTCACCACATGCGGAAATTACAGTAGTTTTTCATTAAAAAAGCATAACAAGGTAAATTTCTTCTTCCTTCAACATTGTTTGTATCTTGTTTAATAAACGTATGAAACAAATTTGACTTTGACACAGGATTTAAAACTGGCATATCAGTATATTCTATTGTCAGTCAAAATAAAACCGTCAATCTGTTTAATCGTAATAGTTCTAGAAAAATGTTTAAACAGTTGTATCAAACAATAACTATCATAGATTTAAACACTACTGAGAACATGACTTGTCCATTTTATCATTAAATATAATATAAACACTCGTAAATTTAACTCAGTAATTAACGTGACGCCCTTTATTTTTCTAAGAGGTATTGACCAACAATACGAACACACCAATTTTGCCTCCGTTTTAAGTATCACGGTCACATTTGATAACGCTTATTGCAGATATGTGGTAAGACTATTCGAATAAAAAAACGAACTGGTTCTATAATCCACATCAGCAAGTCATTTTAAAACCCATTATCCGGACGTTACGGATTTCAGCGAAACCTTTGTACCTTATTTAATGTGTGATAATTTGGTATTTTAATCCTTTTACACAGATGTTATTAAAACAAACTCGTTGAGCATGCTTTAAAGTTAAACCTAATATATGCTGAAAGGAAAAAGAAACGTAGGGTAGCAAAACGTGTTCAAATTGATTACAACAAGTTTGTCAACATATTCCGTTGTACCATTTGATGCACCTGATATACACAATTTTGGTGCAGTTTAACGAAGTTCCATGGGATCTTGTTTAAGGAATCACTGTCTAGTTTTGAGAGTATGCCAGGGCATCAACAATAGTGGGAAACATGGGATAATTTGCATAACGGGACCATTTCATTGTGAAATAAAATTGTAGACTTAGACATTAAGAATGTACACTAATCGATTTAAATTACACGAGGACTTCCATGCCAATTTCAATAGTCCTCGCACACTGACGTCAAACACAAAAGCAACCGCACGAGATTTACATGCATATTTGGCCTCCTTAGCGTCAGAAACAGAGACAGATGCGCACGAGATTTGCATGCGTATTAGGCCTCCTTAGCTGCAGACCTATCGACCTGCCTAATTTACTTTTCGGCAGATTTATCAGGAAATCAACTCCGCTTACTTTCAAAGGGTTATTAAATAGAAAAAGATTAGAAATGGAAATATTTAAGGAATCACTGTCTAGTTTTGAGAGTATGCCAGGGCATCAACAATAGTGGGAAACATGGGATAATTTGCAGAACGGACGAAGCCCGATATGCTAACATTATCCCATGTTTCCCACTATTGTTGATGTCCCTGGCATACTCTCAAAACTAGACAGTGATTCCTTATATTTCCATTTCATTATGAAATAAAATTGGAGACTTAGACATTAAGAATGTACACTAATCGATTTAAATTACACGAGGACTTCCATGCCAACTTCAATAGTCTTCGCACACTGACGTCAAACACAAAGGCAGCCGCACGAGATTTACATGCATATTTGGCCTCCTTAGCGTCAGACACAGAGACAATTGCGCACGAGATTTATGAAAATACATGGTTACTGTCTTGAAATATAAGCGATATTTGGGCGAGGGTAAGAAAACGTGATAGAGGGCGAGGCTTGCCGAGCCCTCTTACGTTTTCGACCCGAGCCCAAATATCGCTTATATTTCAAGACAGTTATCATGTATTTTGTTTATCCTGCAACATATTTCTTACATTTGAGCGTCCAAAACAAGCTAATTCCGACAGATTTAGGCACATTTTTGCAGTTGAAACTATGACGCCATCGCGTAAACATTGCAGTATACGTGACGTCACAATGCTTTTGGAACGTCGGAATACATGCACGAGGCTTTATTAGGGCAGTGACCGGATAAAGCTTTGGTTTATTAGGTTACCTTTATTAGGTCAATGCAAGGGGTAGTTGCAGGATAAACATGCTTATAAGGCCTCCTTAGCTGCTGACCTATCGACCTGCCTAATTTACATTCCGGCAGAATTATCAGGAAATTAACTCCGCTTCCTTTCAAAGGGTTATTATAGAGAAAAAATTTAGAAATGGAAATATATTTTGTTTAAAGATGGTTTTAAAAGTTATATATTAGGAATACTGAAAAATTATAATGCACCTCAAAAGTTTACTCTGCGTTTTTGCGATTTCCTTTCAGTACAAAATATTCGTATATTTTCAATACTATTACTTTAATTTGAGTGTATAAAAACAACCTATCATGTTTACCGACACTCGTAACTTCCGTTATACAATTTTAAAGCTATGTTTCTCGGAGTTATGACAAGGAAATAGTTATTATTTTTATCACAAATTGTACGGGAAACATCTATCTTTTAGAATGGTTGTATATAAAAAAAGTGTTAATGAGAGGTGTTTTTAAAAATTGAATCTGTGACACATAGGTTAGGAAATCTCCTATAAGCATGCACAAAAAGTTGGACAATTTTATATGAGTTCAGAAGTAAAAAAAAATATTTTTCTAAAATAAAAAATACTAGATACTGTCATGAGACAGTAATATCCGCACTAAGGTGTTTGCCTCTAAATGCACACTCCTTTTAATTGGGCTTTACCAAGGAAAAGGTCAATATAATTCAATAATTTACATAAAAGGGTCTCCATGTATTCATCAAATTGAGCATAATATTCTCAAGTGACCATGTGACCCAAGGGCCTCGATCTTATAGGTATTTCATATTCATAATTCATTACCAGTCTGAAATTAAACAACAGAATTTAATTAATGATGTAAATTAGGTTTGATAAAGGGTGGGGGGATATAAATTTTTGGCCCATAATTGGAACTTTTAAAATCTATTTTCTCATATAGATCAACAACAAATAATATTATTCAAATTAGTGTAAAGCGTTTTTGATGATTTTTTTTTTCAAAATGTACAAACTTTTTTATATTTGATTAAGCAGAAACACCTTGAAAGCTGCCATATACCCAATCAATTTAGTCAATCCCCCCACCCCCTCTCCCATCAACACACACACACACACACACAAACACACTCTATTTTCCTGTTTTTGGAAATAGGCCTAGATGGCAAAGTTAAGATAAAACATCTTTTGTAAATAATAATTTTAAATTTGTTCTTATACTATAAATGTATCTGAAGACCTGCATCACATTGGGCTTGCGTCACGTACCCAACTTATGTACTAGTTTTACCATTATCATTTTTAGATAGCACTGCATGTGTAGTACTAGTGAGGTGTACACATCATTGTATGTATGTCAGTAGGAATTATTTTCTGTTTTAATTGGATTATATTTCAAGTTGACGGGACCTATGGCAGTCGGTAAGTACAAGTTTTGGTATAGATTTGGGTAAAATAGTTTGAAATGCAACTGGTTAGGTTAAAGTTTAAAGGATCAAAGGTCATCCGATGCTGCAATAAGACGAATTTCACATTCTGAAGAGTTATCGCCCGTTATCAACGTTACATTTAGTTTATGCAAGATACAGAAATTTTTTTCTGGGAGGAAGGGGGGATTTCCAGACCAGAATTTCATGAGAAGCTAATAAAAGGAGAAGTTATAGCGGTGTCTGTTTTCTAGGGTGGAGGGCATCAAAAGTCTTTTTTATTTGCTTCAGTATATACAGTGGACCCTCCTTTATCCGGACGCATTGGTTCCCAGTCAATTTGTCTGGATATGTGAAGCATCCGGATATCTGAATCACCAGTTAAACAAGACAGAATAACATTTAAAAATTTCGTTAAGATGAAAAATAGTCCGGATACTGAAGCATCCGGATATCTGGCGTCCGGATATCTGAAGGTCCACTGTATTATAGTCCTGCAAATTCAGGGGGGGGGATCTCCCAATCCACTCCCTGTCCCTGTAAACAGTAATGACAAATGATCATGTGACTTCGAAATAGTAGGAAACTTTTTCCATTTGACTATACATAATTTTGTTTTTTGTGTTATTATGTTATGTACATTTAATTGTATAAAGATTTTGAACCCCTGGAGGTCATCCCCACTCTCCTAATGATTCTTACTGGAAATGTGGAAATGTTCACAATATGACTGCATTAAATTAAATAAAAGTGCATCAATGATAAGATTGCTTGACATTTTATTCATCGACCTATCCTCATAGAATTAGGAATGAAAATCATTCAAAGAGATGGACCACATTAAAGTATTTGTATATAAGCTACATGTATTAACATTTTTTTTTTTAATGTAAAAACAAGTAGTAGTTTGCATACATGTCATGAATAAACAGGGGTCTGGGAAGGGGTGAGGGAAAGGATCGAGTTCATGTCTCTTTACGTCTTAATGGATGAAAACTCCTAAAATGAATGTTGACCTCAAATCTGACTTGTCCTCATTATTTTTCAAGTGGTGGTGTCTCCATTTGAGTGAAAAATTCCTGAGAGGGATGTTTAATAACAAACAAAGAATTAAATGACACAAAAACACAATATTGATTTGCGTTAAGAAATATGCCGGGGATTTTTTCCATCATAAAAATCTTCTTCTCAAGAACAGCAAGGGCATTATTGTCCCCCATTTTTGGGGAAATGAGGGAACATTTTAAAGAGGCCGTGTCAGTAACCATTGAGATTTACATGGAAAGTCAAAAATTTTGAATTGGGCAAAAACCACCCTAAAATATTTGAATAACAACAAAAAACACATTTAAGACAAATTTTACAAATTTAACCATCATCATTGGTTTCCATGGCAACAAATGTGATTTGCATAGTAAATTATCAACGAAACATTGTAAAATAATACAAATTTAGACATATTTAAATGCAGAGGGGGGAACAATTGGAAGGTCTAAATTTGTTTTCTTACACTGAAATAATGAAAGATGCATCAGAAGAAAATATTTTTATGTCTGTAAGTATTTTAAAAAATTTTGATATGGTTGCTATGGCAACCGAAAAATGACAAGATTTTCATGATGGGAATATCCGTGGAAAATTAAGTTTTTCAAAAGTTGAATACTTAAAAACGCAACAGCCGTAGATATTGTTTGTCACACAAAGTTAAAGATATATCCCAATACTATGTAATAATAAAATAAAAATTGGTAGTCGGATGTCCAAATTTTTTTTTTCAGAAATCAAAATTTGCATTTTTTTCAAAACACTTTCAATGGATTTTCGCAAGTTTTGGCAATTTTTTTCAATATTACAACAGATATTTAACAGTTAGATGCCATATCTATAGAAACATAGTATTTTAAAAAAATTTCCATAAAATGTACGACTTTTTTACAAAAAAATAGGAAAAAAATCTCCATAGCAACGGAATTTATACCCTAGCAACCGATTTGACTAGGATCGGCAAAACCTGAAACTTACACCCATGAAATTAAAGCCTGTCAAGTGGAATATTTGGGTCATGGCTTAAGGAATCACTGTCTAGTTTTGACAGTATGCCAGGGCATCAACAATAGTGGGAAACATGGGATAATTTGCATAACGGGCGAAGCCCGTTATGCTTAATTTATCCTATGTTTCCCACTATTGTTGATGTCCTTGGCATACTCTCAAAACTAGACAGTGATTCCTTATATTTCCATTTCATTGTGAAATAATATTGTAGACTTAGTCATTGAAAATGTAGACTAATAGATTTAAATTACCCAAGGACTTCCATGCCAATTTCAATAGTCCTCGCACACTGACGTCAAACACAAAGGAAGCCGCACGAGATTTTCATGCATATTTGGCCTCCTTAGCCGTCAGACACAGCGACAGATGCGCACGAGATTTGCATGCGTATTACCTGTCTCCCTAGCTGCTGACCTATCGACCTGCCTAATTTACATTCAGACAGAATTATCAAGAAATAAATTCCCCCAACTTTCAAACAGTTATCACAGAGAAAAAAAATTAGAAATGGAAATATATCCGCCCCCCCCCCAAACTTCGTTTACAGGGGGTATAATGAGAAGTTGTGTCTGTTAAACACAAGACGACCTTATACTTCTTCAAATGAAAATAAACCTTAACATCAGCAAGGCTTGTGTAAATGTAGTTTACAGCAACTTTATATTTCAAGTTTTATCTTATTTTACTATCAAAGACCAATCAACTGGTCAAATATCAATGCTCACTGAAAGTATCACAGATATGAACATAAAACAAGAATTTTCCATTGAAAATGTGTGCCTCAGGAATGACATATCAAATTGTTATAGACAGATAGACTGATGGTCAGCTAGTCAGACTGACAGACAATGGAGAAGTGATCCGTAGGAGTACCCTTGCTATGCAGGTGACACAACTAGGCACCATTACAGCATATCTTGTACCTGAGTCCAAGACTGAATTTTTTCTGAAGTGTACAGTCAAATATTCTACAGAAATATTTTGCTAGAAATAATGATATATCATATAAGTGGAAATTTTAGAGAGATGCAAATTTATCGATTTCTACCAAAGTCTGGTATTTTATTTTTAGCCAGAAGTAATTTTAGCGATTTTAAAATGTTAACTAAAGAAGCTATTACAAATAATAAGACATTAATTTTTAGAAATATTCAATTTTAGCTATGTCAGCACCCTCTCTAATAATGCCAAAATTTAATCCTCACTAAAAATTCTACTTATACAGTATGTTCTTCAAAGTACATTTATGCACAGTAAACAAGAAGTATGACACATTTGATTTTAGATTTTATCTATTTTAACCAACTAGAGCTAGAATAGTATAATCCAAGAGTTGTCCACAGACAGATGGACAAACAAACAGGGTGATTCCTATATCCCCCTTCCAAAAACTTTGATATCAAAATCTTAAACTTAGTAAGAAAATGTTTTTTAGTTCACTGCTTTAAGAGCCCTATCAGAAATCCGATTCAAATTGTTCATGTTCCCTTCAGCTGTCAAGTCATTTTCTTCACAGTCAGTAGACCTCTGCCTTTTCACCAATGGCATCAAGATACATAATCAAGGTCTTCCTTCTATGTAATGGACTATCTTCATGCTCTTGAGAATCCTGGCATTCAGATGATTTTCACAAGGTGTTTGGAAAAGTTGTCATCTGAAGTTGATTCCACCTTCAAAAGAAAGATACAAAATCCAAGTAACAACTTCATTTAAAACAATTTCATTTTGACACAAATGTTACTCATGCTGAGACAGTGTTTCACAGCCCTGAGCCAAAGTCGCACCTTCAATGTCAAGGTCAAGGTAAAATTTGATTGAGTTTGCAGGTCTGTATTTCTATATACCTCATGGAACAACTTCATACTTGGCATACAATGCTCCTAATGATAAGGTGGTGTGACATGACTCTAACTCAATGTCAAACTTCAATGCTAAGGTCACAGTAGACTTCAATGAAATTGTCTTATCTGAAATGCATTTCATACCTGCTTCAAAAGCACAGCTTAGATGACACAAATGTGCCTCATGATATCAGTCTTTAACAACCTTTGACAGAAGACCATGTGAGCAATATGGGCCCATTTTAGGCTTCTTGTCTGGGTTTAAAATATGAAGTTCATAGGTCAAATGGATTTAAGTTATTGTGTCACAATCCTTCAAGTTTGAAGTTTCATAGCATTTGAGTTATCTCTCGACAAAGAAATGGATGAACAAAGTTATTACTGGTACTCTTTGAGGCTGGGCTCTTATGAACAAGCTGGTGCTCAAAGTAGTTCTAAACAAATCAGTACATGTAAAAAATTCAGTACAAACCTCTATTTGTTCCATATGCTTTGAATCTGGTTGTACTTCATGGTAATATGGTAGTTCACATTGCAACTTATCATCATCATGATTCTCCTGAAAGTATTTCATATCTGTTTACAAATTTAAATGACCCTACTGCATATAGTTGCTGATAATAAACAAGCTGATGCTAAAAGTAATTTAAAGCAAAATAAGTTTGTGAAACAGTATGCCCCCAGCGTCAACAAATATAGAAAAGCTAGTTTTAGCAAAAAGATCAAGATCTAAAGGTTACTGATGTTGGTGTAATTTAAAAGAACTTAATTAGTGGATTATGTATACAAAATATGATCTCACAGTTCAAAAGTCATGGTAAAGGTTAAAGCTGACCAAGAGATAGACAGAAAGGACAAACAGAAACATGTTCATGATCTTTGGGCATAATAATTCAGTGCATGTAAAAATTTCAATACAAACCTTTATTTGTTCCACATTAATTGGATCTGCTTGTACTTCAAGGTTATTTGTTAGTTCACATTGCAACTGATTATCATCATGATTCTCCTGAAAATATTTTAGACCTGTTTACAAACTTACTATAAACCTTTAATTAATATTTTGTTTCATTAAAAAATATAAAATTTTCAATGGCAATAATGGAATGATAACTCTTGTTTATGGATGCGTGTTATTTTACATGCACATAAAACAATTTGTAATTGTGATTTAAAAAGCAGCGCTTCATTATGTTTTCTAATGGGAATTAGATAGGTATGAGAGTAGATATTATTTTTAAATATACCTCATATTTCCAAATTAATTGTGAGAAATAAAATAATAAATCTTTCTATTTATCATCCCACATTTTCTTCACATCATGATTTGACATATTACTCATTTCTGAAAAAGTAAGCAACGCTTCATACTTCAAACTATTTACCATTTGAATTTAATGCTATACTTGTTGCTGAAAATCAATGTCTGGATTTAAAAAAAAAAAAAAATGCTGTTGTTACAATTTATCAATGGCACAATGCTTTTAGTACTTGACAATATCAATGAAAAGAAAATAATCACTCATCATTTCGATACAGGACTTATATATTTTTTTAAATTTGTCAACGCACGAAATGAAAACACATCTCGACAGTCAGAGAAAATGTCTCCATCGGATCATGGATCATATACAGGTCCAGTACAATCAGTACATTTAGCTACGTAGGTAGAATTACCTACGTAGCTTTATTTACCTACCTCAGGCAGCTTTATTTAGCTATTTCAATGCAACTTTTCTTTTTATGGAAAAGAGACAAAAAATCGCAGTTAAATGACTATTGATACTTATACTAGGGAGACTTTAAAAAACATTCCAAATCAGAGATAGTTTCAACATCGCTGTGTTAGGTCAGTTTAGAGCAAAACATGTAATTCCATTGTTTGGTTATCTGTCCGTGCGGTGAGGCATGACTAAGTATGATTACTTCACATTGTGCTAAATAATTATCGACCTATTATGATTTTAACCAGAACTCTACTTCTTTTTCATTTCATTCAAGGAGTAACTGTTCTAACTGTCATACATAGCCCCAAAACTTTCAGAGCTTTGATTGCAATTCAAAGAAAAAGACATTTCTTCAAGAGGGAAATTTTCATGAATTGTTTTCAGATGAGTTCAAAGTTGAAAATGATCACTGCATCAAAATGATAGTTTTTGCACATCCAGAGAAAAATGTTTTTTTTATAAAAATAAATTCATTTGGTTGCTAAATCAAGCTACCTGAGGTAGGTAAATAAAGCTATGTAGGTAATATTCTACCTACGTAGCTAAATGTACTGATTGTACTGGACCTGATATATTTACAAACAAACCATAAAAACTATATTGGTAAGTACTAGATGCATTGTACTATTGATAAAACGTGAGTTTGACAAGTAATTGCAAGTATCGAAAATACACCCGAGAATGCTGCCTCTACCAGCTGTCTACTTGGAATTCCCAGTTTTCGTAAAGGCGCCGGTTATGGTGTTTTCCTAACACGTAAAATATAGAAATATTTAAAAAAAAAACCAGGAAAACGTAAGATATTTTCGGACTATAAATAGTACTTTTCAGTCACCTACAAACTCTTGATGCTGTCATGTCCTCTGTAACCGCACAAGACCTGCTTTAAACATCGTAACATCATAAACATGGTGTTTTTCTTCTCCGACTTCTTCTGTAACAGCAACTTTCTGTTCTTTATCAGCAGGAGAGTTCCACAAAAGGGAGATATTCGTTCACGCGTTTTCATATTTGTGGCACATTCTAAATCAAATTATTTGCTATAGAGTACCCAACTACCAATTTTTATTATTGGATTTATAACTTCAATGCTCGTAGTTTTTATTGCCAGTATGATTATGATAGAGTTTGGTTGCGTTTTCGTGTAAAATATTTATTAAAATCATGTTGATTTTACAGCATTTGGTAGAAACAAAGCAAAGTAGGCCCCAATGCTTTAAAATAAACATGGGAAAAATTAAATCTCCCATATATATTGAAATTAAGAAAAACATAGTTTGATTTTGTAATTAATTTTGACAGGGTTATCAATAATCAAATTTCACACTTTTCAAGCATTAAAATCACCGTTGCTATGGTAACAAGGAAGATGTGACCCAAATAACTCATGTTTGAAAGGACATTCATCTATACTTCCATGCATCCAAATATTGAAGCAAAATATTTTTTTTCACATTCCACTCACTTTATATACAATACTCAATGGTTACTGACACGGCCTCTTAAATCTTATTTGTCTGTCAGTCTGGCCATCTTTGACAGTATGTGCATCTGTCACAATAAATTTAACATTGGTCATAAGTTTTGAATAATAAGAGATAGGGCTTTCATATTTCACATGTGCATTACCACAAAACTTTCTAAATGTACTATGATTTTTTAAGCCAAGTGAGACCTTGACCTTAAAATTTTACCTACTTTCCAAAAAATATCATTTTAAATCAATCATTTTGAAAGAAAAAAGATATGGCATTTAAATTATACATGTATATTACATGTGAAAAGACTTTTCTAAATATATCATGACTTTTGTCTCTGTGACCTTGACCTAGAAGTTTAGCCTACTTTTCAAAAATATTATATATTTATATACTTTTGATTGAAAAGAGATGGGACTTTCATATTTGACATGTACTTTACCTGCAACAAAATATTTCGAGCATGCGATGATTTCCCCCTTTGATCTAATTTTCATAAAGTGACATATGATAGGGATGCATATTCGACACACAATCTGCCATATATTACATATATTATGGCATCCCATTCACTTAAACACAGAAAGCAGAGCTCCACCCTTCCATCTGTCTTTCCATCGAGCTCAAAGAAACTTTCTAGATATTTTTATTAAAGTTCATATGTTGATGCATATACTGATGTAAACTATCCAACTGCAGCAATATTTTTTGACCTTGACTTCCCTTTAACCTTCACTTAACTTTTCTTAAAATTAGTGTTTAGCTTTATTTTAAAGAAACCATAATGATTCAAGTTGTGTAATGAAACTTCACATGATGATACGTACTGATGTAAGCTTTACAATGCTTCACTTTTCTTTTACCTTGGCATTTCCTGTGACCTGAATGTCTTAGACTAGATCAGTTTTGAATAAACAATTCAAGATATATTTATCAAACTTCATATGATTATACATACTGATTAGAGCTATTATTGCATTAACTTATTTTGACCTTGAATTTTCTTTTGACCATGACCTCACTTTTTGAAATATGTGTTTATCTAAGTTTTAAATAAACCATTAATTATATTTTTATCAAACTTCATATGCTAATAGTAAATTCACACTGATCTTAGCTTTTCAACTAGAACAACATTTTGACCCCAACCTTTCCTTTGTCCTCTCTTTCCTTAAAAATAAAGTGATAAGCTCAGTTTCATTAAATCATTAAAGATATTTTTATCAAACATAATATGCTGATATGTATTAGTGAGAGCTATTCAGCTGCATCAAAAACTTCATCTTGCACATTCCTGTGACCTTGACCTCCCTCCTCTTTAATTTGTATTTTGCTTAGTTTAAAGAAATAATTTAAGACATTTTTATGTTTAGCATGCACGTATACATAAGTTGATGAAAATTTATTATCTATATCCAATTTATTTATATTTTAGTTTCAATTCTGAAAAAAAAAAACTGTTTAAGATATTTTCATCAAACTTTATACACTAATACAAATTTTCATGTACCATAAGTAATACACATCTGGCGGGACATTCGTGTCCTATACACATATTTCTAGTTTTTCAAATCATCAACTCAAAGGCTAGGGTCAGACCACAATTAGGGATCAAAGTTTTATTTAGGAATAAAAGGAAACACATCTTCAAAATTCTTCTTTTCAAGAACACCAAGAGCATGATAAATATGGAAATTTTCTCAAGAGATGTAGATTCAAGTTTGTACAAATCATGACCCCCAGGGTTAGGGAGGGGCTATATTTTTCCTGCCCCTTTTTGCCATCCACATGAAAATTCAAATTTTGAAACCATTCTACACATATGCAAAACAAACCAATCATTTTCTAAATGTTCATGGTTTAAAGCTATTGCAGCATAAGATGTTATGGAAGTTCTTGAAAGCAGGGTGATTAAACATATCAAATATATGTAAAAAAAAAAAATCTACCCTGATTTGACACCCCCCCCCCGGGCAAAATGAAAATTTCGAAACCTTACTAAAAATGCACATCTACATGACACCACCAACCATCTCTTAAAAGATGATTAGGCTACTGAGTAAAATGTAAGAGGAGTTTAGGGACGACGGGGCTTTTTGCATAAAAAAGATCAATTTTAGACCCTCATTTGACCCGCCGGGGCAAATCAAAATTCCGAAACCTTACTACACATCTACATGATACCAACAACGAACTCCCAAAAGATGATTAGGCTGCTGAGTAAAATAAAGAAGGAGTTCAGGGAAGACGGGGCTTTTAGCATAAAAAACGTTATTTTTCGACCCCCATTTGATCCCAGAGACCCCATCACTTGCCGTTGGAGAGCTGCAAATTGTCCTATACTCGCTACTTACAGCCATTGCGGCTTTTTTAGGGGATCTGTGTCATGCCCGCACCAACTGCGACACAGGACCTCGGTTTATACGATCTAATGCGAAGAATTGGTGTACACCTCCTACAATGGGATTCAACCCACACCGTAAAAATCAAAATCAATGTTTAACTCTGTGACGCGATTTAAAACTGAGGATAATTTGTATTCATTTATTATAAAGATCACACAGCGGCGGGGAAAAAGATGCACTTATTCTTGACATCTTCCAATGACTTAAAAATTATAAAAGAAAAAAAAGTTAAACATATTAAACATAGCTTTATTCAGAGGTTATTCATTTAATCATATTTTTAAAGCGTATTTGTGTCAAGAAAAAATGCCAGACACGGAATGAATAATGACTTACTTGACTTAAGGTAATGCAAAGGAAACTTGACAACCATAGTAGGGCCTAAGAATATGTTTATTCACAGAAGAGTATTGAAAAAGACACAATATTTATAGGAAAAATCTGACATTCGTGTTGCCTGTAAAATTTCACAGTGTTTCAAACAGATACAATCACGTGATACAATGATATGAATATATTCTTCACTTTTAAGTTAAATGACAACCATGTAAAATTAGTTGGACTTTTTTATTTACTTAATATGATATGTTTCATTATGTTTCCAGGTGAAATGGAAATGTATGTGGATTCCTGTCCCCAGAACATCACAGAGGTTCTAGAGTCGTCCGCTAGGCTGGGGTGTGGTCGGGACAAGTATGGGAACGATCAGTTTCTCTGTGTCCCTAACACAGACAAAACAGGGCTTATAGAACTGTGTTACAATGGAATCATGGGAATAATAAAAAGAGGTGAGTAATAAAAGAAATTTTACCTAAAAATTTCTTTGTTATGGTTTAAGTTTCAAACAAAAAGCATCTAAGAAAGTATTCTTTTACATAAATATATTTTAATTCTTACTTGTGTGCATAAATACATGCTTGTATAGGAAACTGTTTGGAGACCGATGGAGAAAACCTTTTCTGGAACAACTGCCTTGGATTTTTATCAGGTTGTCCTGAAAAGGAATATCGAAGCAATGAAATATACCAATGTAAGATCCTTGAACTATATCTTAATTAATATAATATGGCTTCAGTAGGAAACGTTCATAACTTAAATGGGGGATCTCACTCCTAACTAAGATGCTCACTCCTCCATTGTATCTACCTCTGATGTTTTGGGGGTCCGTGTTTGTTCTGCTTCTACTTTATATTGTTTTGATGGATTTTAGATCTTGAATACTGTTCAGTATCTACATACATTTCATTTCATCCTTACAGAGAGTTTTCAGTTTTCAATTTTTATACAGACAGATGGAAAAGATGCTCAACTAACATTCAGAAGAAAATGTTAGTTTGTTAGTTAAATGTTAGAAAATGTTAGGATGTTCGAGAAGAAAATTTGTACTGATAGATAGATTGATTCAATCTTACTTTTGTAATACATTTGATTGTTTTTTAATCATAAAGAGAGGTCACCTCATACTAGTGAAGGGCTTTAAACTTAGACCTATACTATAACCTAGTGTAATTAGATAGTAATGATTCTTTACCTTGAAAATACTTTCTGCGACAGACGATCTCAGTTTTAGGATATCATCAGAAAGACAAGTCTCTTTCACTTCAATAGTTCCGGGTTGGGTCTTGTTGGTACAGTGCTCTGGAATATATTTATCTTTAAATAATATAATTCTTGTTGTAACGCTGTATTTGATTGGATTTAAAAATTTACCTGATATCGTATAAAATGGGTTGCCTACGTCACTATGACTTTCGTTGTTCCGGAATGGGTCTTATTGGTACTGTACTCTGGAATATTTTCTAACATTTGGGACAAAATATTAGACAGGTTTCACTGTATTGAAATTAAATCTACACTACCTGACGGTGCTTTCTTGTCAATATGACTGAACACAGCTATTCCATTCATGAGAAGAATATTTGAAATAATTTCGTGATATATTTCAATGTAAGAAATTGATCCTGTATTATGACCCCATCCATTTCTTCAGGATCATTATTTGAAAAAACAAGGATCAGTACTAACTTGGGATGCTTCGAAATCAATATGACCAAACATTCCTATGCCTATTTTAAAGTTTTTTTTCTTTTAATCCATTCATACGTAAAAAAAAAGTTTATCCCCATTCTGACCCTACTCCCTGGGCTATGATTTTAACAAACTAATATACTGTATATACTACTCGAGGATGTGTCTATGTTAAATAAGATTTTATATACATTAGCTAATCTTTTAAAGAGATTTTAAACAAAGATCGCTTCCTGTATAATACTAGGTCATATTTTGATTCCTATTTGTTTCATGAATCCATGGAGTTATTTATAAAAGCTAGAATCTAAGCTATTGGAGGATGCTTCCTTAATACCGTTAATCTGGAAATTTTTGCTGTAGATAATTTTTTAGCAAATTTGCGAGTTTTTTGCATTCGCAAAAATATTTTCTTAAAAATAAATAACCAATGTAGAAAATGTTAACAAAGAATTGTAATTCGCAAAAGTTGAAACGTAAAACTTAATCAACACCATTTTGACCCGAATGCGCAAAATAAAATCGACGTAAAAATTTCCAGATTTACGGTAATAAGTCAATAACTAGACATGGTCTGGATGTTTTCTTAGAATCAATTTCTAAAAATTCTTGTTTATAATGTTAATCCCATATAATTGGATTTAATTGCTGCCAGTGATTTTCTCAGTCGAATCAGCCATACATTTTCAATGATACTGAGGTCAGTTGACTGTGATGGCCATTCAAGACAATCTAAATCATTCTCACGTTTCAAAGCTGTATTCATTTGTGAGGCATGGCAGGTGGGATTGTCATCCTGGAATAAAAATGACGAATTTCCAAAATGTTATGCAATGACTGGCCCTAAACGTTCATAAAGGGTCTCAATATACTTCTCAGAGTTCATATTTCCAGTTATTGGAACTAATGTCCCCATTCCTGAGTATGTCACACATCCCCAAACATAGAGATCAACTTCACATTGCGGCCATGTAGACCAACACACTCTGTACGATACGCTTCATCCTGCGTTCTCCACACATACAGACGATTTTCATTTTATATCACTATCTGAGTTTCATCTTAGTAAATCACTTTTCTCCAATAGTCATCAACTTCCTGATTTTTCATATGTTTACACCATTGCACACGCCGTTTTCGGTTCACTTCTGAAACAGTGAGGGTCTTCCTTACTCTGTGTCTAAGAATGCAATGAGAATGATGTTTCCTCTGAACAGTCCTTACAGACACTATATCAGTAGCATGTTGGTTGAAATTATCCACAATTTCATTCAAAATCTGACTTCCATTTATATTTTATAGTCCGAATCAAAATTTTGTCATCCCTCTCATCAATTAGACTCTTTCTACCTCTATTAGAGCTCTATTCCATACTTTCCTCATTGATATAATTCTACACAAGTCTAAAATTTATTAGATTTAGTAGTAGATTTATTCATAGAAAATATTTCTGCCAAATCGATATCACTTCGTAGGTACACATCTAAAGCCAGTTTTCTTTGCTCCACTGATATTTCTTGTCTTCTGCTCTCCATTGTTTACAATGAAAGCACAAGAGTGTTAAAACAGGGAAAGCAAATGAAATTGTGTGAAATGGGAATTCATACTCCATATTATTTGTAACAACTCAACATTTTTTTTTTAAAAAGTGTTTTGATTTTGAGTTAAATATCAAAATGCACAGAGATTAAAACAAAGTTTAACATAAAAAACATAGGGAAAAGGGTTGCATAAATTTTGGCATGTCACTGTAGATAAATATAGAATATTTCATATAAATTTAAAATGTTTTGGCCCAGTGTTTCAGTAATTTTTGTAGGATAACACAGTTTTTTCACTATTTCTTCAATATCTCATCTTGAAAGAAAGCTTGGTACTTTGAATAAATTTGAATTCCCTTTATCAAGGAATGTTTTATGTGTAGTAAGTCTGGTTGAAATTGGCCCAGTGGTAGATCTGAAAAAGTGTAAATTGTCATAAATTTCACAGACGGAAAAAAGAAGGGAACAAATGGACAAAATGTGATCAGGAAAGCTCATTGGAGCATTGGATTTAGGAAACTTAAAATTTTTAAAAGAACAATCATTGATTAATGGAAAAGATAAGACAGAGAACGGGGCATGGCGATCCCAGTAGTTTTCCCTTTGTGAACTTCCAAGGAGAGGAATAATTTGGAAAGATAATTTTTCGCTTTTTAAAAGAGTCCCAGAACTGTTGCATTGCCATTTTTATACAATAGTGCATTTATATTTTTCTTAATTTATTTCATTTGATCATATTGTACTTTCAGGAAAATTCTAAATATGTATTGACAATTAAGTACTTGATTTGTAAGAGAACTTTAGGTACTCTTCTAGATTCTTTTAAATTATATTTTATTGCAGAGATATAATATAAATATTACCATTCTTTGGACCCATTACTAGTTTTTATTGGTTATATTATACAAAGGTAATCCACAAAGCCTGTTCACCTTCATTTTTCCTTTGCATACATAAACTTGATTTGTCTTTATTATTTATAGTACATTGAACACTACCTCAAGCAACACAACACTGGACGTGCAACCGACAACATCCTCTCCAGACACGTCAACCTATGTAGCAGAGATCGTGGGCGGTCTAGCTGCTGCCCTGTTTACAATTGCTGTTATCTTAATATTAGCAATTGTTCTTTGGAGAAGAAAAGAGAGTCAGAAAAATGGGAAACAAGAACCTCGTATTCATTTTAAAGATGGTCCGTATATTCTGTATTTTTGATATTGCTACATGTCATTTTTTGAATTTTAGGCGATCTTTTAATTTTTTCCGTCTTCTTTTATTTTCCTTCGTTTAAGTTGAAGCTAAAGAGTTGTTGCTAGGAAAGAGGGAAGAAACCTTAGGTAACTCATTTCTTGAATATTCTGCTGTCATGCCTGTTTTTGAGCTAAATTTAATAGAATAAAACACTTTTATGTTTAAAGGGCTCTCAATTAATTCTTAAGACCAACAATTACCAAGAACTGAAGAAGTAACACTATTATTGAAATATCCAATGTTCCTGAACAAATAGAACCACCTATTTTTTTATTTTACCAGAGTTTCTCTCTCTCTCTCTCTCTCTCTGAAAATAATCGGAGAATAATATTGATAAAGCTTACTTTATTGATTTGGAATGTTTCTATAACAATTGATTACTATATTGAATAAAATCAAGATCATTACATAATTAAGCCGCGTAAATGAGAATTCTTACAGCTGCAAATCCCCTGCACTTATTTTCCTACATTAAAGGTAGAATAATGATAAAAGAAAAGGTGTAAATTTTCTTCATATAACAATTGAGAGAACTATACGCAGTTTTAGATTTAACTCAAGTGACCTTTTCCTATCTGGTTTCATTTGCCGTCTTGCATCGTTTGTAGTGCGCCGTACGATGTAACATTTGAACCCTTTCCCGAAAGGTCGCGCGCCTGGCGCAGTGGTAAGAGCGTCTTCTCAAGAGTCGCGAAGTAAGGAGTTGGTACTAGCGTCGCGGGTTGAAATTCCACTTTGGGACATGGAGACCAGTTCTTAGGATAAGATCGTATAAGCCAAGGTCCTTTGTCGCAGTAAGTGCTAGATATTTCTAATTAAAACATGTTAAGCATCACTAAAATCAGCATGGATTTGAAACAATTGAATATTTTTAAATGCCTATAGATACCCTAAATATTGAAAAGTCGCACCGAACTTTTTTTTTTAGTTTCGTTTATGTAAATCAAGAGGAATAGATATTTAAATTGATACTTGAACAATCTGATGGTGGATCATAGTTGGGCGGTTTGCAGAGTGTGAATTCTTGTGCCAAACCTGTTTTTAAAAATATTGAATGAATTGTGTAGTTGCCTGAAGCTATAATGATTAAACAAAGAAATTTGTACGCTTGCATTTGAAAAATTACAAAAATAATTTCATTTATTTGAAATTAAACAGGAGTGTTTAGGTGGCTTTCAATACATATTTCATTGTCTTGCATGAAGGTTAAAAATGTTTGACATTAAACTCTCTTTTCCCTCCGTTGTTCTTAAAAACAACTAGTGACCCACTAGCTGAAGCTAGTGGGATGCCATATATCTTACACTATCACATAAGTACCAGCCTAATCGTGTGCAAATTTCATACTTTCACAAAAGTTTTATAAACGTATTATACGTCTTTTGTCATTTGCACAAGTTTGCACAACGTTAGGCTCATAGTTAACAAAAGCTTTGAAATGAATGACCGTTCTCGATTTACTATAGAAAATCACAAATGTCGGCTGACCCCTCCTGCATTGTATAGTTTTGTTCCTTGTATATTCGTGGATTTCAGCGGTAAAATTTGTTGAATTGTATGGTAGAGCACTGAACTTGCAAGCCAGAGGACCCGGGTTCGATCCCCATTAGAGGCAATAAATTGTCTCTGTTACATTTTGCGCCCACGTTGGGCTCTGGGTGTTCTCTGGCGGGTGAGAGTGATTGCCCCTTGAACTTCGCCCCACAGGTGTCGGTACTCTAAAAGAGATGAGGACATATGAGGGTGCCATGTTTCTTACACTAGCACAGTGTCCCCCTCCAGAGAATGAGATGTGCAACTTTGAAATATGAAAGCGCTAGTACGTACTAACTCTTAAAAAGTTATGGCAATTATTAAAGTTTTTTAATAGGATTAAACAGTCATGTCAAGGTAAAAAGTCCCAAAAGTAACCCCTTTGAAAGGTCTTCTCATAATGAATACACATGTGAAGAATTTTATAAGGAGAGTGGTGACAAAAGTTTTCTTCATTAAAACATACACGGGGATTAAACCAGCACAACGAATTGTCATAACGACAATCTAGTTTATGATGAATTCGGGGTCGAATGGAAAATACCGATATAAAGAATATCCACAGAAAATTAAGCAGATGCTAAAGGTACAACGTACCAGTCCATTTCATTTTTGTTATCTTAATTGTCAACATATACCTCTGTTCTTGATGTTCCATGGCAGAAAAACAAACATAATCAATAATCCAGGAGTTTTAAGAGAAACGTTGAAAATCTTCAAATTTCTTTCAAAATTTGTTGCGAATCTGTCAAATTAAGTATTAAATATCATATAGAAGGCCTACTTACCTTAATTTTGCATATACACATTTTTCTTTCGATGAAAAAAATGAAACCAATTTGTTTGAATGCTGCTCTTTATAGTGTCTAAACTTTCAGTTACGTTTTATTATTTCACCTGAGCCGAAGGCTCAAGTGAGCTTTTCTGATCACATTTTGTCTGTCGTCCGTCCGTCCGTCTGTCTGTCTGTAAACTTTTCACATTTTCGCATCTTTTTTGGGGCGCAGAAAAATACTTGAATAAAAAGAGTTTTCACATAAATTCTCATTTTCATGAACGCTCTCTACAATTCCCTTCTTTAAAAATGTTTAGCTCACCTCAGCCGAAGGCTCAAGTGAGCTTTTCTGATCACATTTTTCCGGCGTCCGTCCGTCCGTCCGTCTGTCTGTCCGTCTGTAAACTTTTCACATTTTCGACTTCTTCTCAAGAACCACTGGGCCAATTTTGACCAAACTTGGAACAAAGCATTCTTGGGTAAAGGGGAATTAAAATTATAAAAATAAAGGGCCATGTCCCCTCACAAGGGGAGATAATCAAGAAAAGACAAAAATAGGGAGGGTCATTAAAAAAATCTTCTTAAGAACCACTGGGCCAGAAAAGCTGAAACTTATATGGAAGCATCCTAGGGTAGAGTAGATTCTAAATTGTTCAAATCATGACCCTCGGGGGAAGGGTGGGGCCACAATTTGGAATCAAAGTTTTACATAGAAATATTTAGGAAAAATCTTTGAAAATCTCCTCCTCAAGAACCACTGGGCCAGAAAAGCTGAAACTTATGTGGAAGCATCCTAGGGTAGTTTAGATTCTAAATTATTCAAATCATGACCCCCGGGGGAAGGGTGGGGCCACAATTTGGAATCAAAATTTTACATAGAAATATTTAGGAAAAAATCTTTGAAAATCTTCTTCTCAAGAACCACTGGGCCAGAAAAGCTGAAACTTATGTGCACATGGAAGGATCATGGGGTAGTGTAGATTTCAAAATGTCTAAATTATGATCAGTGGGGTAGGGTGGGATGCATTATGTAATACAAGGGGAAAATCTGGGAAAGAACAGAATGGTCAAAGCTTCTCAGGTGAGCGATGTAGCCCTTGGGCCTCTTGTTCTACTTCTCTTTGAGCTGCTTCATGTCAATTTCAGAAAATTTTAGCGATTTTGGTATGTGAAATTGAAAAGGTTCATATTTGAATTCTATTTTGTAACCTTTAACAGCATCAATAATCAAACTATCATGAGTTAATGTACACCAATTATGTAAAAAATTGTTAATTTTACCTGCAGTAAAATTTTTAGTCGTGTTTTTCAATACAAATTGATTTACAATTGAACAATTATTAGACATACTAACATCATGTCTATCTACTGATTTGACTCTCCTTTCTTTTTTTTTCTTGTTAAAGCTGAAGGTCCCGTACCTTGGCTTCTTCCCGTAGCTATGGGAGTAATGGGACACTTTGGGAATTCTGTATTTTCCACCAAAATCTTTATTCCTATTTTTTTAGCCAGTTTCATTGCTTCTAGCACATTCTTAAACTTGACTGCCCAAGTCGTCTCCGAATAAATTTTCTGGTGAGCTTTCTGCAGAACACAAACTTACAAACTGTTTGTTTTTCTCTGGCTGGATAATTTGTTTCCGCCTCTTGTAGGACAAATTGTGGAAAACACATTTCTGAAACTTCAGGATGTCACCACACAGCTGTTTGCCTTCTTAGCATCAACCAATCCTTTTTTCGAGTTGCAATTGATAAGCATGTCAAAAAATCTCAATGTCAGAAGCATTGCTTTTCCTATGAGATTCTGGGTAGTCTGCAATTAAATATCGCTTGCTCTGTTTTTGGATGACATGTTTTCCAAAATGACTTTGTTGACTTTTGGCGCAGAAACATTGTTTATGTTTTTCGGCCTACATGTATCATACTCGTTGGAGATTTCTTTAATTTTCTCCGAGTTAGTTTTCTTCATGAACATTTTCTCTATTGCCAGTTCAGAACTTAATGGTTCGCTCGTCTTGTCTTCATCACCGAAAAATTCGGACAGTTCATTAAGAGCAGAAACCTCATCATCATCTGACGAATCATGAATACTGTCATCTGCCTCAATAAGGGAATTTAGTGCTTCATCGGCATCCGATTTGTCTGAATTTTCTACATCAGAATCAATATCACTAATGTAAGTTTTTGAGAAGGATGACTGCATGCTTGAGACGTTTTCGTTTTCTTGCGAGGTGGCGAACTACTCTTATTCTGTCCGCGTTTCCTCGAAACGTCCGGAATTGTATCCGTTGAAGACCGGTCAGACTTCAAAGCAATAAGTTCCTTTTGAACTGAAGTCATGGTCTTAGACATATCTGCAAATTTACGCATGAAAATGTCAAACATACCACTCATATTTTCAGTATGCTGCTTCGAATGCATCGTGTTATCGTCAGGAACGGCATCCTCGTCAAATTGATATACTAGATCATAGCTGGTGGATTCTGGCATTTGCGATGATTGTCCCGGATCATTAGCCATGCCGCCAAAAAGAAGGCAATGAGCTTCTAAGATTCTATTAAACGCTTACTCCACACCTCATGGCGTGTAAAAGCAAAATGGCGCACGGGGCTATAGCCCCTACATCAGTGACATCACTGAATCAAAATGCTGCCCGTCTTGATCAACACTTGTTGAAAGAAAATGCAATGCTAAATGCTACATATTCCCACATGGGAAAAGTGCAAAGAACATGTGTTCTTTCTAGCAATATTGCTACAAACTACTGGCTACAAAACCAGTGCAATTTTAAATAAAATGAGTAAAAAAAATCCGAAAAGAATTACGACTAACATCACTCGCGTCTGAACTATGAAAAGCCACAAATTTCTACGATAACGTGCCCTTGAACTTCATCTCATTTGAGACTGAGGCTCTCAAAGGGGAAAAATAGGAAAAATTATTTGTATTGAATTCAACTACTGTTTGTGAACCATTTATACTATACTTGTATGTCTAATATATATCACCAGATTGTATATGTTAAAAGACAAAAATGATATCAAATATGCTTAATTTCTCATTTTCGGAATGACATTGACCTTTGCAAATTTTTTCATTATTTGTAAAATTCAAAAAGTTTCAGGGGCTATAACTCATTGATCACCGAATACTTTCACAATGATAGATTCCAGAGTCCCCTTAAGTAGACGAAGACATTGATGAAAGTTTCATACCTATACGGTTCATGGTTTTGGAGGAGTAGCGATAACAAGCATTTCTTGCGAGAGGGGCAATATCTTCGAAAGCAGTCATAGTTCATGCGCATTGGGTCAAATTTCTCCATAACTTTTAATACCCTTTACAATAAACAAAAAGTCTTTTCGGTAAATGTCGAAACAAAAATTCGGCGGAAGAATAATAATAATAATAAACAGAAGAAAATCAATAGGTCTTTCCACAGAAAGGTGGAAAGACCTAATAATAATAAACAGAAGAAAATCAATAGGTCTTTCCACAGAAAGGTGGAAAGACCTAATAAGAAACGGAAGAAAAAAATAGGTCTTTCCACAGAAAGGTGGAAAGACCTAGTAATAAACAGACTAAAATCAATAGGTCTTTCCACAAAAAGGTGGAAAGACCTAATTATAAAGCGGCCGTCTGTGTCTTCTGTGTCGACCACCAATTTACTCCCCTGTGATATTTAATAGAAACGTGTACCAGTCTACATCTACTCGCAGAAACTTCAGCAATAAAAATAGTCCATCTAATTTTTTCTAATTAGTCTAATTTTTCATAAATGATTTAAAAGTAATTAATATTGAATTTTATTTAACTTTATTTACCTAGCATATTTTTGTCTTCTCTCTCGAAAAATGACACATAAATTGAATTTCCATGTGAAAAAAGTCCCAGTTTTCCGTCATTTATCAATCGACAATCCTAGGCTGACTCCTTTACGTTCCATTTCAAAAAGTGCGAGATCATCCAGTCTGATTCGGCGAATGTATTACATGCAAGTTTTTTTTTTTAGAAACTAAAGCACAAGTAGTAGGCGGACATTGAAACTACAGACATTGAAAGAAAGATAACAAAGACTCATTATTAGTATTTCTTTGCATAACTAATCTATTCTTTCTAAGGATTTGTCATAAACTTGCAATCATTTTCTTTTCTAATGCAGTATAAAATTGCATTAATGGCAAAAAAGTCATCAAATCACTTCTACATTATTGAAATGAAGCCAAATTTATGATACGGATTATTTTTGATTATTTTTAGCATGCAGATAAAGTTTACTAAAACACCAAAAAATATACGCATTGCACGTGAATTTTGACGATCACTTGTATTGGCACAATTTTATACTGTATATTTCTTCAAAAAAGCTCTACGTTCAGGGTTGGCAAATTAGAAATCTTTTCTTTTACACCATAAAATGAATTATTAAATCTTACGTAAATTCTGGACACAAAAAAGGGGGGGGGTATTCCCCCTCTAAATCTGCCAGTGCTGTTAAAAGTTGATTCGTAATAGTAAACTTTTTGATAGGTAAATTTAGTTCATTCTCTCCTTTATATCCCAAGTGGTTAAATGGCCATGTCATTTAAGGATTTCAATCCCTAATGGGACCAAATTCTCTAACCTTAAATGTCCGTCAAATACACAATACTCTGATATTATATTAAAACATTTTATAGTGGAAAAGGATTGTCCACGAGAAATTTTCAAAAACTTCATTAATTAAGGAGTAGTTAATTAACAAAGATTGCATTGAAGTCTATGGGGAAAAGCGTTTTTTCAAAATAAAAATTCAAATAATTTGAATATCAATAAATCCTGTGGTGGAAAGATGCATTGAAATATTAAAAATAGAATGATAATTGAAAACAATTTTTTTAGCAGCTAAATTTTTTTTAATTGATTTTTTTTTATTAATTAAAAAAGGGAAGATAACTCTTACCAAAATTCAAGGTCATGAATTAGGACACATCCCACTAAACATATTTATAGTAATAAATGGGAACTATGTCTAAATAAAGTGAGTATTGAATGCCTATATATCTTTTATGTTTTCAATTTCATTGATTTTCTTCCTATTAGGGATTGAAGACCTTAAACCCGAGGCAGCGGTAGTGACTACCGCAGTATTCAGCAGGAGGGGCTTAGCAGATAAGAGATAAGGCTGCAGATATTTATAGATCCTATAACTGTTAACAGCTGATAAGCACATGGCTGTAGTGACCAGTAGGAAATGAACACAATTAGAGGGAATGGTGGTTATCTTTATATACAACAGATTCAACACTGCATTTATAATTACCTGTACATTAAAAATTAACTAATTATGATTACTCAGAACACATAAGTAGTCTATTGAAATACATATGATAATATATAATCAATGAAAAAAGTCCTTCATCACTTTTTCCCAGAGATTTTGAGTAAAATTATTTGTCTTTGGCACAAGATTTTTATGTCCTGATCTGCACCGTGGTCTTCTAGTGTCTTCATAGTTACTGATAGATGTATAGTCTCTATCCACATTTTCTTTCCAATCCAATACGGCCATATGGGATCTTCTCTTGTACTCCTTGTCTCCGAATTTTATGCGCTTGTCATGATAAACAAGAAGTGCATTGTTGAATGACTCAACATAATGTGTATCAACACAATTCACATAATCATCAGGAGATTTATATATTTGAAGCTTTCTAATCTCTGACTGTAGAATTCTCTCGGCATCAGAGTCTTTGATGATAAGTCTAGATGGCTCATAATTCGGATCAGTTTTACATCTGGACTCTGCTGGACAGTTTTCATGATTGTCTTTATAATGATCTACGATATTGTCCAGTAATTGTCTGAGTTTTTCTGGAGATCCTTGGCAGTTTTTCATAGCGTAATAGGTGTGTGTCTTGATGAAGGCTACTTTGTCCGATAGATCAGGGTGCCATGTAATTCCCATGAGTTTTTTTAGGACCAACTGCAATTTTTTTCATTTCTTTGTTGATACCTTTGCTTGCTTGCCATGTATCATTAGCATTGGTCACAGAGGGCTGAGTTGAGGAGAGATATTTGTTTACAGATGCATTTCTATCATGTCCGTGTATATTTATGGAAACATCATTCTCTTCCAAATGCTCATACAATTTTTCAACACCTCTCATCTCATGCCTTTGGCTCACAGGATCATCTTCTCTTGTGACAACCGCAAGGCCCACTACAGATGATGGTTCTGTCCTATGGCAATGACATCCGACTGGGCTGCATTTCTGCGCCATCCATGACGAGCATCCGTTAGAATATTGATGCCATTAAATTGGGTAGCAGACTCCTCAGATTTTAGGATTTCTGTGCCCACTTCTTCGTTTATGGCATCAGTAATGGACTCCCTTGCAAGCTCTTCTGTTTTTGAACAATAAAGTTCATGATGGTTTTCAAACATACTCTCAGGTATGAGACCCAGGTTTGAAGATTCGCAAAGACGTTTATACTGGCTGTATCTGAGTCCAGTTGCATTTACTGCATGAATCATGCGTAGATTGGTCAAAAACATTTCTCCGGGTAGATGCTGGGATGCATCCGCTGTCACACTATGATTTCTTTTGCAGGTAAATGTTACTTTCCCTGTATGACCAAATCTCTGTAGTCGTTTCACATCCAGTAGTTCCTCAAAGCTTTGTCTATGTCGTTGAATCCCTGCACATATATTCCGCATCCCTGAGTAACGTTGAAGCTTCAACGTTGTTTCAACGTCAAATATCAACATTGAACAAATGGTTGAAATTAGGTTGAGATTTGGTTGAAATTTTTCGGTTGTACAAATGTTAATATTTGGTTGAAATCACGTTGAATTCATATTACATTTTGCTTTATAAACTAATACATTTCAAATTCTAATAAAAAAAATTATTCAAGTTGCGTAATATTTAGATAAGTTGTGATCCAGTATTATGATTGTGAGAGAATTTATTTTACATGTATTTTTAAGACAAACACAAATTCGGATTCAATCACTGAATCTCAAAAATCACTGCTTGACAAAATTTATATTCCTAGTGAAAAGTGGGTCACAGTAATTACATCCAGGTCCTTCAAAGTAAGCGTCTGCCTTACACTACTAAGTTCCACAAAGTGGCGGATCCATTGATTTTAATCACGCATATAGTTAAGTCCCACGAATGAAAGAAATGAACAGGAGAGTCCACCCTCTAAAGCAAAAGCCTATTGATAAAAGAAATTCAAATAAAGATGTTAGAGCCATTTGTTCGATAAAATGTACGTAAAACGTTATTTCAAACGATAAAAATAAATATACATGAATCAATTTAAAAATCAGACAAAGGAATATATTCCGGTCCTTGGATTTAATTAACATGATTAAAAGAATTATAGTTGACTTCATGTTAAAATTCGTATGAGTATGCTTATAAATTATTATTACTAAAGAAAAATATTATAGACATACATATACATAGTGTACTTACAAAATGTTGCATTCCTTTGTATAATTTTCACGGGCGAAGAATCTGGTGCACTCAAGGCTGACTATACAATCAATTCCCAGCACCACTGGTTGATTGAACCTTAAGCTTACAACGAACTACAATTAGTTAAATTGTATAATATATTAGTATACCAGTTTATATTTCATAACCAAATGAATATCAACAAAACACATAATACACGAACCAAGGATGTGCATTTCACGCAGATTTCAAGTATACTTATAAAACAAGAATTAAATGATGAACAGATTCTAAAAAAACTTAATTTCTTAAATTCATGAAAAGGAAATAATACTTACTGAGCAGAAGTTGATATTCCAGCCGTAATCCTTGTGTATATAGCTTGAAAACACATTAAATATGAATAGCAAGGAAACGCGCACTTCTTGTCCATCAGTTGAATTCAAATTTTGACCTAGATAAGCTGCAAACATCTATACTCTGCCCAGCAAGAAAATTGCATAACTAGGTTATCCTGACTCTGAAACTGACCAACTAAGCGAGAGGCACTCCTTATCTGATATCTCGAAGGTTTTTGGGGAGTGGATCTTAAGTAATGCAACTTGACCGGGGTTAATTGTCAGTGTGAAAATTCTTATGTGTTTATTTGAATTTTTTTATATTTTGTGAAAAGAAAGATTATAGAATTAATACACACAGAAAACACAATCTAATAAAATAAGCTTTAAGACTTCTTAGATTCGCTCTGTATACGACGTATAATCTGTGCAAGATGTTAAATTATTAATTAAAAGCTTATATTTGACATATTTTATAAATATATGTCCAAAAAAAAAAATAGCATTCACAATTTATTGAAAAAAAAACCTTTTTTTGAAACATAATTATAATGAAGTGTTAAATGTATATGCCATGCTTCATATAAACTCATATTTAAAGTTTTATAATGGTTCTAGCTATTGGCACAATTCTTTTGAGTAAATCAATTTATAATGCATGCGTTTCATTTATTAAGTATAATTATTATATATATATATATATATAAAATTTTCTAACAATGCATACAGCTTTGTGTATATTGCGAAAAATCGCATGGATTAGAGTTAAATTAGACACCTTTATATTTTGAACTTAAAAACTAAAGTGCTTAATATTCGTTACCCCTTAATTGTTTCAAGGTTAAATTTTCTTAACTTTCCTAAAGTTGAAAATATGTTGCATCTTGCACGTTGTTTCAACGTTGAAATAAAGTCAGTCAACTTTGCATTTTTAAACCTTGTTTTAACTCAACAATATCAGAAAATACTCAACGTTGAAAACATGTTGAATCTTCAACGTTGTTTCAACGATGAAATATCGACGAACATTCAACGTTGCAAATATGTTGCAGCCTCAACGTTGTTTCAACGTTGAAATATCGACGAACATTCAACGTTGAAAATATGTTGCAGCTTCAACGTTGTTTCAACGTTGAAATATCGACAAACATTCAACGTTGGAAATATGTCGCAGCCTCAACGTTGTTTCAACGTTGAAATATCGACAAACATTCAACGTTGAAAATATGTTGCAGCTTCAACGTTGTTTCAACGTTGAAAAAAGGTTGAGGATTCAACGTTGAAACCTCAACGTTGAAACAACGTTGAAATATAGTTGATCAACGTTGCAACCTATATTCCACCTCCTTTCAACGTTGAAACAACGTTGCGTGCCTGCTGGGATTGTTCATTAGTCACTGAAGAAACTCTCTCTGCTAAACACATTTTGATTTTGTCCATTTTGTTGTAGACTGCTACTCTTTCTGCATCTGACTTCACATAAAACCGAATAGATCCCGATATAAGTGGATTTTCTTGGCCCTTTCTCTTTTCATTTCTAGCTTTCATTTGTTCACCACTGTCTGATTTTCTTTTTTTCCTCTCATATTTTTTTCTGTTGTCATCGCGTAATTTTTTGTTTTTTCCTTGATCATCCATGATTGTTACTCTGCTTTTGATACTAAATTATTGATGAGTATAGTGAAAAGCTTTCTGTAAGTACTCTCTGACCAGCATGGGGTACTGAGACAGGGGCCAACATGGGGTTCACATGTATAAGATGAGGCCATGTGTTTCCATCTTATAATGATATACTTGCAACTCTTTTTTATAAAAGAATTGTTCATATCATATAAATTTCATATTTAGATATTTAGGGTATTTTAAATTTCTTTGAGTAAATTAAAGAAAACATTCAGTATTTTGAGTTGACCTAAAAAAAATCAAGAGGGGTACACAGCACTTGCCAAAATCTTCCAGAACTCATGGACATACTTCAATGTTCTTGAAATTTTGAAGAATTATTTTTTGATGTTTTAATTACATTCAGAAAGGTGACTAAATCATTACATATTATAATTCTTAATTAAACAATTTTATGAAAAATCAAATATCACCCCCTTTCCTTAGTTAACTCTTCCAAAGTAACATGCTGTGAAGTTTGGCGGGATTTCCCTTACTGACCAATCTAATTCCTTTGTCTTTGGTCAGCAAGAGGGATACAGTGCAGTGTGCTTTTATCCCTTTGATATGTCAGAACAACGCAAAAAAGTGTCTTTAAATTTGTCAGAAACTGAAATCAATGCAATCAAAGCATTATTTGATCATTCTGATTGGGATTTTGAATCATGTGTGATAATTAATGAGTGGGAAGAGGAGGTCGCGGTAGAGATGGCTGTAGAGATAACGGTATGTGAAAGTACACAGGGCAGTGAGGAATCAGATAGACCAGCAGGTGGTCAAGCAGGTCAGGGAGATGAAAGAGATGAAAGGATTGCACAAGAAGGAGATTGTATTTTTTGTTTTTGCAACCCTTGCATAACAACGCATAGGCAGGCATGGCTTGGAAATGGAGCACCCCCTCATGTCCGTAATTCTGCCATAAGGAAAACAAAGTACAAGAAATTTTGGACAATGATGTCGAGACGTAATGCATGGTCTAATGCAAGATATGTTTCAAAAAAGACACATCAGTTGGATCAAAATGATGATAATTTAGTTTGGACAATGAGGGAAATTATGCCTGATTGTGTTCTGACACTTGTTAGAAATCTATATCCAAATCCCTCTGGGCGGCCATACATGGGACACAAGTGGGCTTAGATTAAAAAAAAACATGTTTGTTTACAGTGATAATTTCAATTAAAACAATGAATTACAATGCAAAATGAACATTTTTCAAATAACAGTGAAACAATTTATTGGATTTATTCATTATTCCTGATGGATAAAGTAAGTGATTCACTTTCTCATGGTAATGTTTATTTACAAACAGTAGCCTTGTAATGATATTCAAACCGACCCTAGGTCATGCTCCAAATGTAGAGGAGAGGGGAATTTGAAAATGCTCACTTCAAATGTTTACAATGGTATTACACCTTATATACAAAGTGGATTTTATTAAATTTAGGTATGTTGATTGTTCATACTGGAAGCAGTTTCTGTGCCAAGTCTGAGAATATAAATTTTGATTTTATAACAGCATTTTACAAAACATGTCTCTCAAGCTGAACATGTCATGAAATCAGACATTTTCAAAATTTTGCTCCTCCCATTTCCTTTTATACTCCTGGTCTGAGTTTAACAGGTTTGAGAGAATACTGGAAATCAGGTATTATCCGTGAAATCGCGTATAATACCCGACATTAGGGTATCGTTGAATCCGTGAAATCGGGTATAAGCGGTGTTATCACTTAATAAAACTTAAACAATGGGATGGCGCATGTTGCCGAGTTAACTTTCATCTAGATACACAGGTTTTCTAAAAGTGTCACAAACCAATTTAGAATATTGGCGACAGGACTCATGCGCATAGGACAACAAATACATTGGTACCCGTGGATCTAAATACATTTAATGATATGCACCCAAAAAGGCGTTCGTTTTGCTTGATAGTTTCATAATGGTGAATGTGTTTGCATTTTATTTATGTTCAAGCCAACACAACAGAATTGTAAAATATCAGAATTCGGGAATTTATAATAATTCTACATCAACTTGACAAACATGAACAATTTGTAAATAAATCCATTTATACGGAAACACGTTTCACACACAATATAATGCCCTGTGTAAACAAGAGACTGTCTATCATATCCAATTATTCTTCATTTATTGCCCCACACTTATTTTGTGCATAACATCAATTTCATTAAATAATATATATAAATTATGTAATGGTAAAAATGTTTAAATTTCGGCTAAATTTCTCTCTCATTGTTGAAAATCTTTTTGATGATTCACACATATTTGCAGAATATGTCTCTAACATTTTAGATGAGACAGTGGTAATTTTAAGAATCCATCTGATGAGAGAGGTAAACTTTTGATAGTTTAATTTCGCAGTCATCAATATATTTTGTCTCATTTCAAGTACAGTGATTTACAAGGTTTTCTCAAAGTGTGATTTTCCAACAAGATTGCAATTGTGGGATATAAGATGATAAAGAACTGAATATTAAGACAAATGATTTTATGAGAATTTTTAGTGACCTCCTTAATTAGGTGTAGGTTGTAACGAGCTTGACAAATAGAGAAAAAAGCTTAGAGATTTCGTGAATTAACATAATTAAGTGTAACTTAGAGAGCGCAGGTTAATAATAGAAGGTATACAATTTGGGCAGTGGTGAGTTATTTAAGTTCATTGATTAAAGGGAGATAATGTAGTGTTGTGATATAAGATTAAAGAGTATTGAGTTTTGAACCACTGTGCCATACTAGCCCCTAGATAGAGAGATAGAGCGGTCCCAGTAGAGAAGAGTAGTAGTAGAAAAGAGAGGCTAGGACCGCTCCGGGCCAAGTCACTCCACAAGGGGAGATAAACAAGAAAGCTTAAAATAGGGCAGGGCCATTAAAAAACAATATTCTTTTCAAGAACCACAGGGTCAGAAAATCCGAAATTTATGAAGAATCGTTTGGTGTAGATTCTAAATTGTACACATCATGACGCCCTTGGAAGTCAGATCAACGTTTTACAAAGAAATATATAGGAAAAAATTATAATATTCTTCTCAAGTACCACTGGGTCAGAAAAACTGAGACTTATGTGGAAGCATCCTGGGGTAGTGTAGATTCTAAATTGTTCAAATCATTACTCCGAGGATAGGGCTGGTCGAGCCACAATAGGGAATCAAAGTTTTAAATGGAAATATATAGGAAAAATCTTCTTCTCAAGAACAGCTGAGACAGAAAAGCTGAGACTTATGTGGAAGCATCCTGGGGTAGTGTAGATTTTAAATTATCCAAATTATTACCCATCTGGCAGGGTGGGGTCATAACAGTGTATTACAAAGGGGAAATTTGGTAAAGAACAGCATGGTCAAAGCTACTCTGGTGAGCGATGTGGCCTATGCGACGACTCTACTTTATAATTTATTTTCATTTATTAGTTTGTTGTTTTACGTACTCATTTTTTTTCTTTTCAGGTAAATACCTTGCCTATCCGCAGGGAGTCAGATGTCTACTGTACAGCTTACTGTTAATTGAGAAATATCAGCTGAATCTTAATGAACACTCACACAGAATCATAAGGGATAAATTGAGAGACAGATATTTCTCCAAGGTTTCTGCAGAAAGCTCAGTAGATATACCAGAAGAAATCACAGAAACACATAATGGTGTGATAACGTTTAAATCAGACGACATCAGACATGACGTCATGTACGCCTTTGTTACGGAGTGTCTGGTGAAGGACAGTGATTTGGAGTTTTTCCTGACCACGGCGTCACGTGACGTGATCTCGGAATACTGCAGGTCCCGTGAATATAAGGAGAGTGAGGGAGACAGATATCTGTATGTACAACGGAATCCGGGTCATTTCTTCCCCGTACCTGCTCCGCCTATGTCATTTCCGCCCAAGTCATCTCTCTCCTGGGTCATTTCCCTCCATTACCCAGGTCATTTCTCTCCACAACCTAGGTCATTTCACTCCAACACAAAACTTATAGTGTAATAAGTTTAATTTTATTAAGTTTTGTTAATTACCACGCTGAATTTAACGCTAACTTTATTTATTTTATTTCATCTTATTTACATGTATTTAATTATTAATTCACAAATGTATTTTTTATTTATTTATGACTTCACAGATTTAATGTTATTTTATTCATAATTTAAACATTTATGCATTCTTTCATTTATTTGAATAATTATTATTTTTTTTTTTAGAATTCTTTTATAATCTAATTTATTCCTTTATTTATTATTTTTTTGTATTAATTAATCAATTTATACAATCTTGAATTAGCTTTTCAAATGGACAGAGGCAAATGATTATTTATTTTTATTCATTAATTCTAAGACTTTCTGTCTTTCTTTCTAATGGAATTAGCTGCAGAACTGTATCTCTCTGAAAAATATGTATTGACAGTGCGGTCTGTCGAAAAAAAAGATAAATAAATAAATAAAAATAAAAAAAAAGGAGAGCTAGTACAGTTCTGAAGCTATAACGGAATATAGAATAGCTTTAAATGCGATATTGAATATAAATATTTTATTTCAATCTTCTTTCTTTAACAATTAAATTCATGATAAATTAGACCTCAAGAGAATTTGTTTATTGTCCTGTCATCTGTCGTTTATGATCTTCATCAGGAATAAATAAATAAATGTTAGAATTTGTAATTGCTGTCTTGCGGTTTTATGGTACCCTACAAGGTGTTTTTTTTATCATCATGCTGGGAGCATATGTTTATCCGTAAATTGTCGATTTCACAAAATGACAAAACAATATCTCCTTTAGTCTTTAGAAAAAAAAATGTCAACTTGTACAAAAATGTGTTCAGCCAGATTATTATAAATAAGAATTTGTTGTTCCCACTTTTCATTACATTGAATACAAACTCATTTACATGTACTGTAATACTTCCTAGCGATCACAATCTTTAGGCAAGATGACTAATCCTTAATGTATGCATTTTCACAATCAAGTAAATTTTAACTTTTTAGATTCATTTTTTTCCCAAAGTACATATATTTTCTCTGTGCAACAAGTGGAACCCCCCCCCCACCCAACATTAACATGTTTAATATAAGAACGTAAAATTAATGTACTGATGCATGAATTTTTAATTTATTAAAAAAATGTCTCGATCGTTACAAACATTTTTCCTGCATTATTTCGTTTGCATAAATATGTATGTGCATATATGTATAAGACTTCATGAATGTCTCCTTGATAATAAAACAGAAGTATTAAACAGTCGGAAGATCATTTTAGCAAACATGAGATCGAGTCATTTGTCTTTGCCCTTTCAAAAAGCTAGTTCAAGTTACTGTTTTAGTTGGAATATTTTTGTTTGTACTTAAAATTTATGATCTATGGTATAACAATGGAAACTGAACGCCATGGATAAAATACGTATAAAACTGAGATGATTTTTTTTTTATTGAATCCAAGAATATGTAAATTTTTAGAGACAGTAGATTATTTGACATCTACTGAGAGTATCAAGATTACAAGTCCTGAACAACATTTTATACAGTCCTGATGATAATGTATTCTCTATTTCATAAAATATTGTGGTAAACACAGCAGATTACATTATATTAAAAAGAGAGGTGGGTTTAAATAATTTTTCTTAAATTAGATTCATACATGTAAGAATCGTTTTAATGGTGTAATAAACTAGTGATATAAACATATAAAATTTACTAGCCATTCCGTTGTTACATTCACATTTATTCATGAGGTTTGGCTACTTTGTTAATCTTGTATATTTTTTTCATATTGATAGCATTTTTACGTCATTATTTTCTTCGCGTTCTTATTATTTATAGTTTTATAACATACAATTATTCAAAATAAATAGTGGTAAATATTTACATACTTTTACTTGTGTATCTGGTTTCATAATATATATATATATATATATATATATATATATATATATATATATATATATATATATATATATATATTGAAGTATCCTCACTGTAAAAAAAATAGCTAGTTAAAGTCACTAAGGAGACTAGTAAATTTATTGTCCATACAATCACTACCTTAATAGCAGATTTACTAGGTATTGGGGATATTTACTAGATAATATTAGTAAATCTAGAATTGATAAGTAGCTGTCACTGTGTATGTAAGTATCTATACGAACCCCTCTTCAAAACTCACTATCTTAGCCAGTAAACTGAAAGATTACTAAACATGAAAAACGCTTTACGAGGCACACTAGCTAAATTCAATAGGTTTTTCTTTCAGTGTTTGTTTTCTAAAAATTATCTATTTTTTAGCTGGAGAACTGTAGTTTTCCAAAAAGAAAATGTATTGAACCGGTCTGTCAATATATTTTTTTTTCGGAGAGCTACAGTTCTGCAGCAATTATTTTATGTCATGTCTATTTTTTCCCTTTTTTCTCCTAAGATCAAAATTGACATATTATAATTTAAAACTGTTTCATTTTTTATATCAACGTATTTGTATCCCCAAACAAAATCAATCAAAAAAGGATTTTTTATTAAATATTATTTTTCTAAGACTCGAGTTTGATCAGTATCTATATAATATTTAGATTATAGACAAAACTTCATCATCGGCTATGGTAAAAATTAATTATTTTAACAAATTAATTTATTTTAATCGAGTTTAGATTTAAATTTTACCTTCAAAATTATAACCCTTAACAGAGGACAGAGGATGATTCCGCGTAGCAAGGGCTGGACAATGGTATCAATTTATTTTCATTAATATCAAATATAAAATTTTCCCCTGTAAATAAATTTCGTAAAATTCTCTCGTTCGAATTTTATTGTTCATAAATTGATAAAATTAAATTATTTTACTAGACAAAAGTTAATAACACAAGAATAGAAATGTAAATAATTATATAAAACCAGATTAAAAATGGGGTGAAATGACCCAGCTAGGAGAGATAAATAATCTACCGTGAAATGACCTACCGTGAAATGGTGGGAGAGAGAAAAAACCTGGGAGAGAAAAAATTTTAGAGAGAAATGACCTGACACCGTACCACGCTATCCGGTGAAGATGTACGACCTCTTCATAGACAAACTACAGCTGGACATCAACACACACTGTACCGTGTCTGATGAGAGGATTCATGACAGAATCAGTGATCGTTGTAAGAACATTTTTATCCCTGTATTTATTAAAACATGTATTGATTTTCTTCACAAATCGTATTAATTTGACATGAAATAATGTTGTATTTTTCTATTTTGCGTATATTCGTGCAGAAATTACTTTTGAGAAAGTAGTTTTAATTGTTGTGTAGTTTGTAAAGTATATGCGTTCATATGCTCATTCAAAATATAATATTCTTGATATTTGGAACAGTACTAGTACTTATCACATGTGGAATAGAATATATTTAGCTGAAATATCCTATTACACTTGAGAATAACTTATATTTCTTTCTTAACACAATTGTTGGTGTTGGTCCACGGGTTTCATACATGTTAATATAAAGAAATGCCCAAGCTGGAAAGAAAGTCAATGAATTTACAAGTAACAAGTTGAATTTTTGTAGATTCAAGCAAAAAGAAAATATCAAACTGAAGGAAATCATTTACAACTAGAGCATATTTTGGAGACTTATAGCTTTCTAATGAAGAGGTTTATTTAAAACATAAAGTAAAAAAATGTATAATTTGTGTTCAAATAAAAATTTCTTTATGTTTTACCGCGTTGACTTATTTATTCTACAGTGGGAGTCCCTAGAGAAATTCTAAAGTGGGACCAGGAGGCCAGAGAGCGGTATGTGGAGTACGCTAAGAGAGGAACACAGACAGTCCACCATGCCCGAGGGATGATTGTAGGATGTGCTGGGGCGGGAAAACAACGCTACTGAAACGTCTGCTTGGTTGCAGTGAAGAAGAGATTAAGGAAGTAAAATCTACTGAGGGATTGGAGGTGCATGAGGAAATATTTGAAGTATGCGATGAAACAAGATCATTAAAAGGTAAAGCTATTAAACATTTTTTCATGAGTACATAATATATGTAGCTGAAGATTATTTTTTGATAGTTTGTTTTAAGCTAGGAAATGATTGATACTGGAACATCAAAGTAAAATGCTCCATAAAAGCAAATATATTATTTGTATTTTTAAATCAAAGTACTGAAAGTTGAACATTGTTATCTGAAAGATCTCACAGGAAGTATAGGAACAGTTTCATGCTTTCAGATTCAAGTCAGCTAGAACTGATTTGTTAGAGATACAACACGAAACATTAAAAATAATTTCTATTGCATTTGTATAGCCAGGATAATGGGGCTGCTCTTAAATTAGCTGCAGAACTGTAGCTCTCCGAAAAAAAAATTGACAGACCGGAGAGCTACAGTGTCATCCATTGAAAAAACTGTATATTTATTGCACACGAACAGTTAAGTTAAGTTCTGGATTTATTCTTTCTAATTCTTACCTCAACAATTTGACCAAACCAAACAAACAACCCCCACCACCAAAAAAATAATTTTTCCAAACTAGAAAATACTATTTTGTGGGTAGGTTTCAAACTTCTTTCAGTACCATTTATCACTCAAACTCAAACACTACCCTTATATTTCTGAAGCATTTGAATCAAAACGCCCCCTACTCTCTTTAGAATGTGTACAAGGTATTTGGTCCCAAGAAACAAACAAACAAACACTCTTTATATTCGATGTTACCATCACGAGACACTATATTGTCATTTTTCTTCCTCTGATTAAAACAAGTATTTGCTATTCTCTTTAGGGTATGAATGTTACTTTTCGGACACAATAATTATAATTTTTATAGAACTCCGTGCTTATCAATTTTATCAAATGTATCTATCTTTATACTGTAACTTAATCACCAAGTTTTTTTTTATACCATAATTGTAAATTTCATTTCAAGTAATTTCTATATAAAAGTAAGTATCTGAATACTTAACATTTTGTTTGTTTAACGTTCGATAATTTTTCAATCATATTGAGACACTACCACTTGTCGATGGAGCTAGCTACATGTAAGTCTACAAATTTTTACCTATACACGGCACTAAAAACCATTGAGTAGTGAGGGATCGTTTTGTGCAAGCACATACTGCGACATGGGATTTCGGTTCATATGGTCTCATCAAAAGAGTTTATCTCCAAATGCATCCCACAGGATTCGAACCTGCGACGTAAGGATCAATTAACACCTTACTTTGAATCTCTATAGTAAACTATTTTAACAACAGCGCCCCGCGAGTGACACTTAAAGTTTGTGATTTTTATTTGATTCAAATGTAATTAAAAATCAGACATAGTTTAACGAGCTACTACAAAAAAAAACAGTTGTAATAATGAGGAACGATCTTTCTCACAGATCGATCATTGGGATTATTATACCATTGTGGCTGTGCATTTAAACTGTTTTAATTATATAATAAAATCAAATGATACATTTTATAAGATAATACTGCAATGCAGGTACATACACATTTTTCAAGTTCAGATTTGGTGTTGTACACGTGACCAACTGAATGCTGATAAATTCATGAAATTAAGTATTTAAAATTATGTCATTTGAAACTTTAATGCTATTATTTTTTCCCCTTTACCAACGTAAAAAAAATTGAGTTGCATGTATCTGGTCTAACAAATATTTTCCAGTCTAACAGATCATTTTACTTGTCAGAGCAAATAAATGTCTGACAGTGATATTTTTCCGCAGTATTTTTTATTTTAAAGAAACGTTGTTCTGTCTCTTTATTGCTGAAACAAATTGAAAGAAGTTGGGTTAAACCTTAGCATTCCTTTGACCTTACATCTTTGTTTACATCTCTATATTTAGCCAATCGCGTCATTGTCAAACCAGTTAGACCAGTTGCTGCTCCTTGGATGACCTCGCACTTTTTGTAATGGAGCGTAGTGGAGTCAACCGAGGATTGCCGAATGATAAATGACGGAAAACTGGGACTTTTTTTCATACGGAAGTCAAAATTAACGTGTCATTTCTCAAGAGAGATGGCAAAAATATGCTATTCAAATTAAATTTAATAAAATTCTATTTCATTTACTTTCAAATTATTTATGAAAATTATATTAATTCAGAAAAATGAGATGTACTATTTTTATTGCGGAAATTTCTTCCAGTTTATATAGACTGGTACGAGTCTGTATTGATTATCACAGGGGAGTAAATTGGCCGACACAGAAACACCACGACGGCCGCTATATAATTCATTGTAAAATTACTGCGCTAGAAACCGTGTGACAGCCTAGGGAGTTTGAACAGTTCAACTCCAAAAATAGTAATATTATACTGAGTCAGTGTCCATATGCTTTCTGTATGATTAATACTTTGAAGACAGCTTTGTTGATTTCCTGATAATTCCGAATAAATGTAAGTTTCGTAAAGAATTTTTCACTCATATGGAGACGTCACTGTATGCCGGTGAAGGGCTTCAAATTTTGACCTTTACACCGCCCTCAGGGCCATTGAGCTGTGAGGGATCGTTAGCGTGCCAACGCCTGCCGCTGACACGGGGTCTCGGTTTTTAAGGTCTCATCCGAAGGACCCGCAACTTTCACTTTAAAGTGCCGAGCGCATGGCAAAGGAACAGTTGCTACCAATTTTAACGACTAGGTCAGTCGCGGCCGAGATACGAACTCACGACTTCCCAATCACGGAGCGAGCGCTCTACCGACTGAGCTACCGTGAACGGTAACATCTGCTGAACAACGCAAGGATGTCGTACATTACCGAAGGTGACAATTAAGCCTCGGCTGTCAAAAAACATTGGGTAACACTCCGACGTTATCATATTTTAGAAATTTAACGCACCCCTAATCATTGATTTACAAACAATGAATGTTCCAATTCATGTGTTATGTTGTCAACTATAACCTCAAACACGTTTTCTCGCCAATTTTGGACTGCAGTCTGACATTCAACATGTTGGATTTTTTTTTAAAATTTCACATATGGAGGTAAGTAAATATAAGGAATCATTGTCTAGTCTGTTTGGAAAGCCTCAAATATCAATGAAAGTAAGAAATATCGGATAAATTTTGCACAATGAGCTGTTTCTAGCTATTTTAATTGCCCTAGCATATTCCCAATAAACTAGACATCGATGTTTAGTAAGAGTTATAATGACTGCTGAAAATCCTGATTATCTGATAGCATAAACACCCATGCTAGTGCTCCTAAATAAGCTCCTCGATATCATTATCTACGATACATCAACACTTGGGTATACTCGTCGTATTTGTTACACCTGACTGCTTTAATGTCACGGGTCTCGGCGTGGAATGGCGACCCGTGTTCGTGCTGGTTATCTTCATTAACTTTGTTTACATTTTATTGCTGTTACGTTTATCTGTGTTGTTTGTATACTGCACTGACCTATATAACAATGATTGTAAATTTCTTAATATCTTACTTTTCTGCATAAGACAAAGTATTACGTTATTATCCTCATAACCGAGTGCTGCATAGCATACGTCCGTCCACAACGGGGTCGACTGATTGCACTGAACAGAAACTAAGTCCTGTCCTTTTTATATGGGTCTGCAGAGTAGCAAGAATCGGGAGCAAAAATGGCGGACACAGTCCTTTTACGAATCGTGTTCAGCTTTAAAGCCCGTCATCAAGAATAGACTATTAGTTGCCTAACATTTGTAAAATTAAGTTTTTCTTCATATTTTAAAATAAAAGGACTATTTTAATTAATTGTACATAAGAAACATTTAATTTTCAAGCTGATGATTATGACTTCACAAATGACCAATTTATTGCGAACCAAAACTTCTCAAAATGTATTGTGGATATCAAATACAGAAATCTTTGTATAGAATACTGAATGTTGTGTCTGTTTTCTAAAATATAAATATAATCTCTCAATTAGTCAAAAACGTCACATTTTGGCATAATGGATAATTTTTTGTCTGTTTTTAATGACAATGGACGGATTTTATCATAACCTAACCTGAAAGTTCATGTCAATGAACAATTTTCAGTACTTAACTTTAAAGGTTTCTGAAAACGGTACTGTCTTGGAACTTCACGTGTTCCTAACCATGTCATAATTAAACTGATTTTGACTCTTTTAGCAAGACAAATAAACAAAGATTACAAAAACGGAGAAAATTCTGCAACAAAAGTTGACACAAAGACGCTTACTTTCTTTGACTTCGGGGGCCAGTGTGCGTACTACGCCTGTCACCAGATTTACCTGACCAGAAGAGCTTTCTATGTTGTGGTTGTGGACGCCTCTAAGCGTCTCGACTAGAAAGTAGATAAGGAAGTGTGTGATCAAGATGGTAGCGTCTTCTATGGATGGACTTATGGAGGTACTTGTATAAATGTTATTATATGATGAGTATTTGCAATTTTCGTTGTATTTGTATTTTGATGTCTTAGATATAAATTTGTAAATCTGATAGGAGCATTTTTAAAGTCAAGAAAAACCGCATTCCAATAAAAAGCCTTTAAAATGATAACTACTACGAGTAGCAAGCAAAGTACTTAGATATACTGGTTGAAGATATATAAGACTAATTGTTGGATGTAACCTATTTATTCTGTATCTTGGAATATACATACATGTGTCATGTCTGTAAAATAATATACACGAAAAAGACAATTAAAAGATTGTTCATGTTCGATTTTGTATCACGATTCAAGGCTGTTTCTAAAACATAATGTAATACTATAATTATTATATTTCATACTTCATTATAATGAGTGAAATTGATAAGTGTAATGAAGAAAACTATTAATATTTAACTGTATATAATCATGTTTATTGTAGACTATTTTGTGTCCTGGATGAAGTCAATACACACCTACTGCGGTTCTGAAAATGATAAAGAGCTGAAACCCGTAGTTTTAATTGTGGCGACTCATTGGGAGGAAAAAAAACCGACAGTTTAAAGTAAACATCATTGTAAATGTTTGTAGTTTTCTTCAAAGTAAAATTATTTTCATTTGTTTCTAGTGAATTCATTTCTATTTTTAACAAACAATAAATGAAATATATGAGCAGTCCAGTCCAATACGAAAATTCGTAATATTACGAATAAAACGTAAGATTACGAGAAAGCATAATATTACAAGTTATCATAATATAAAACATATTACAATTTTTCGTAATGTAGTAAAATTACGAATACGCTTAATATAGCAGATTGTAGAGACTATATTACGATTTTTCGTAATCCAAGACAAATTCAAGCATTGCAAGAAATTGAGTGGCGGGTAGCAAAGTATAACGTTTACTACGAGATGTCACGGGCGATAACTTGTACGACTCTTACTGATATATCTCAATAAGAATTGCACGAACAGTTGTATTATGAGACAAAGGTGTGATTTTTTGGGTTGACTTCGCAAGAAAAGTAGGGAGTTCGGGTGATATAGACCAATGCGACATGCTAAAGCGAATATTGAAATTTACTGGAAAACTGGTCTTATCCTTGGGAAAATTCCTATAAAAGAATAACAAAAGAAATTGTCCACTCACCCATCACTGGCGGTACTTTCTTCTTGAATTTCCATGCTTTCTGATAGGTGTAACTGACCATACGTGCTATCAGTAGATGTGGAATCTGATATATTACTGACGTCATACTTTGCTACCCACAACTCAATTTCTTGCAATGCTTGAATTTGTCTTGGATTACGAAAACTCGTTATATAGTCTCTTACAATCTGCTATATTATGCGTATTCGTAATTTAACTACATTATGAAAAATAGTAATATAAGTTTTATATTACGATAACTTGTAATATTAATACAAGATGTATATAATACATCTTTTAAATATCTCTGTAAAAACATGTTCTCTTTGTTAACGTCCGATAAAATATTTTTCTTATATCTGTATTGCAAATCTTCGTAGATGTCATGTTTAAAAATATTCAAAAATTTAGTTATCTTCGGATTACTTAGCAGATTTTGTACATGTATTGCCTTAAAAAACCTGTAATAAAAACACCAAAAAGTGATTTTGGCTAATGTAGCATTTCCAAAGAGAATTATATAGGAAACATTACCATCTGGTATCTTATTTTGCAGAAATGCCTAGGAAAGGTACCTCATTTTGTTTTAATTCAAAAATATCAACTACGTATATACTGTCAACTTTAGTGACAACATCTTGGGGAAATATTGCATATTTTAAAGGACCATATCGTCTGTTCTTAATAGGATATAGATGTCAGTGTAGCATTGACAAAATCAAAACTTATTTCATGGCTTTTGCAATGTTTTTCGGACATCTTGGCTCTTTTCTTCAGATTTGATACTGTGGATTTTAGACTTTAGATTTTTAAAGATTTCTTTCAAACAAAAATTCGACACTTCATTTGAATTTAAGTCAATATCAAGCGTATCCATATCTCTTATACTTCAAATTACAAATTTATATTGTTAAAATAGAAATCCTACGACCCTATTTAAAATACCTTATCTCCGTTGATGCAGGCACCATTTAATGTCCAATTTCCATGTTTGTTCAGTGTGATGTGCAATTATATACAGTACCGACCGCACACAAACTAACACCAGAGCGAACCCGGAGCGGACCCCGGGTTCGCTTCCCGGATTCGCTCGGGGTCCGCTTCGGGTTCGCTTTCAGAAATTTTGGGACCGCTCCGGGTGCGCTTTGGGTGCGCTCCGGGTTCGCTCCGCGTTTGCTCGGGGTCAGCTCTGGGTCCGCTAGAGAGAACCCGGCGTTCGCTTCCTGGGACTGCTTTACGCACTAATGCGTGAAGCGGACCCCGCTTTAATCTCACCGCCAATTAGCCCCGCCCCTTGTTTATTCCAATACAGTAATGGTATTGTGGATCGATCATTATTGTTTTTGCGTCGATGTTGACATGTACACTGTTCATGTAAACAGTGATATAATGGAGAACATTGATAAATTTTCTAAAATTCAACTGTACATTCGACGAAGATTTATATGTACATGAATAATTGATTTCATTGATTTTTCGATCCCGAGAAATTCAAACTAATTTAACGGCGGGTTATAAGGTATTTATTATTCTTAAGTTATAAAGAGAAAACAAAAAAGAAGAGGAAGGAAATAGCGTTGAATTGATTTTCAGTGTATCGAATGGTGTACAAGTGAAACTGACGAAAGAAATCTAAACTAAATACCTTTAAAATTCATGTTTTATATAGTATTAAAATACATTTGTTCGCATCTATGAATTACATGTAACCTTTTGTACACCTGATATATTTAGATTTCATTCATAGTAGTTACAAATTAAAAATTCGTAAAAAATAATTACCGGACATTTTCTTTAAAAAAATTACACTGTATATAAGATTTTTTTTCACGGTCAGAATTTTGGAGCAAGTATGATTTTTATCAGAATAAAGAAAAAGGCAAATAATAATTGTTCTCCCGACCCGATAAGAATATATTGATATACGTCCCCTATTTCACACATTGTCTTTATAAAATTCTAATTATTTAACTATTTTGTTTATGATTTCTCAATTTACGTGTTACATTAAATTACTCAAAATTTACATCAAAGTTATTGATTTTCTTAATCATGTTAATCTTCTTGATCTTCTTGGGCATGAACAAATGCGTGTATATTGAAATCTTCCTTCTGGATGCACAGATTGAAGTCATTCCACCCTAATAGTATTAACAAACTGAATGAATTCACCAGAATGAACGTGAATTTAACGCAATTCCTGATAATACATAATAAGACTAGTCCATCAATTTAGTGTAAATCTACAGTTAGTTTGCGTTACCAACTCTCGAACAACCCACATAGCTACGTATTGCTTACGCCTTTATCAATAATTTTTTCCCAATAATTGGTCCAAAAACATTTCAATATTTATAATAGATCATAATTCATATGTTAAAATATCCCTTCTATATTATATTTCTCTGATTATTCTTTGTCAAGTATAGTTATGCCATTTTGAGAGAATGAAACAATGTACGATTTACTAAATGTCGAGATTAATTAGCATAATTAATTCGTTCAATTATGGAAATCGCACTTCACCTGAGTTTACCCCGATAAACCAAACGTATTTCATAGCGGTCCGGATTTCTTTCTTTAATAGTGTATATTCATTTATAATTCTACGTGGAAAATTAAAACATACAAGTAATAATTAATTGCCTTAATAAAAAAAGAAAATAAATATATAAATATGCAACCCGGAGGATTAAAATAAATAAATATTAAATAATATTTTTTATAATTATAATAGATTTACACAGCACATTCACACGTTTTGCTTGTATGTGCAGGGTTTGCATTTATATCAAATTAAATCAACACGTTCGATCTTATATCCAAATCGTCGGATAAATATGCTATTTTGATTGGTTGATGCACTGATTGGTTAATCGCTAATCCTGATTGACAGCTCTGTAAAGAAATACCGAACCCGCGTTCGCTCTCTGGGACCGATACTGAATTTGGGGTTCGCTCTCTGGGTCCGCTTCGGGTTCGCTCGGGGTCCGCTACGGGTTCGCTTTGGGTCCGCTCCGGGTTCGCTCGGGGTCAGCCCTAGCGGACCCCGAGCGAACCCGGAGCGGACCCAGAGAGCAAACCCGGGGTCCACTCCGGGTTCGCTTTCTGTTAGGTTATGTCCGGTCGGTACTGTACAGACCGAAGATATACCCGTTCAACACATTTCTGAATGAGAATTATCGCCCTAAGTTGCATTTTTAGCAACAATACACAGAACGTGTTCATGCATACACATGTATAACTTCGTTAATTTCTACGAAAATAAATATAACAGAAATGTGTTTTCATAAATTACTTTGAAAGACGTCACGAGGTCAATCATTTTCCCCTTTCCTTTAATTCGGTATGTGTAATAAACGTTACATCACTGATAGTCTATTCTGTAAAATTAAAAAAGTAAAATAATATAGCCCTCCGACAGATATTATTATATGGAATAACCAAAAAATGTTTTGTCAATTTAACTATAATATTTAAATAAAAAAAAAATGCAAAAATGACGAAGAAAAAAATATTGATCCAAAATCATGAAATGAACCTAGTATATAGTGATCAAGATGTCCGTCCGTCTGTTATTTTTATCCTGCAATGCCTCTTCTACAACGAATGAAATTTAATGAGACGTAATTTTAAGGAATCTTTAATGTGTAGTGCCTTTAACTACCTCCTATTTTACTTTTTCATCCGACACATATTTTGGTTTTCCCATAGCAAAACATGGACACTGCAATTCTATTTATATGAGAGCTGGACGGTATTATTAAGAGAGCTCCTTGCTCTCAGAATCTCTAGTTATGAAATACTGTCTGGGTTTTTTTTTCAACCTCAGAAAGTGAAGTTACGATTTTTGTTCCAGCTAAATAAAAACAATAAAATCTGATTCAGAAAACTAACGATATAAATAAAATCATTTTCAATTACAGGATAAACACACCCTTTTAGACAGTCTTCACCAACAGATCCCAAAGAATTCGAATTTATCACAGTATATTGTAGAAAATAACTGTTATTGTATACAATTTCCTGTCATAGCAATTCAAAATTTATCTAATCACATATTTGACATTGCAAATCATCAGCGATGGAAAGAAACTATTCCGAAAGAATGGGCCTTCCTTGAAATAGAAATTAAGATGAGAAAACATTCGGAAAGGATTTTAAAAATTGAGAACCTTACCACTAAACTTCTTGACGGCATCAAACAGGAGAATCTAGAAGGGACAACCGAGAGCGATATGTTACGATACTACCGTACTGAGGCAGGAAAAGTTCTTTATTTTAATGAGAAGGAACTTGAGCAACATATCATTATTGACGTTCAGTGGTTTATTGACGCTTTCAAACACATTATCATTGACAAACTTCATTTTAAAGGTATTCCTGTGGCCCCCGAGGATTGGGAGGGGTTTTATAGGACAGGGAATTTGGAGGACCACCTTCTGACAGAGATTTGGAGAAATGAAGATAACCGTTTATCTGAAAAGTTAATGAGAGAAGGGAAATTAGATGTACAAGACCTGAACTTCTTTCGAAAAAGGGAATTAGGTCCCCGATATCTGCTCTATCATAGGAAACAACTACTCATTTTTATGCAAAGACTAGGCTTGATGGCTGTTGGCAACAAATTTCACTATGTTCCGTGCATGAACAGGAAAGACATAGAGACTGCTATTCCTGATCACATTCAGAGAGCGACGAGTAAAACATCTGTCCTGATCTACAGATTTAGCTTCTTGTCATTTTTCCTCTTCTTCCGCCTCGTTGTGTCATGCATACAGTTAAAAGGTTGGGAAGTACTCAAAACTGATGGAACATCATGTCTGTATAGAAATGCAGCTTTGTTTTCTGACAATAAATACAATATTGTCCTTTCTGTTACGGAGACATCAATACAGCTACAGATATTTCACCCTGTTCCAGGATATTCTTTAGAAAAAGATGAAACATACAAAATTCAAAATATGATAGAGGATATCTTAAAGGACATTTCGGGGACTTTTCACAGAAGGCTTTTGTATGAAAGAGGCTTTAAATGTCGAGAAGACGGCGAACAACTGATTGCTATGGACATCACAGGACAATTTGTGCAGGACAAATATATATGTGAAAAAGATCGTAAAATTATTTGTCCACTGCATCCAATTAAAGATCAGCATTTTATAAACACCACAGAAATATCAGAATTCTGGAACATAATCAAACCGTGACAGTCCATCATTTGATAATACTGTTTTAATTTATTTGTATTAGGCTTTTCGGTCGGTTAAAGACATTTTTTTGGAAAAAAACTCAAATAGTTAATTAAAATTAAAGAAATCCTATGAATGTTGATGAATTTACGTCAATTACATGTATGCTTGCTGTCCAATCAGACCCTGTCCCTTGAACTGAATTTTTATGAATTGTGAGAGGTCTAAGGATTTAAAGCCTAATTTTAAATTTAGTTTTCCCTTTTTTGTATGTCAATCTTTGTTCAGAAATTTACTTATAAAGCATTGCTTTTTTAATGTTATTTTTTTTACACCGTTTAACTTCAAGATACGCTTATCACTGATAGAAATTTCCAAATAAAGTACATGTAGATATGTAAAATTTGATGATATTATCAAAGTAGTTATTTAGAATAATAACTCGTACGAATCAAGTGAAGAAATATTCCTTGCAAAAAATAAATCAACAAATTATTTTCATACTCAATAACAATGTTTTATTGACAAACAATTGAATGTGCATTTATACACTGAAAATTTCTCTTCTTAAATGTTGCTGAATAAATGTGATTTTCTGTTTCACCTTTCATTCAGTTCTGTGAGTTTCTATTTAAAAATGTTACGATAAACTCAAATTAGTTTTTCTCTATCGCAGCCCGGCAAAAAGGTTACCAACGTCATATTTAGGTTATTAGTACTTTCCGGCAATCTTTGTCAATTCATTTCCAAATGGCATTAAACAGCTCATGTGCTTTTTTTTTTAAATAATACCTACCATAATTTATCAATAAAGCGTCATGTTTTGAATTGATGTATTTAAACATTTGAAATCCGTCAAAACCCTTCCTTATTTCATAGATTTTACTTTTGGATGAATTATAAATAGGGTTTTGTCCGCCGCCGCAAGTAAAAAATGTTACCGACGTTTTTTAACGTCACTAGTACTTTTCGGCATTTATTATGAATTTATCCACATATCTCATTAAACCTCTCGGTGTCTCATTTAAATAAACTAGCTAAATTACGCTATATAGCGTCTTGTTTTTCATAATGACATTAATTTTATATTCATTCATTTTTGCGTAAATATTAGTTGCAGGTGAACTGATAATGAGTGTTGAAGACAACTTTCATATTAATATCTAAGTCTGTATCATTCTTGACGTACCGCAGTAGAAAATCATTTCTGTAGAAATTTAATTAACAATTTACAATTTACAGGTACCTCTTGGCCACGAAAATGATTTTTTGACAAACCCCTCAATATTATAAAAATATATTGGGAACACTGTCCTCATGATCAAAGAATTTGTTAAATTTAGTTGTAAACAACAACAAAAAATCTTATGAGTCTTTGCAAGGTAATGGGTATATTTACTAGGTAGCATTAGTAAATTTAGATTTTATAAATAACTTTCACTAGGTATCTACGTATTTTTCCCTACCTTAGCTAGTAAACGAAATGTTTACTAACGGATTTTTTGTGAAAAGCCCCGACTTCAACAGTTGACGGTTTATTCAAACTTTTAACTAAATCCGTTTTAAGCACAAAGGAACATAAATGATTATGAGTAATAAAACTTGTCATAGATGTTGTGTTTTAGGGCACCAACATGTGAAGAGCACTTAGGGTAACTCGGTTGTCGGATCCTCCATAGACCACTTATATGTGCTTTATTTCAGTATGTTATTTTCTTTTAATAAAAGGTTGAGCTAAGTATCTTATTTAAAAAGGCTTCCGTATATTTCCTAAGTGTAAAAGTACAACGTCGACTGTAAAAGTCAACGATCTTCGCAAAAGTCAAATCCTGACAAATGCTTTTTAAGAGGTACACTGGTTAAATTAACTGGTTATTTCTTTCACTGTATTCATTGAAATTATCTTATATTGTAGAACAAAGCAACACCACAGAAGTAACTTTTTTCTAAAAATCATAATAATTGCTACACATTTTAAAACTTTTTTGTCGAAGTTCATAGCTTTGAAAGTTTTTATTATATTTAAAGAGTCTATTATTCTAGAATAGTTTAATAGAATTTTAGTTGTAACATGTCATTTGTTTGGATTTAAAATTTTATTTTATATTGCCTAAAGCATACATGTAATGAGTTTCGTCAAAAACATATTGCTCCGCTTAAATTGACGTTAATTTTAAAATATATTCAATTTAAATCCATTTTAGGGAGGAAAATGGTCTTTTGTGTACTCAGAAAATTAAATTATAAGGCATGAAGCGGTTTATAAAAGGTAAACTGTCCCAATTGCAAGTTATGTTGTATGGCATTTTATAGGTTAAAATAAGCTTCATTCCGGCACTGTATAAGTGTGTCTTCTCAGAACTTATACTGTAAAATCTTTATTGTATGTCAAAGAAGTCTTTGTCAGGTAATTTTCATTTTTTTAAATGAGTCATTAGCACTCTCTCATTAACCATTTAACATTACATGGCACGTTGATGAAATGCAGTCAGTGCATTTTGAAATGCATAATAATTATTCACTGCAACTAAAATCTTAAGCTATTTTAAGGGATTCTTAAGAAGGAGACAACTAAAAAAATTAATCACAGGAATAGTTTTTCAAACATCATATCTTTAATAGTTTGCTTTATTTATTGAACAAAAGTTAGAAAATTAAAGTTATTCAAATTAAATTACACATGTTATTCAAATTAAATTACACATGTACATTTTCTTTCATTGATTAAGATTCGCATTACATTAAGTATAAGCAATTGCTCTCAACATTTATCAACAACCTAAAATTTATAAATATCTTTAAAAAGTATTTGTCAGATGTCAAGCAGATGTCAAATTAAAGAATTGGACGGTTAAGATCACAGGAAATTGAAGGTGAAAAGTTTTTGATGCAGTTGAATAGCTCTTATAATTTACTTTTAATATCGGAACATTAGATTTGACAAAAATGCCTTGATTTAAAACGGAGCTCAGTTCTTGATTAAGAAAAGATAGGTCAAGATCAAAGGACCTTTGGACAACTTATTTTAACTGTGACTTAACAAATTGTTTATATAAAATGTCAGTCAACATTTGACTTTGCTATCAATGTCATTTTATCATGCACAGAATTTGAAACATTTGACTTTTAACGAGACTGTTGATATCATTGTATCAACTTATTTGCCAATAACTATCCTCGTTTAGTAAATATTCAATCATGAACGTAGAGCATGCGGTCTTGCACATCTTATCAATAAAGTTGAAGACATGAACTCGATATGCAGGTGACAATAGTAAATTGCTGCATAAATAAGGTACGATATACTCTGTACTATCCTATACTTCAAATCCAATGGGATATTAGCGTAAGAATGAAGATGGTTGGTGTTTTTTAATTGCTAAAAAATTATTAACATAAATTCTCTCCTCTACGTACATGTAGAATTTTTGAAAATAATCAGCTCAAATGCTAAAAATCTATTTTAAAGTCTTTTTACTAAAAGCTGTATTAAAGAGAACGTATATGTTGTAAAAGTATTTAGTAAGATTAACATGTTTAAGTGTCACTTAATAATAATTGATATTGTCCGCCCCTGAATGAAGCTCTGACTCCCATCTTCTTAAATTATAGGATACGGCAAAGTTCTCGGTATACTTTAATTAACATGATAGCATATCTTGGTCATTCTCAAGTTAACTAGTTGATTGAGCTTTGCACCAAGTCTGATTGGAAATTGTCAGTGGTCGAGTAAAAACATAATAATTTATTGTCCGTCAAACGAAGACACGGATCTTATTGTATCTTATCTCTTATAGTTTGTAAAAACTTTATAACGAGGTTGCTCTAAGCACTGATAGCATTTATTGTGATTATAACAGAATATTAAAATATTGATAAACTTAATGTACAAATTTCATGCATTAATTAATTGATATTAACAAAATTCATAATGACAGCAATAAAGACATCAAACTTTTTTGAAGTTTGGTTCATGTAAACGCACTTTCAATTTTTTTTTATCTTTCACTGTCCACATCAATGACTTGCCAGACTCCTTTCGAACGTATTTCCTGTAAATCATATGCTCCTCTCACATGCCCCGTTAGACTGGATGTCATGTAAATAAAAAAGCAAGGCCTACTCAAGGGAGACATTACGTAATAGGGCAGTCTATCTTCAATGAACCTGATGATTTTCCATTTCCATTCTGGGCCAGGCAATCCATCTGCAGACCCACAATATCCCAGTTGTCCACTTTCCATAATCATGTAATAGGTAGGATACTTCACAGACCTGATATGAAAAATGTTATCGATTCCTTGTTCTTTAACTTCTTCAAAAAGAAACTTGCAAGCTCTTTTTCGTAAATTTTTCTCTCCCCAAATTGATCCTTGTCTATCCCATCCAACCTTCATATGCCATTCAGGCCATTTTGCTGGGCGAATAAGATGAATTTTAGAGCAAAAGGTATCATCTTCATCTAACCGAAAAGGGTTTATGGATTTAACACGCATGAAATGCTGAAAATGTCTAAGTTCTGTTGGGTTGAAGATGGTCAAGAAGACAATTTTCTCCAAACTTGGTTTCGTAACGTTCTCCACCATTTCGCAATCTGTCTTGTCGGTTTCCTTGATAACGGCGTAAACACAACTAGTGCTAGCTTGGTCAACATAACTACTTTTCTTTATTGCATAAAGTTGCCAGAGAACTAATGTTCTCAAAATTGCCAGGCGTGCATAGAGATCTATATATGCGACAGCACGACTTACAGACTTTATGTCTGGTTTTGTCATAAGATTTTCTATCTTTGCTTTTAGTTTTCCGAGAAACTCTACACCTTTATAAATCGGAACTCTGTCCTGAAGAGTCTTTATCTCTTCGTCATTTGCCTGATTATGAATTCCCTTTAAGGGGGATGTACGGCCACTTTTAGTGCAGTGAGAGCAAAATGTAAACATTTCTTCAAATGGCTAAATTACATTATATTTTGATCACATTTTAAGTCTTTTTGATAAAGATACAATAAATATGCATGACCGAATGCATGTTGTGCATATATAATCCATACTTAGAAAAATGCTTTTGATATGCTCCTTAGAACTGCGCAGCTACAGAATTCAGCAGAGCCTTAAAAAATCCAAAAAAATATGCAAACTGTGCATCAATGTTCTCTCTACAACCATTTGTTGAGAAAATGTCTAAATTTTGCACTTTTAAATGATAATTTCAAGTTCAAAACAAGGTACCGTTGTCTTCAAAAAGAGTCTAAAGAACCATAAAAGTAGTTCATGGATAGCAGCACACGTGGTCTATTTTTAGCACAGAATCTTGTTTTCCAGACCTCTTCTTAATATGGAGGGGCATAACAATCTTTAAATGTAGAAGAGAATTACAGTTGCAAAATATTTCAAATAATATGAACACTTTTAAAAGAGGAAAGATGTTATAGTGTGGCTTGAAGTAATGTATTTAGTATTATTATCGAACAGTTGTTAAATAGTTTACGTATTGATATAAAAAAAATTTAAACTCTTTGATTCCAGGTAAGGAAAAATGAGCACCATCAAAGTTAAAAATTAAGAGTTTGTAAGTTTGCCACAGATAAATTATATCATCTACTAAAATTTTAATTATCACCAATAAAACACAAAGAAATTAGACACATAAAATTGATACGAATGACCTTGTTTTAGTACCTACTAGTACGAAGCGTTATCAAAAAGTTCGCGAAATATCTCTATATCTACAAAACCAAAATTCAGATTAGATAGCCAAACACAAGTTCTATAAATAGCATATGCTGAAGTTTTGCTCCTTGTTTGTGATGTCACAATCTGAAAATGACGTCATTATTCAGGTACTTTTGACGAAAAATGGTTGTCTCAGTGGAACTCGTTCAACAAACGACTATAATATTTATGGCACATGTATATCTTAGAAATGCCTTTGAAGTAGCGTATAAGAATTTGTTCACAGTTTATTGAATGGCCTCCTATAATTTCAATCAGTGATTGGATATCGTTTTAGTGAAGGAAGGCAGATGGTTAAATATGATACTTGTTATGTTGCCCGGTGAAAGCAAGTTTGAAAAGGGATGTGTTTTTTTAAAGCAATATGCTATCAAAGAAAATTATTGGGTCCGTATTTATAGGTGAGAAAAAAATTCCTTAAAATTTAAACAGAATTGTTGACGGAAGAAAAAGAAAAAAATATCGTGTAATGGGATGTTAAAAAAATGAGTCGGGCCATTTCTAGGTAGTAGATCGGGAGAGAGGGCAACCAAATATTTTTATAACAAGTGGTCTTATAAGGCTAGTACATGTTCCATCACATACTTAGTAATGCAAATTTTTTTTAATCTTTGACACTATTTTGAAAAACAAACATAGGATTTTCGGGGCGGGGGGTTAACACTCACTTTTTTTGCGATGATAGACTAGCATATGCAATGGACCTTTCTTTGCAAACATTGTGCTCGCTTCTAAATTTCATAGAAACAACTCATTATATTTTATCAAGCTTCGTATATTTAATGAGCGAGAGCTTACAACGTTGTCAACATAATGAGACATGATGCGTTTTTGTGTCCAAACATGACCCCATACAATGTGTGGGTCATTGCAAACATTCTAGCTATTTATGTGAGGTGCCTGAAGGAAATCCTATAACTGCCTATTTTTTCTATCTAACTTCTAAACAAAATAGACATATGTACCAACTTTTCGAATGTAAGACATGTAATTAAAATTTATTTTTCATGCACTGCATATTGTTTAACATTTTCAAATTAAATGCTAAGCATCATCCTTGCAGTGCCCCATTTGAAAATAACTTCTATCGCCACAGAAAAAAGACCCACCGTAAACACATATGTTTAGGACATTTTTATCTTTTTTACTTGAGTTTTAAAGAAACCAACAAATTATCAAGACTTGTTCCATAAAAATTAAATATAATCATGGTAATAAACGGATCTATCCAAAGCAGAAATATGCACATGCCAACCATGTGCTTAGTGGAATAATATTAGCGAGGAATTTCGAGTTGTAAACAGAACAGTTTTTCCCGATTTGCTGGAGTGAGGTTAAAATCGCGTTTTTACATTAATCAGACGATGCGATGCAACAAATAAAAGTAATAAGTAATATTACCTAATGATTATTACTTAGTAATTTCTTATCTTGATGTTATTATGGTCGCATTTATTCTAAAATCATTGTTATTCGAACTCTGTGTGACAGAGGAATGGCGTACGAAATAAACACATGGCCTCAGGAAGACACCCATATGAAAAATCAAATTTTCAAGAATTATGGATTATGACAAGAAAAAAACGAAACAAATGGTTGTAGCCATATTATCAATGAATCAAACTAACTCCAATTTCAATGCATTTTTCATCTCATGAATACTGTAGTTGCGCCGTTCTAACATGATTAATGTTCTTCTAATTAAGACAAAATAAACTTAATTATTTACTAATTTTGGTCTCTAACAGTAGGTAGGTAGTGCATTAGCACTTTGAGTAACTTTGAACTAGTTTAGTAGAGTATTAAGCGCATTCTTGGTATTTCTTAGTTTACACCAGACTAGATCCAATATGACCTGTACATCCCCCTTAAGTACGCGTGTGTTGTGTAGAACAGATCTTCAAGTCCAGATGCTTCTGACGTAATCTCAGAATCTTGAAATCGCTCGAAGGTGCATATGTTTCATCTTCTTGGATTGTTTGGGCATTCACCATCATCTTATCTCCGACAACTTTAAAAATACTTGTTATTGTTCCAAGGGTTTTAGCCACAAATTCGGCTATCTCTGCGATTTTCTTTGATCATTGACATACCTTTGCTATTCTGGAAAAGATATCTTCCTGAACTTCTTCTTCTACACACTTGTGTAATTCAGATACAGTGTTGCCTATTTCTTTTGAATTTTTAGGACTTTTAAATACCTTGCCTAACTCTTTTTCAATGTTTTCTTCGTCAAGTTTTGTCTCTTGAAAAGATATGTCGCCATCGACAGTAAAATTTCCACTATTAACCGGCATGCTATGTAAAAAGAAATATAAATTCAGATACTGAAATGTGATTAACCTGTACCGACATTCTTAATAGGCAAATTGGATACCATATTCATGCGGGAAATATTAGTCCTGCTTTGTTTTGAAAAGGTCCAAAAGTATCCTAACAATACTCCACATTTTATTGAAGTAAGTTATTTAAAAATACATTTTTTCTAATTTTGATATCATACCTGGACATATTTTGTAGATTTTCGTCATATTCATCTCTTTCATAAATGACTGTGAACCTGTAAGGAAAATGATATCGATAGAAACCAAAGGAATATGTGAACGATTGATCACGCAGATATATTCATGTTATAAGAGCAGATTTAAAATACAGAGGTATTCAGTTTAAGTTTACATACTCGTCTGAGGAGAAATTCCAACAATCATTTTCTGTTCTTATCGAAGCTGAGCTTTTATTATAAGCCGCAGAACTTTTCGAAATTGATTTTCCAATTTCATTAACATCGCCTTCCTTCTGCAAGTTCTAAATAGTTTATCTTAAGACGATTGTTCTTTTTGTTTCTAGTGGGATTCGTGGACAGATTTTTTTTCAGATCATGAATTTGTTTCCTGTAAATTATAATAGTGTTATAAAAGTCTTAAAAATGTTCTCTGATAATAAACATGCTAACGAAATTGGTATGAAAATATCGTTATCTCAGAACTAAATATACAGATAAACTAACATCTACGCCATGCTTTTTGCGCAGATATAGAAGTGTGATATTGCAGTTTGGAACACAATTAGCTTTTCCTTCAGTGGATTATATATAATACAAAAGTTCTGTGTTTTCCTGCATTAAAAGACATGCATTTAATAAATTACAGTCTAGAATAAAGTTATTTAGTCGTCTATATTGATTTAAAGATAGAATGTTTTCACTTTGTATACATATCAGGATATCGGAACATTGAAGGATGTAAGCCAATGAAGAAAACTTTATTTCAAAGCTAATAAAATAAGTCTGAATTCACAGTTATCGTATAGTTTTGATCTGAATAAACCAATACACTGTTAAATTCATTGATAACAAAATCCGCCCAAAACAGAAAGAGCTGAAGGCTGAGCTCCCAAAAAAGTAAATAAAAGACCAAAGAACGGTTCCCAAAAGTAAAATAAGACGCAAATGGAATAATGAGAGAAATACTCGGAATTTTGAAAATAAGAACAGGAATGCTCTTTTCTGACCAAAACAGGGTATTTTGTGCTCAGTGTATATTTATGGTCCCGGATATAAAAATGCATTTCAATGGATAACCCACCATCACTAATCACTTACGCTTTGTCCGTAGGTCTGTTTGTTGACCTATCACACCAATATGGCACCACCGTCAATCGTAATTAGATATTCTACACCTCAGGAGCTCTAGCCAAAAGCTTATTTTATTACTCTTGGTCAAAATTCTGAATAAAACCATGATTGTATTTCCGTTCATTACCGTTTATATTTCCGTTTATTACTTTCTATCGACGGGCTTGATTGGTCTATTTGGATCAATTTCATTATCAGACGATTTATATATTTTTTCATACCAATTGGTAGTCCATCATTTATACGCTGAATTGACGATGTGTAATTTCCTGATCATGACAAGGAGCACATGGCGGGTGTGACCGGTCAGCAGGGGATGCTCACTCTTCCATGGCAACTGATACCACTTCTGATGTTTTGGAGGTCCGTGTTTACTCTGCTCCCATTTTGTATTGTTTAATGGACTTTGAGACTGAATACTGTTCGTTATCTCCATATCCCTCTCCTTACCAAATTATAGTTCATTAATATTGGAACAACAACAAAATCCAATTTGTTTTTACAAGATAATAAAAGTCCTTTTTCCAATTATAAAGTCACCAAATGAGATGCTAATACATGTAATATACATTCTGATTTAATAAACATTTATATCATTTTACATTCACTTCTATGTGTAATAACTAAAAGATTATGATATAAATATTGCTTATATTTAAAATGTTCAAATATAATGTCTGTGCTAAACCCTATAGGTTAACAGTTTCCTTTCGACATAAGAATGGTAATTACCATTATTAATTGACAGTACGTCGTTGATATATTTTAACGTCTTATTGAAGGCCACGTCAAGTGTTTTATTCTTTTCTCGCATAATATTTTGCACAAATTCTGCCTCATATGAATACACATTTCAATAGATTGTTGGAAGACCTAGTCTCCCAAAACAACATATTCATGAATGTATGTATAGATATTGTCAATGAGAAACTCAAGCATCCTTTTAGATGTCGACTTCAGAGTACTTGTGTTTACAATCAGATTGCTTTACAACAAAATAATTTTCTAAATGGCAAGGTAGATAAATTTTCGAGATCCATTTTTATTGAAAAAGCAGCTGTCAGTGATATCTGGACTTTCATTTTTCTTGGGGAATGATTGTGTATAAAGTTGAAAATTCTTAACTTTTTAAGCTGTGGATATTGGTAAAATCTTGTGATTTCAAATTTTCCAAAAGTTCCTTGGAATTTTTAAGTATCCACATCTGATTTACACCACTTCTTGAATATATTGTTGCACAGATGAAATAAACTTTAGGGAAAATTAATAAAATATAATATCATAAATAAAAGTTAACATGTAAAGAACTGTGTTTGTGACAATTGCTGAAAAATGAATCTGATTTTTTACCTGTTGATTTATTTAGTTAACAAAAAGACTGTAGATAACGAGTCTGTAGAGATTAAAACGGAAATAAGAAAGACATCTCAGTGTAGTTCAGAATATTTTTAGCGACACCTTATTTTCGCAGCTAAGCTTTTTGATATTTATTAAAGAGACAAATTTTCCTGAGTTGGTTACTGTTGTTTATAAGCATTAATAATACAATGATACGCGAGAATAAAATTTTCGTGTAATTACGCGAGAATTAAGTTCTCGCGAATAAAAAGCGATTAAGAGTATACCTTCATGTTAGCAGTATTACAGTTGAAAAGAAATTGTGCTGGGCATTCAAAATTACCACTCAGCTTTTTATTTCAGTTATTAGAGTGCATTTCATTACTTTATCCATTAACATTTTTAATCTTTTTTATTTGATATTCATTTGAGATTAGGTTGTCAAAATGCTTTAATTGTCAATAGTATTAATTATAAAATATAATCGCCTTTTGTTTCTTTTCTGTTAAGATACACACTTTAACTTTAGTACCGATTTTTATCTCTATGTATTTCCAAAACGTTATTCATTTACTCATTAATTTTTTGTCTTTCATTCGTAAATGTGTCTAACAATTGTTATTTACAGCTAACTGGATTTGAATACACTTAAAATATTAAAGAACAATTAACCGTCTTTTATACAAAGACAAATAATCCTGTGATTTTAACCCGCTGAAGAGGAATACATTTAAAATATTAAAGAACAACTAACCGTCTTTTATACAAAGACAAATTACCCGGACATTTAAACCTGCTGAAGGTTACATTGGACACACTGAACGTCAGGGGAAGGAGAACTCGTCTTATGTATAACAATGAAAGGCTATATCCGTGGTTTAGTGGTAAAAGGATGACTTCGTAAGGTAAAAAAGTGTATTACTTATATACATCATATAAATTTTAATCATATCTAAATCTGCTACTTGAATTATTTTTCTACTTTCATTTAAAGTTCATGTAAGCTGGACTTCCTTAAACTTACATGATTAAGCGAGTAGAACATTTTTCTATTATAATTTGTGTATAACTTGCCTCTAAAATACAATTAACAAATTGAAAGCATAATAGCCATTTTATATTTGGTCGAAATATTGCCAAAACTTGCCAGTGTATAGAGCTGCAAATTTGTCCTTTACTCGGAATGTACGGCCATTACGGCTATTTAGGGATCTTTTTAGTGAGAACACCGACTGTGCCACGAGACCTGTTTATACGGACTCGACTGAAGGAATGGTCTACATTTCCTACGATGAGGTTCGGGCTGCAACGTATAAAAATCAATCACTTACTTTAGACTCTAGAACAAACACTCTAATTTAACCTTTATGCAACACGGGCAACTATATAGTATGTATGCTTATTTAGAATTTCAAAAGAAGAATAAGGATATTAGGATTCAAAGAAATAAGAATGCACTTTCTATTACACAATCTTGAACAGAAGTTCCTGGTATCAAAGTTTTTTTTTTTCGGGAAGGGGGGGGGGGTGTGGTTGGGTATTTTCATTAATTTTCTTATAGTTTAATTAAAATAATCTCATCATTGTCAGTGATATAGGATTTTTTTTTCATTTATTCCGAGGGCTGTTTAGAAAATTTTGAGATATGGTCTATTTTTTTTCTTTGTGATGAACATCTTGCCGTAAAAATTTGCATATACGTTTGAGAAACACTAAGAATTAACAAAAGCTAGAGATAATTTATGAATATTATTTTTTTTTCTATTCAATGATGTTTTTTTGGTCAATGGCAGAGGTACCTCAGATATTGAAAATTTGTAACTTACACCAACCTTCAATCTCCAGGTAGACCCCGCATACATGTAAGAGCGAAAATAATTCAATTCATGTATAAAACTTTTTTTTATATTATTTGGACTTAATATTGTGCAAGTTTGTTAGAAATTTGATTAGAAATACAAAAATCATAAAAAAAATTTCAAGCGCGGTAAATAAATCAGATAACGACCATATGGGGCATTTTAATCTCAGGGTCGTAACAGCAACAAGTAAACCTTAAATTTTGTGTTTCGCTGTGTAGAGCTCTTTTACGTCGTAACGACCTGCTAAACAGTAGTGTGGAGAGAAAAAAACACGCTCCGGACCATAAATCATAACGGCTTTACATGTAATAGCGTTGACCTGTGTTGCATATATAAATAAGCACTGCATAATGCAAGGTCATCCTGTCCCAAACATGATAATTTTTCACTGAATAAGCAACAGCACATATTTTTCTTCTTAAAAAATTATTTATGAAAAGTAATGTTATACATGTATGTGCTTACCAAGAAAAAGAGTAAACGCTTCCTGATCATTCATATGCAAATATTTACATTCAGAGTAATATGTAATGACCGTTTGCATCGTCACAACTGTCACAAACGGCTCTTACGTCTATAAAGCATACCAGTTTTGAAGGTCGCTAAATTCACATAAAAGATTACCGAAATAAACAATTATGAAGAGGAAAAATTAGATTTAAATATTAGTAAATATAAGCATTGAATTCATACTTTGGGATCTCTTCGGTCCTATAATACACCTGGCTGTGCTGAAAGATTATCATACTGCGCTAATGCGCGATATTATATATGTCTCCACGGCCAGGAGTGTTATAGGACCGAAGATATCCCAAAATATGAAGTCAATGCTTAAAAATATCTCCGGCTTACAAGACGTTAAAATGACGTACCAATGCTGCTTCGAGTCTATAGACATATGTATGTTTAATTTCATCAAATAATCTAATTATCATAAAAATAAAGAAAAATGCATAACTGTTTCATTTATTCTTCGTAAAATGTTGCCCAATTGTTTATGAATTTATCGTTGTCCTTTATTGAACAGTAGTAAATGTCTCAATAATTTCCGAACAGCCAAGGCATAAATGTAATGGATCCAATTAGACACATTTTTGACATCTTCAAATGAATTTTGGGTATATATGAAAAAAAAGTTACAAAAAAAATACAATTAATTTAATCCGATTTAATTCATTTTTAGCATATTTTATAACTTATTTGTGTCATGAAAAAAAGAAGACACAGTATAATTTGTGACCTTCTGGAAGTAGGACATGCAAATGAATCTGGATAGCAATACATGTAGTAGGGTCTTAGAATACGATTTATTCACAGTATAAAAAACGACGATATCGTTTCAAAAAGCTGCGTTTGTTTTGCCTGTTGAGTTTTACAGCGTTTCAAACAGATACATAATTTGATATAATGATATGAATATTTGTAAAGATTCTTCACTTTGTATTAAATGACAACAATGTAAAATTATTCTAACTTTTATTTTTACAAGTTTCAATATTTTTCCATGAGATATGGAAATGTATGTGGATTCCTGTCCCCAGAACATCAAAGAGGTATTAGATTCCTCCGCCAGGCTGGGGTGTGGTCGGGACAAATATGGGAACGATCAGTATCTCTGTGTCCCTAACACAGACAAAACTGGACTTATAGAACTCTGCTACAATGGAATCATGGGTATTATAAAAAGAGGTTAGTGATAAAAAGAATTAACATGAAACATTCTTTTCTTATGTTTTATGTTTCAAACAAAAAATAAAATCAACAGAAAATGTATACAAAGACGATCTGATTAAACTGCAATGACACACAACCTTCTGTTCTGTTTCAATGAAATATAACGTTAACGGTTTGTTAAGGAAGCATATCAGTAATTTCTCAAAAAGTGTTTTTTAAAGAAAATTAAGTTTGATAAATTACCAAAAGCGCTGATAAAAGTAAACTGTTATTAGCCATTGCATACAGATAAAAGAGTTCCTAACGCAAAGGCATGCATCTCCGCCACGACATCACGTGACTTCTATTATTAGCAAAAATGTTCTTAATAAAACGGTTACAGAACAAAAATACCCCGGAATTTAATAATTTCTTTGAGTTAATAATATGGCTGAAAAACATCTATAGCTGTTTTGCCAAAACAGTGCTGTTAGAATTTCAATGTGCAGTCACTAAAAAAATTATTCCGCACATTCGCACGAAACCTCACCCTATGTTTTGAATTTATACATATAAACCGAGATTTTCCGTAAAACCATGCTTAACTCGGGATTCTAACAGCACTTTCCAAGTTTGTTAGAAGGCAAACTTTCCATCTGTACAAATATTATGTTTTGAAATATCAAGCTTCTTGTTCTTCTGTTGCATTATTTTTGTCACGAATGACAGAGGAAAGGCAGGCTGGGATACGTATATAGCTGACGGTCTTCGATTGATTGATTGTATACTATTTAACGTCCCTCTCCTGAATATTTCACTGATGTGGAGACGTCACCATTGCCCGTTAATGGCTGCAAATATAGGCCTATGCTCGGCACTCAGGGCCATTAAGCAGGGAGGGATCTTAATCGTGCCACACCTGCTGTGACACGGGGTCTCGGTTTATATGGTCTCATCCGAAGGACCGCCCCATTTAGTCGCCTTTAACGACAAGCAAGGGGTACTGAGGACCTATTCTAACCCGGATCCCCACGGGGTGACGGTCTTCGAAAGAGAATATCATCATTGAAAATAAATCGACATGCCTGTTTAATTAACTGGACTCTGTATAAATTTAACCCAGGATTTACGATATTCCCTTTTAAACTCCATTTTTCGTGTCTTTGTGTATGCCGTCTTAGCTAAATTCTCTTAACACGACATGATCAATTCCCAGGTTACTCAATGTACACATATGACGTCACCAGTGGTAGATTTCAATCAAAATGACAGATATAAGAATAAAAACATTTTATTTTTGTCAAGGTTTACACGTTTCTATTTATTTTCTAGAGTTAAATTACATCTCTAAATATCAATATTACGAAACTCTTTGTCCTAAAATTGACGTCATCTTGCCTAATATGATGTTATAATGTAGCACTGATTTAGCCAAGATAGAAAATTTTGTCTGCTTCCTTATTATCCCAGCGAACGCACTAAATTTTTTGAAAAAAAAAATAAGACAAACAAAAAAAGGACACCTTTTAATTTGTTTTCTTACACAATAAACAACTTTCCTAAATGCACTAAGTTACAAAATACAAGTTTTAAATTAAAGAAAAAATGCTACTTAACATAAACATTATTTTTAGATGTATTATCTATAAGAGAAAACTCTTTAAAAAACATTTTATTTTTCACTATAGAGAGAACATAACAGCACATTTAGCTGTATGTTATTCTTATTCTAGTTTAGATTTGAGATTTCATTTCATGTTTATTTGAAATTGTGATAACAGTCTGTAAAAAAACACAATCATTTTAAGGTAACATACATACATGTATACGCATGTAACAAAATCTTACAAGATGTCTTTGATTTATTAAATTCAAACAAAATCTTAAAAAAATAATCAACACACTATTTGGTTACAGTTGCCTATAATTGACACGCCGGTCAAAAAATATAATACGGCTACCTCTATACACCCAAGAGAGGAGTTTTCCAGTACTAAAAACATACATTTATAATTCTTATACGTGTACAGTGTACATGTACTCTAGACTTGTATATTTAAGGCAATTGTTTGGAAACCGATGGAGAAAATCTTTACTGGAACAACTGCCTTGGATTTTTATCAGGTTGTCCTGAAAAGGAGTATCGAAGCAATGAAATATACCAATGTAAGATCCCTGAACTTTTAACAATATTATGAATATATAGATGTTTAAATTGAGATCGCGATGCTCCCTTTTGTTTTGAATTTGAATTATTTTTTTTGTTCTTCAATGATTCATTATTAATTTAGATTCTGCATGTCAAAGCATCAATATACAGCACAATTGTTATTTTGCTGAATCATCATGTCCTAATATGTAAGTAAATAAGAATGTAGTATTTTAAATTGTAGATTTATGATTTACTTTCCTTTTAAATTTGTCTGGAAATGACTTAATTAGACATAATATTTTGGATATTTCAACGAATGTGTATTGTAAACAGACATCCTTTAAATAATATTTTATATATACATTTAAAACTTTACCTCAATAACCTATTTTAAGACTTTAGAACCATGGAAAAATTATACACGTAAAATTGAGGTTTGATTTTCAAATTCAGCTAAATTTTTGTCCCAGTTTTTCTTAAGATTTTTTTTTAATGATAACACCAATTTTTCACGATTTCTTTATTTATCCCCTGAAAAGAGGGTTCGGTTCTTCATTTTGATAAATTTGAATGCTGTTGATCCAAGAATGTTTTATACTAAGCCTGGTTAAAATTGGCAATGTTGTTCAAATGGAGTTCAAATTTTAAGAAGTTCACACACAGACGACGAAAGGGTCAAATTTATAACATATGATCACAAAAGCATGGATTATAGCAGGAAAGAGGGAAAAATGGGTATGACAATCCCCATATATTTCCTTTTAGAGGTATAACTGGAATAGAACATTTTTCTTTTTTTAAAAAGGTCTGTAACAGGTGTATTCTCATTTTAATACAATTGTGTATTTCTATATTCCAAATTGAATTCATTTAAATGAATTCTTCTTTCAGGGAAATTTAAATATGCAATGATAAGTACGTCATTGTTATCAGCACGTTAGGTGTTTATTGGAAGACATGGTCATGAGCTCAATTATTATACCCGCACTTTCTAAAGAAAGTTCGGGTATATTGTTGTTACTCATGTCCGTCCGTCCGTCCGTCTGTCCGTCTGTCACACTTTTCTTCCCTGAACTCCTCCTACATTTTTCACAGTAGCTTAATCATCTTTGGGGAGATGGTTGGGGGTGTCATGTAGATGTGCAGTAAGGTTTCGAAATTTTGATTTTGCCTCGGGGGCTCAAATGGGGGTCGAAAAATTACGTTTTTATGCTAAAAGCCCCGTCTTCCCTGAACTCCTTCTACTTTTTACTCAGCAGCCTAATCATCTTTTGGGAGATGGTTGATGGTGTCATGTAGATGTGCAGTAAGGTTTCGGAATTTTGATTTTGCTCCGGGGGGGGGGGGTCAAATGGGGGTCGAAAAATTACGTTTCTATGCTAAAACCCCTTTTTCCCTGAACTCCTTCTACATTTTACCCAGCATTCTATTCATCTTTTGGGAGATGGTTGGTGGTGTCATGTAGATGTCAGTAAGGTTTTGGTATTTTCATTTTGCCCCGGGGGGTCAAATCAGAAGCCTCATCATCTTTTAGGAGAGTTAAATATTTTGAAAATTGGGTAAAACATCAACATCATAGGGTAAAAAATCATAGCATCCTGGGAAGCATCTTCAATTTTTATGAGTAATGTACATGTCAAATGTGAAAGTCATATCTCTTCTCAATCAAAAGTTTGCAACATTTTTGAAAAGTAGGTTAAGCTTCAGTCAAGGTCACCGAGTCATGATTTATTTAGAAAGGTGTTATCATAGGTAATAATATACATGCATGTATAAAATGAATTCTACCAAAATGATAGATTTAAAGCAATATGATTTTTTTGCAAGTAGGTCAAACTTCAAGGTAAAAAAAAGCATGCCATTGTCACGGGTAAATACTAGTACATATGTTTAATACAAATGCCTTGTCTCTTCACATTTAATAGATATGACCGTGATGACCAAGGTTAAATTGACAGACTGACATACAGATATACATATTTCTATGTGAATTGGCTAAAATTTGCCCAGTGGTTGTAGAGAAGTTAAAAATGTAAAAACTTTCCAGACAAACAGATGGACGACAGACGTAATGTGATAAGGAAACCAGAAAAGCTCAAACGAGCTAAAAATGTAGGATTCACAAGTATTTAAAAGGATTACCATGGATACAGTATTTGAAAAGTTTTTTTTAATTTTTTCATGTAATTTTTGGAGAAGCTGAAAATGTATAACATATGTATCCATTATTGAAAAAAAACTGAACATTTCAGAAAACAGTATGATTGAAAATAATTAATCAAGGAGTTTTAAGTAGCAAAATAAAGTTAGTAAACTTTTATAGCTAAATCAATCGCAGAACTTAGTCAATTTTAAGATGCACAACCTTTTCAAATCCTATAATTATTGTTTTAAAATATTTATATAATCTGTTCTGATTCAAGGGAGTACAAGAGATACAACCAACATGCTCATGTTTTATGTTATTTTTAGTAATTTGTTTGTTTATTGTGAAAACATCACTCTCCGGAATTTTTCCCTCATATGGAGACAGCGCCACTTAAAAATAATGAAGACAAGATGTGTTTGTTAAACACTGATGCCCATGTATGGCAGCTTGTGGCGAAGGTTGAAGTTTCTCAAATGTACGGCAAACTCAAAAGTCAAGGTCAAAGGGTTAAAATTGTTGGTATCAAAGTCTTGTCACAAGGAATACACATGTAAAATAAGAAATCCCTGGTACTTCCTGTTCAAAAGTTAATTGCCAAGGTTAAAGTTTTTTTAAGTGGGTCAAACTCTAGGGTCAAGGTCAGACATATTTACTTTTGTTAAAAGTTCACAATGAATGCACATGTTAAACCTGAAAACCCTAGCACTTACTGATTAAATTTCTTCAAACAAACATTATTAATAACTACAAGAAGCAAAATATGCATGGATATAGTCAAATGGGGAAAAATCTATTTTGGAGTCACAAGATCAATTGTAATTTCAGGGACAGGGAGTGGCTAGGGAAAGTGGGCCCCCGCCCCTTGGAATTTGCTTTGTTATTCAAATAAGACTATATACTGAAGCAAAAGAAAAAATGACTTTGGACATTTATATCCCCCTTATAAAACATTGGCCCTACGACACCACTATCATTGATTTTTGTTTTCATTTTTTTTTCTTTGCATGTGAGGAAATTCTGGGCTAGCATTTTTATGACTGAGGTGTGATCCCCCATCCCTCTCCTGAAAAAATCTGGATCTGCACCAGTAACTGAATGTCACTTGGACAACGGGAGATAACTTCACAATGTGAAATTTGACTACTGTGCCATGCAATGATCTTTAAACTTTAACCTAACCTTTCTGTTTATTTTATCCCAATCTATACTTAAACTTGTACTTACCGACTGTCACAAGTCTTGTCAACTTCATGAAATATAATCCAATTATAACACAAAATTAATATTTTCCATACACATCTGCATCGTGTGCTTGCAAGGTAAACTTTGGATGATTCCGTTCAGTACGAATCAGCAGAGGTGTTCCGAGAGAAGCCTAATCTAAAAATATGTTAGGCCTATGGGTGAAGCAACATGTGATGTAGAAATTTTCCAAAAGGTGTTTACATGTAAACATATAAAGTTCAAGAACAAATTTTAATAAATTAATTCATAACTAACTATGTTTTAACATAACTTTTCCATCTACATGTGTAGCCTATTTAAAAAAAACCCATACGTTTCGTGAGATCGAGGGCTTTAACCCCCCCCCCCCTTTTTTTTTTGCAAAGATAGACATTTTCTATGTATTGAAAATTGGGATTTACCTTTTTTGTTGGTTTAGCCCCCCGCCCCCTTTCAATTTCCTTCCGATGCCTATGAAGTAAATAAAATACTGAGTCATAAGTCACAGGGTCTGAAAATGTTATACTCTATGTGACAAATACATGTACTGTGTAAATTATAGAATTAGGCCTATTTTGACTTTTCCTTGGAAAGCCCAATATGTACGGGTGTGTATTTAGAGGCAAACACATTAGTGCGGGTATTACTGTCTTATGACAGCATCTAGTTGTTATTATCTTTCCCAAACGAAGTTGGGGAACAAATTGTCTTTACTCTGTTTCTTCTTTTTATTAGGGTCTTCCGTCTTCAGCAGAAGACCCTTCTATTATTTTTCGAATTCTTTTTTACCTTTATTATTATTAGGGTCTTCCGTCTTCAACGGAAGACCCTTATATTATTCTTCGGTTTCTTTTTCACTTTTATTAGGGTCTTCCGTCTTCAGCGGAAGACCCTTCTATTATTCTTCGGTTTCTTTTTTACCTTAATTATTATTAAGGTCTTCCGTCTCCAACGGAAGACCTTCTTGTTATTCTTCGGTTTCTTTTTCCCTATTATTATTTTTCTTCCAACCGATTTTGTGCAAGCGATTTCTCAGAGATGGCTCGTCCGATTTAAATCAAACTTTCAGATCTGAAAGATATTCAATTGATCTTGATAGGTTTTTATCCTTTTTGATTATCTCACTTCCGGTCGTGAGATATGGACGATTTTTTGATTTTCAGAGGGTCGGCTTGTCCGGGAAACTCCTCCGAAACGACTTTAGATATGGACTTAAGATTTTCAGGGAAAATAGAGAAAGGTTTAGTGAGTTGTAATTGGTTCTTCAAATCTTTCTAGCGCAAAAGGCACCGAAGTTGGGTAGGTCCGAAAAAATGTCTCAGAAATATCTCACAAAATTTGACGCATTTTGTCTCATATCTTCACACCTGTTCATAATTTGTTAAAGCATATTGAAGACAAAATGTGCAACATCGCAATACCTTTCATTTGATGTCAAAAAAATAGGGCTGACCCTTCAAATTAGGGGCTCAGAGGGGTCAAAAGTCTCTTATCTATAACTCTCTTATGATCAATATTTTGTTATATATTACTGAGCAAAAGTATTCATCTTAACAATTTGATGCTTACTATATAAGTTGTTTGAAATTTGGCTTATCTGAATTCTAGATATTAATATTTGAAAATCTGAAGCGGACCCAAGATGGCGGCTGTCTTTGTCAATTCCGCCATTTCGCAATTTCGCAATTGGGGTTTATGGAGGCAGCTGAGCGTTTGATTAAACTATTCTGACATAAGAATGCATGAAATGTAAAAAATTTACCTGAACTTTCACGTAGTAGTACGTTGCAATTCAGTGTCAATCTTAACACTTAATTACCGTTTCACTACTTTAGTGTAACTGGGCTAGATACTATACATGTAATGTTTACAATGACTTTTTAAACGTCGAAATAAAATGAAGGCGATAAAAACGTTTTATTTATTTTATTTCATTGAAACTATAAGACAAATTTAATAGATTAGTTCAAAGAAAATGCGCGAATATTTACTCGTGGCGTTTGGCGCAAATTATTAATAGTGACCCGCCTTTTATGATTCTTAGACAGGTGTACGGTTGCAAAAGTATACACACAAGTACATTTAGAGCAGTACTTCCAAAAGCTTAATGGTTTGCGCGTTGGGGATAAAACAGAAAAAGGCGACATGGGTTCAATCCCCTTTGCGACCAAAATTTTGAATCACATTTCAGCTCGATTTTACGAGATTTTTTTTCCTGAATCGGACGGAAGACCTCTCGTTGCTCGCAACGAGATCCTTTCTAGTTTTTATTCTTTTTTCTTCTTACAAAATTTGTGCAGAAGATTTCTCGGAGATGGTTCGTTCGATTTCCTTCAAATTTCCACAGTCGATGCGTTGTCATCTGAAGTTAATTCCGGTAAATTATTTTTAGGAAATTCACTTCCGGTCGGGAGTTATCGCCCTTTGATCGAAATTTAGAGGACCTCCTTGTCTGTGATGGAACTCAAAAACGGCTCAAGCTAGAAAGCTGAAATTTTTAGTGATGATAGAGGAGATGTTGCCATGTTGCAACATGGTCAGGAAATTTTCCGGAAGTGCCTAGTATGGAAGCTCAGTAGGGGTCAAAATTTAGGACACGTTTTATGAGTGATTTTTTGAGACATTTTGTATCATATCTTTTAAATATAAATATTTTGTTAAAATATACTGAACAAGATTTATGCAAAATATCAGGATCTTTAATATGATATCAAGAAAAATGTGCTGACTCATCAAATTAAGGGCTGAAAGAGCCCAACAGTTTTTATTCAATAACTCTTTTAAAGTCAATATTTTGTTATACATTACTGAAGCAAAAATGTTTATCTCAACAATGTACAACTATATATTGCAATTTTTATGTCGTATGGTTCATAATTAGGGGCCACAAGGGGCCAGAATGTTAAATCTTTGACGCTTTTTATCTCGAAAGTGAGAAATATTTTGATTAGCAATATTGAACAAAAGATGTTCAAAATCATGTTCTGAACAATATACAATCTTTCATTTTTCGCCAATTGTCCCCATTAAGGAGTTGAAGGGTTGGCCCCTAAAATGTTCTTTTGCAAATAACTCGAAAACAAAAAAGAATCTCTGAATAGTTATTGAACAAAAAGTGTTCAAAATCCTAAGAGCTTTAAGATGAAATCAAGAAAGAGGGGCTAGGCACTCAAGTTAGGGGCCAATAGGGGCCAAAAGTCTTCAAAGGATAACTCTTTATGAGTTAATATTTTGTAATACATTACTGAAGCAAAGATGTTTATCTCAATGATTTACAACTATATGTTATGATTTTTATGTCGTATGGCACATAATTAGGGGCCACAAGGGGCCAGAATTCTAAATCTTTGACGCTTTATATCTTGAAATTGAGAAATATTTTGATAAGTAATATTGAATAAAAGATGTTCAAAATAATAATCTGAACAATATGCAACTTTTCATTTTTCGCTAAACGTCCCCGTTAGGGAATTGAATGGTTGGCTCCTAAATATTTCTTTTGCAAATAACTCGAAAACGAAAAAGAATCTCTGAATAGTTGTTGAACAAAAAGTGTTCAAAATCCCAAGAGCTTTAAGATAAAATCAAGAAAAAAGGGCTGGCCGCTCAAATTAAGGGCCAAAAGGGGCCAGAAGTCTTCAATGAATAACTTTTTATGAGTTAATTTTTTGTAATACATTACTGAGGCAAAGATGTTTAGATAAACCATTTACAACTATATATTATGATTTTTATGTCGTATGGCAAATATTTAGGGGCCACAAGGGGCCAGAATGCTAAATCTTTGACGCTTTATATCTCGAAAGTGAGAAATATTTTGATAAGTAATATTGAACAAAGATGTTCAGAATCATGTTCTGAAGAATATGCAACCTTTCTGTTTTCGCTAAATGTTCCCATTTTGATAAGTAATATTGAATAAAAGATGTTCAAAATAATAATCTGAACAATATGCAATTTTTCATTTTTCGCTAAACGTCCCCATTAGGGAATTGACAGGTTGGCCCCTAAAGTTCTATCTGAAGTTTGTACCGGCGCTTCGATTTTGAAAAAATCACTTCCGGTCGGAAGTTATCGCCCTTTGATCAAAATTTAGATGACCTTCATGTCTGTGATGGAACTCAGAAACGGCTCAAGCTAGTAAGCTGAAATTTTCAGGGATGAAAGAGGACATGTTGCCATATTGCACCTGGGTCAGGATATTTTCCGGAAGTGCCTAGTATGGAAGCTCGGTAGGGGTCGAAAATTAGGACACAAATCATGACTGATTTTTTGAGACATTTTGCATTGTATCTTATAAAGTACATGTATAATTATTTTGTTAAAATATACTGAGCAATATTTGTGCAGAACTACAAGATCTTTCATATGATATCAAGAAAAAAGTGCTGACTTATCACATTAAGGGCTGAAAGGAGCCAAAAGTCTTTATCCAATAACTTTTAAGCAGTCAATAATTTGCTATACAATACTGAAGCAAAAAAGTTTATCCCAACAATTTCCAACTATATATTATGATTTTTATGTCGTACGGTACATAATTAGGGGCCACAAGGGGCCAGAATGCTAAACCTTTGACGCTTTATATCTCAAAAGAGAGAAATATTTTGATAAGTTATATTGAACAAAAGATGTTCAAAATCATGAACTAAATAATATGCAACCTTTCATTTTTCGCTAAACGTCCCCTTTAGGGAGTTGAAGGGTTGGTCCCTAAATATTTCTTTTGCAAATAGCTCGAAAACGAAAAAGAATCTCTGAATAGTTGTTGAACACAAAGTGTTCAAAATCATAAGAGCTTTAAGACGAAATCAAGAAAAAGGGGCTGGGCACTCAAATTAGGGGCCAAGAGGGGTCAAAATTCTTTAATCTATAACTCTTTAACAGTTAATATTTTGTTATACATTACTGAAGCAAAGATGTTTATCTCAACCATTTACAACTATATATTATGATTTCAATGTCGTATTTTACATAATAAGGGGCCACAAGGGGCCAGAATGCTAAATCTTTGACGCTTTAAATCTTTAAAGAGTGACATATTTTGATAAGTAATATTCAACAAAAGATGTTCAAAATCGTGATCTAAACAAATTGCAACCTTTCATTTTTCGCTAAACGTCCCCGTTAGGGAGTTGAAGGATTGGCCCCTAAATATTTCTTTTGCAAATAGCTCGAAAACGAAAAAGAATCTCTGAATAGTTGTTGAACATAAGAGCTCTAAGATGAAATCAAGAAAAAGGGGCTGGACACTCAAATTAGGGGCCAAGAGGGGCCAAAATTCCTTAATCAGTAGCTCTTTAACAGTTAATATTTTGTAATACATTACTGAAGCAAAGATGTTTATCTCAACCATTTACACCTATATATTATGATTTTAATGTCGAATGATACCTAATTAGGGGACACAAGGGGCCAGTATGCTAAATCTTTGACGCCTTATATCTCAAAAGTGGGAAACATTTTGATAATTAATATTGAATAAAAGATGTTCAAAATATTGTTCTTAACAATATGCAACCTTTCATTTTTCACTAAACGTCCCCATTAAGGAGTTGAAGGGTTGGCTCCTAAATATTTCTCTTGCAAATAGCTCTAAGACGAAAGAGAATCTCTGAATAGTTGTTGAACAAAAAGCGATCAAAATCCTGAGAACTTTAAGATGATATGAAGAAGAAAGGGCTGATTCCTAATATTAGGGGCCCTGAGGGGCCAAAAGACGAATTTTTAAGTCTTTTAATGTTCAAGTCTTTTTACAGATTATGGAGGCGAAATTGTTCTTCTTCACAATCTTTATCATTATTTTAGAATGAAAATCTCAATCAAAATCTTATCTCAGCTCATCAAGAATCGGACGGAAGACCCACTCGTTGCTCGCAACGAGATCGTATATAGTTTTAATTCTTTTTTCTCCTTACAAAATTTGTGCAGAAGATTTCTCGGAGATGGCTCGTTCGACTTGCTTCAAATTTTCACTTGATGCGTTGTCATCTGAAGTTAATTCCGGCAAATCATTTTTTTTTGAAATTCACTTCCGGTCGGAAGTTATCGTCCTTTGATCGAAATTTAGAGGACATCCTTGTCTGTGATGGAACTCAAAAACGGCTCAAGCTAGAAAGCTGAAATTTTTAGTGATGATTGAGGACATGTTGCCATGTTGCATCATGGTCAGGATTTTTTCTTGAAGTGCCTAGTATGGGAGCTCAGTAGGGGTCAAAATTTAGGACACGTTTTATGAGTGATTTTTTGAGACATTTTGCATTGTATCTTTTAAAGAATAATAATTTTGTTAAAACATACCAAGCAATATTTGTGCAGAACTACAAGATCCTTCATATAATATCAAGAAAAAGGTGCTGACTCATCAAATTAAGGGCCTAAAGGGGCCAAAAGAGTTTATTCAATAGCTTTTTAACAGTAAATATTTTGTTATTCATTAATGAAGCAAAAATATTTATCTCAACAATCTTCAACTATATATTATGATTTTTTTTGTCCTATTGTACATAATTAGGGCCACAGGGGGCCAGAATGTTAAATCATTGATGCTTTACATCTCGAAAGTGAGAAATATTTTGATAATGCGAGTATGTTAAGGAAGCATATAAGTCAATTTTCGGGAAAATTAGACTTTTTAAAAAAAAATTAAGTTTGATAATTTACCAAAACCACTGATAAACGTGAACTAATATTAAACTAATATAACATAAAGATAAAAGAGTGTCTAAAGCAATTACGTGCACCACCACCATGGCATCACGTGACTTCTATTAATAGCGAAATTTTCCTTAATAAAAAAGCTAACAGAACAACAATACCCCGGAGTTTGATAATTTCTTTGAGTAAATAATGTTGTTGAAAAACATATTTTTTGCCTAAAAAGTGCTGCTAGAATCTAACTGACCTGTCAGTAAAATAATTATTCCACACAATCGCACGAAACCTTACCCAATGTTTTGAATTTTTTACATATGAACCCTGTTTTTTCATAAAACCATGCTTAACCCGGGATTCTAGCAGCACTTTCCAAGTATTTTAGGAGGCAAACTTCCATTTGTACAAATATTATGTTTTGAAATATCCAGCTTAATGTTGTTTTGTTGCATTATTTTTGTCACAAATGACAGAGGAAAGGCCGTCCGGTATACGTATATAGCTGACTGTCTTCGATAGAGAATAAAATCGATGAAAATAAATTAGCATACCTGTTTTATTAACTGAACTCCATATGAATATCACAAAATATTAACAATTTTTGCAGTTAAACTCCATTTAGCGTATCTTTGTACATGCCGTATTAGCCAAATTCTCTTTACATGGCATGATCAATTCCCAAGTTTCTTGATGTACACATATGACGTCATCGGTGGTAGATTTTAATCAAAATGACAGAATACAACATTAAAAAATAAGAGCATTTTATTTTTGTTAATGTTTACACGTTTCTATTCATTTTCTAGAGTTAAATTACATCTCTAAATACCAATATTACGAAAACTTGCCTTGTAAAATTGACGTCATCTTGCCTACTATGACGTCATAATGTAGCACTGATTTAGTCAAGGTAGAATATTTGGTATGCTTCCTTATTCCCCCTGCGAAGTAATATTGAACAAAAGATGTTCAATATCCTGTTCTGAAAAGTATGCATCCTTTCACTTATCGCTAAACGTCCCCGTTCGGGAGTTGAAGGATTTGCCCCTAAATATTTCTTTTGCAAATAACTCGAAAACGAAGAAGAATCTCTGAATAGTTATTGAACAAAAAGTTCTCAAAATCCTAAGACCTTTAAGATGAAATTAGTAAAAAAGGGCTGGGAACTCGAATTAAGGGCCAAGAGGGGCCAAAAGTCTTCAATCGATATTTTTTTATGAGTTAATATTTTGTAATACATTACTGAAGTAAAAATGTTTATCTCAACCATCAACAACCTCATATTATGATTTTATGTCGTATGGTACATAATTAGGGGCCATAAGGGGCCAGAATGCTCAATCTTTGACGCTTTATATCTCGAAAGAGAGAAATATTTTGATAAGTAATATTGAACAAAAGATGTTCAAAATAATGTTCTGAACAATATGCAACCTTTCATTTTTCACTCCACGTCCCTATTAGGGAGTTGAAGGGTTGGCCCTAAATACTTCTCATGCAAATAACTCAAAAACGAAAACGAATCTCTGAATAAATGTTGAACAAGAAATGATCAACATCCTGAGAGCTTTAAGATGATATGAAGAAAAAAGGGCTGATCCCTAATATTAGGGGCCGCGAGGGGTCAAAAGTGGAATTTTAAAGTCCTTAATGTTCAATGTCTTTTTACAGATTATGGAGGCAAAATAGCAAAATCTCATCTCATCTCATCAAGAATTGGACGGAAGACCCACTCGAGATCGTATCTAGTTAAGGTCTTCCGTTTCCAACGGAAGACCTTCTACTGATTCTGTTGTTTCTTTTCCACTTTTATTATTATGTCGCCCCGAACAAAGTCGGGGACGACATATTGATATTGTACGCATGTTTTTTTTATCCAGGCTGTTTCTCGGAGATGGCTGGGACAATCTTCCTGAAACTTTCCTCAAAGGACGATCACTGGTTGTAGTTGTGCAGTGAGGTCGTTCAGTTCCAATATGTCTACCGTTGCCATGGAAACCTGTAAAAAGCGACAAATTTTGTCCGAGAGTGTTCTCTCTGGTCCCTTAAACG
>PRKT01000018.1:3028158-3038234 GCA_003671525.1 Saccostrea glomerata | reverse complement strand
TTTGATCCGCTCCTGAAGGTTCGCGAAGCCTTGATCACCACTGTATACAAAACATTCATCTCGCCGAAAATGTTCATGATTCCGCTAAACTGAAAAAGTTTACACATGATTTATCATCTCATAACAAACATCAGCTCCGTGCAATGCAGAAATGCTCGAATTGAAGGTGACATGTCAAATTCGTTTTCCGGCAGAACCTCTAAAAATGAAAGTGAAAGTAGGGAAATTTCAGAGTTCTCACTGGCGTTATAATACACAGAATAATTCGGCTGATCTTCTTAATAAATTACACTTGCCAAGCTTTTTTGGTAGGAAAGATACCGCCAATTTAACAAGTATGAGGCTCAGTACAGTACATCTGCCCAATTTCTTTTATGCAAGTCTGCAAATTTAGGAACTTGTAATTTTTTCCTGCACTACTTTCTTCTCCTACCGATTTTAAAAATAATTAGTGGGATGTACCCAATTAAGGTCTTCCGTTTCCAACGGAAAGGACTGATACGACTCGATGGTTGTCTAAGCTTAGCTAATGGACCATTGTTTTAGTGATAATAAAAATGAAAATCTTGTCCAGTATGGGGCGACATATGCTATTGCTTGCAAAAGCAGACATTCTAGTTATTATTTTTTTTCTTACCGATTTTGTTCAGGCGATTTCTCAAGAACGCCTCGACAGTTTTTCATGAAACTTTCAGCAATGATAGGAAACTATTTGAACTTCATGCGTTTGTTTTTATTTTGCCGTCGTCACTTCCGGTCGCGAGATATGGCCATTTTTCTGTTTTTAAAGTGTCATTTTGTCCGAGAGTGTTCTCGAAAACGGTTGGAGATTGAGTCCTGAAACTTTCAGGGATGATAGGTTATGACTCCTAGATTTGAGAAGGCTATATGGTTTTTGTTGCCGTCGCGTCCGTCGTCCATCGGAAGTAGTTAAAAAATATACAAAATTTTATTTTCTTCTTTTTAAAATGTTTCTTATGGAGGCAAATAGAGTGTCTCGAGTTATATTATGTCCACCGGAAGTAAACCGGAAGTAGTCCAAAAAATGATCATTTTTCATCGAAATTATCAGGGATGATTCCTTTACACTCAGAAAGGAGTTATAGGTCATTTTAAGTACTTCCGGTCACACCGGAAGTGAATTATAAAGACTGGAAGTTGTTTGTATTTGATAGATTTTACTCTAAAATGTGTTCTCATGTATTTTGAATAATTTTTATCTGAACACTTTTTTCATTTAAAGTTGACGTATACCCTTATCAAAAATCGAACGGAAGACCTACTCGTTGCTCGCAACGAGATCTCATCTAGTTATTTTTTTTTTTTTCTCGGGAAAATTTTGTCAGCGAATGATCTTGTAAAGTACACATCCGATTGAGGGGAAGCCTTTTTAGGGTAAGTGGGCATGTTATGTAGATTTGCGGAACGAAGGTCATTTTGAGCGCACGTGCTTTTGCAAGAGCAGGCACGTGCAACACGTGAAATGACCAATGTATATTGCCGTAACTTTTCTTTTTTTTGATGAAATGTTTTGAAACTCATAATGTAAGGATATATGAAGAGTATAAACAAGATGACATGGTCAATAAGGCAAGATCTCACGCGCATGCACGTGCGCTACGTTCTGATTGGCTGAAACTAAAGTCTCAATATCTTTGGTTTTTTTTACGAAACCCTTTGAAATTATGAACATAGCCATGCATTAGGATATCCTACAACATAATATATCACAATTATCATGAAAACACGCGCATGCACGTGCGCTGCAATCTGATTGGCTGAAATTTTAAATAGCTATAACTCCCTTGGTTTTTAATCAAACAGGATGGGATTTGGAACATAGACATATAGTGGACTTCTACCATAAGGTATGGTCACCATGTACATGCATACACGTGCCTTTACGAATGCTGCAATCTGATTGGCTGAAACTTTATAACTCTCTTGGTTTTAAAAAAAAACAGATTGGGATTTGGAACATAGATATATATATAATGGACTTCTACAAGAAGGTATGGTCACCATGCACAAGCATACACGTGCATGTACGCGCGCTGCAATCTGATTGGCTGAATCTTTAGACAGCTATTTATCCCTTGTTTTTCAACCAAACAGGGTGCGATTTAGAACATAGATAGATGTAATGGACTTCTACAAGAAGGTATAGTCAACATACTCATGTATGCACGTGCGTGCACGTGAAATGGGTAAAATCAAAAATACACTTGAATGAGCGTTTTTTAATACTTTTGGATTATATACTTTAATATTTAGCATATTAAAATATATAGATTGTGTAGACAATATGATATGGTCATTACGCAAATGCATTCACATGCGCAAGTGTGCAATGATAAAATTTGAATGAACATGGTACACTTCTTGGTAAACCTTGTTAAAGTCTCAAATGCATAAAGTTTGTCTTATTTAATTACGCTTACAGGGAATATGACTATAAAATGGAGTTGGGGAGCGTTTGGGGAACATCTGTAACGGTCCCCGTTACAATTAGCACTAGTTGTTTATGTTTTGCTGGGTTGTGAAACGGATAATGCGAGTGAAATTTTCTTTCTCAAACTCGTACATAATTTAAGTGTTCTTCTATATAATTTTTATTATATTTAATTGTAGAGATAATAAAAAATATATTACCATTCTTTGGACACATAACAGATTTGTATTGGTTGTATTATGCTCGGGTAATCCACAAGGCCTTAGGCCTCCATTTCTCCTTTGCATACATCAACTTGATTTATCTTTATTATAGCACATGGGACATTACTACCAGCAACACCACACTGGAATTGCAACCAACAATACCCCCTCCAGAAACATCATCTCATGTAGCAGAGATTGTGGGCAGTCTAGCTGCCTTCCTGTTTATACTTGCTCTTATTTTGATATTAGCTGTTTTTCTAAGGAGGAGAAAAAGGAATCAGAAAACTGGGACACATGAACTTCGTATTCATTTTAAAAATGGTTCGTATATTCTGCTTTTTAATACTGTTGCATACTACTTCTCTGAATTTGAGGCGATCTTGAAATTTGTTTTTTCATCTTTTATTTAATTTTATTTAAGTTGAAGCTGAAGACTTGTTGCTAGAAAAGGGGGATGAAACCGCTGGTAATTCATTTCTTGAATTTTATGCTGTCATGCCTGGTTTTGAGCTAAATTTGATAGAATAAAAAACTTTTTATGTTTTAAGAGATTTTACTTAATTGTTAAGATATAATCAATATACCAAGGAAAAATAACAATAATAACAACAATACCCAAATACTGAGGAAGTCACACTATAAATGAAACATTAAATGTTCCTGAACAAATAGAACCACCTATTTTTAATTTTACCAGAGTTTCTCACTCTCTTTCTCTCTCTCCGAAAAAAAAATGGGGAATAATATTTGATCAAGCTAACTGTATTCATTTGGGATGTTTTTATAACAATTGATTACTATACTGAGTGAAATCAAGATCATTACATAATTAAGCCGCGGACGTAAGTGAGGGCTTTTACAGCAAAAAATCTCCTGCACAATGTTTTCCTACATTAATAAAGGTAAAATTATGATACATTGTAAAAGAATATGTGTGAAATTTGTTACATATAATAATTGTAAGAATTATGGGCATTTTAGGTCACATGATTTAGGTGACCTTTTCCTATCTCTTTACATTCTCCGTCATGTATCGTGTGTAGAGAATATACAAAGAAAAAAATTATACAATGTGGTAGGGGTCAGCCGACATTTGTGATTTTCTATAGTAAATTGAGAACGGTCATTTTTTTAAAAAGCTTTTGTTAACTATGAGCCTAACGTTGTGCAAACTTGTGCGAATGACAACAGACGCATAATACATTAGTAAAACTTGTGTGAAAGTATGAAATTTGCACACGTTTAGCAATTGAGAGCTATTTACCTGTGTTACCCATATTGAACCCACATGTTGAATAAATTATTTTAAATACTGATAGTCACGTGAGTTCTACCCAGGTAAACATTTCTCAAAGGTGTTCACTGTTAAGCATAGGCAGGTTTTTGTATTAGTAAGACAAAATCGTGACGCTTAGAGATATTTGTATGTATTTGTTTTTAAGAAGCAGTGAAAGTCTAATCCGACATGCACTGGGAGACGAATGTGTCGGATTGCACAGTGTTAAAAACAAGGAAAACACTAAAATGGAAAAAAAATTAAATGTCATAACTCAGTATGTCGGATTATTCAGGTGTCGGATTAGACAGTTTTTATTGTACTAGTGTCGTTCATAAAGGTGTCAAACATTTTTAACCTTCATGCAAGACAATGAAACAGGGATTGAAAGCCACCTTAATACTCCATTTTAATTTTTAATGAATGAAACTATTGTAATTTTTCAGATGCAAGAGTACCGATTTCTTAGTTTAATCATTTTAGTTACATGCAACTGCATAACTTAATGCAATATTTTTAAAAACAGGTTTGGTACAAGAAGTATCATTGTGCAAACGCACCCGACTATGATCCACCACAAGATTGTTCAAGTAGATTTATAGGGTATCCATAACCATTTAAAATATTCAATCGTTTCAAATCCATGCAGATTTAGTGATGCTTAGCATGCTTTTCAATTAGAAATATCCACTAGTATCTAACTATGACTTATAGAGAACGATTTGCTGCTATATTCTTAAGTAAAATGGCACATAAAAAGGGCCCATTAAGTACTGCTTAAGTGCACTTGTCCTTTGCAGCTTTCCACCAACAAGTGGTGGCGTCTCCATATAAGTGAAAAAATCCCGAGAGGGACGTTAAACAACTCTGTACAAACATGCAATCAATCATCCTCGAAAAAAGCCAATCAATTTCAACCAATTGGGCATATCATTAAAGCATGTATAATAGCAATTATGGGTGAAGCGAAACAACAAATGAATTTCATGGTCACTATCTCCCCGGGAGCCCTGTGGGGTGCATGAAAAACCACTAAATAGAATGCAATTTTCTTTATTTCTGAATGTCAAGCCGTCAAACTGTTAACATGATTGTAATAAGCATTGAATCTTCTACCAAAATTTGGAAATTCATAGTCCCTGGGTCAGTGGTTCTCGTTCTAGATTGGGGCTTTATAAATAAAATTTTAGAAAAGACGCATTTTTTCTTTGAAAAAAAAAATTCTCTGCTCCTGAGTAAAAAACAAACGTAATTCACAGTTGTGCTGTGGAAAAGTGTCTATTCCAAAATCATGGATTTCATGTCCCCTAAATAAGAGGTTCTATGTTAGTTTAAAGTTCTTTAGAGCTAATTTTGCCAATATTATATAAATGAAAATAATATTAATTAACGTTAAATAATTAAGATGAATGAATGTTAATCGAGCTTATACAGGAATTTGAATCTATCCAGTTGAGTAATGGGTAACCAATTCAATTAATAATATTTTTAAGCATATATCTTCAATATAATTCTACAAATCTTTTTTTCTGTTTTCACTTCAAAAATGTAGACATAAATTTAAATGACATAAGGACTCCCATGCCAATTTCAATAATCCAAGTCAAGCACAAAGGCAGTAGCACGAGATTTACATGCATATTTGGCTTCCTTAGCGTTAGACGCAGAGACAGATGAGCACGAGATTTGGATGTATATTAAGCACCCTTCGCTCCTGAACTATCGACCTGCTAATTTAAATTCCGGTAGAATTATCAAGAAATCAAATCCTCTAACTTTCAAAGACCTATCACAGAGAATAAAAATTAGAACTGAAAATATACATGTATATAAATCGTAGTTTTTCTCAAAGTTTCCTGCTTAGTTATTATTTTCATTTTAATTTTAGATCAATTACAGCGTATTGGCGTAGGTGAATACAACACATGGGAGACAAAGCTTTTAGGTCTGTATTTCTTCAAATATCTCTACATAACTCCTCTCCCCACAAACATTTATCTGTAATTACGTATTGTAACTTCTTCGTGCTTATCATGTTTATTATCAATGATTATTTTCTTAGAAAAAAACTTTTAATATATAGAGACATAAATTGAAACGAAGTCTACATTGGATTTACAGTTACCGTTGTATGAAATTCAGAAATTAAAGCCTTGAAAAAAAAACGCATACAATACTCGATCCATGCCCTTAAAAAATATTGAAACTAAGAAAACTATACTACCTTATTCGATCTTGGTCATAAACTTAAAAAAGACAGAAATTTTCTGATATTTGATATTTAAGAGATGATATTTTATCAAACCTATTCCAAAGAGTTAATATAACCAGTAATCATTTTTGTTGACGTCATACCGGAATACATAAATGTAGCGCAACTAGTTTATTAACATATAGAACAGTCACTTAATTAGGGTTGGGCTCCGACCCCTTTTACATCTTTTTTCTTTTTTTTTTTGTATAACATGTACTACCTGATATCGATAATGTAACTTTTGTCTCAAAGTGATTTTAATAATATCTTTTTCGCCTGATACACAGGATATTACATGAATAGTATTTAAAATACTTATTGATAAAGAAGGGTTACTTTCTCGATATCAGGTAGTGCATAAAAGAACACAAAAATAGAAAAAAAAAGTTTTATCCACTCCAGAATTAGAGGAAAAAAATTGAAGAGGGAGCATCCCCAAGTTTCTATGATGCAAGGAGTGAAATCGGAGATGTTCTAATAATCTTATTTATTCATTTCTGACCATCATAGTTACATTTATACTGTTAAAACGGACAATAAGAAGTTAAAAAAAACGACTTAAAATAGAGGAACATTACAATTTTGTATATACTCACTACAATGCAAAAATACCGGTATAGTCCATGATTTTTATGCTGTAACTACTAACTTTTTCTTGTTGTTAGTTACTATTTAATGGTATATCATTTTATTTTTCTAGATCAGTTCTCCACACTGACTGATGACGAGGTGTCCGTGTTATTCTGTTTTCTGTGTTCTGACTCCGGTCCTCCCAACTTTACTGACACAGAGTGGCTGGACTTACTTAATGAGATACGACAGGAAGTGTACCGTAAAGAGAATCCTGTAACACGTGAGGAAGCACAGCGAACTCTGGACAAACTGAAGTCACGTGATTACATTTGGGAAGATCAGGACAAGATAACGGAGGATATAAAGTTTAAGACAATGTATAGGATAGCATCAAGACGACTTGATATACCATTCCGTTACAGTAGCTATGACACAGCCAGTGTGTACCTGAGATCATGGAGATACAACAAAAAAACTGGAGAGAAGTGTGTCAGCAGTGATCTGGATTCCTTACTGATACTCCGTCTACAGATGAACATCCTGACTCACGTCACCATCGAGGACACCAATATACATGATGACATACACCGGATATGTAAGTCAGTGTGATGAAATGTAGTTTATTCATACCCCCTTTTCAGAATTATTGAATGATCGTACATGTATCATATTCTAAAGGTTGAAGAAGGTATAATTAGAAACATTTACTAAAGGTTTCCTTATAGTTATAGGTATTTATTCGTATTTTCCTTCATCGATCTCACGAACTTTAATGAAGGTAAATTTAGATATTCTGAAGAATAAAGTTACTTAAAAGCTTAGATAAACTCACATCTTTAAAAAATTGATAACTTTAGTTGAATTTTAGCATCAGAGCGTTTAACTGTAAATGTTTAAAGACAATAGTGTTACCTATTACATTGGTCGGCATATTCTTTTTAGCGCTTTTGGCGGAAAAATTCTTCCGCTAATTCTAGTACATCGCTTTATAACAACATTATGAAAAGTGCTTAAATCAAATCTACGCTAGCTTGTTTAAAATCACTGTCTGCTAAATGTCGTACACGCCAAAAATACATGTTATACTTTTACAGTATTTTTTTCTACAGTGAACATTCCAATGAATAATGTTATGAGAAACAAAGATAAACGAGAAGAATTTCTAAACGATCTGAAAAAGGGAGGGGAATCTTTAAACAACAGGAAAGGAACACGTAAGAGTGTAGATCATGTGACGTGGCTCTGGAGATACTGGGATGACGCTAGACCTGACCACGTGAGATCCTGTATCGGTCTACATCCACACAACGACATCTACATCATCGACAACAAAGCTTATAGAAAACCAAGTAAGAAGGAAACAAGATTATCTTTCCAGAAAATTTAGATATTACCTCTGTGGCTTCAATATAAATAGAGAATTTAAAAAAGGTAACTAATTCTATCAGTATTGACCTGTTTAACATTTCCTAATACTGAAGACATTACATCAATACAAGCGTGAGGAGTCAACTCATCATAACATTATTACACCAATAATTTTGGGATTGCGATTCAATTTCATAGCTTTAAAAAGAAATTTGGAAATGAAAAAAACCATGCATTAATACATGTACATAAAACAGTCCCAAAAATTTAACGTGTCACCCTCATTGCCCCAACAAAATCATAACCCTTGAATTGCTTATATCTGCTCACATGCTTTTTGTTGAAGTATACCTCGGGAAATAGTTTCCTTTCTCATGGAGCCATAAATTCCCCTCGTACCCATTCCATAACTGTATACTGTTGGTGATAAAGGTTGAATCCCAACCCCACTCCATCATGTAACTTTTTTCTTCTGTTGCATGTCTATAACGTAAAGTATTTTATCCACTGATTCATATCTCCCTCAATTAATATGTGTACTAGAAATAAATCATACACTTTGAAAAAAGATAGGAAAAAAAATTCCAACAAATAAGAAGCATAGCATTCTCTAAAATTAAAAGTGTCGCACAAGCTTAGTGTAAAACTATACAAATTGTCATTTTTGAAATAAAAGTAAAAACCCTTCCCTTACGCATTTAAACAAAATTTTTTCTAGATATTTTTTTTTAAACTGTAGAAATCTTATCATTTTTTGTTTGAAACATTTAAACAATTTTTTTTTGTGGATATACTTTGTAAACGGTAGAAATCAAAACTTTTTTTTTTGTTTAATGTCCATTTTGAGAATTCTGTGACAGGGAGCATCCGTTTATATGGTTGCGTCTCAAGGACCGATCTTAACGTCTCGCAGTGGATTCAAACCCAAGAATCAGCTCCTCACTCTTCCTCACTAATTACCCTCGAATCTTGAGTTTCCATGGCATTACGGTTAATTTGTAATAAAGTGCTTCAAGACTGAATAATTGAGATGTTTGTTATTTATTACATAAACAAACAATTATTCTCCTTATTTTAAAATGATTTTAACTCACATATCATTTGTTATTTGTTCAGTAGGTCATTCAATTCTTGCATAGTTGCTCTTTTGATTTTTTTGCTGACGTCATATGTTTTCGTAGTATTTATAAAACAAGTAAACTATGGAAATCTAGTTTGGCAAAATCCTTATGAATTCTACAGTGTCAAAAATACTAGATAATTGACAAAATGATTCTATACATTATCTGACATGGAAAATTATTTGTTGTTGATAAAGACCATATCTATCGAGGCGTGCCTAAGCTGTATTGCTAAATAATGTAAAAATTTACTCTTTCTCAAGAGTGACCTAGAAGTAATTTTAAAGCTTTATTTGAATGTTTCATGTTTTAAAATATAAATTCAATGTATATTTAAGGAAATTAAATGTTTAATTCAGTTGATTACCAATGACACAATATGTTTGAATCATATAACCCGATATTTTCTTCGAAAATTATAAAAAAAAATGACGTTACTAGATCACCGTAGAAAAATATCAACAGTTGGAAATTCCAAATTGTCATATGACCGGTAGCTGTATGGTAGTTAACAGACGATGATATCTGACAATTTTGGTAGAGGCACTCTTGCTCATCATAAATATGTATTTATATAGTTTATTTAATACTCAGGAGCAGAATGTAGGATCGCCGGCTATTAGTTTGTAAGTTTGGTATTCTAGTTTAAAACACGACGAATAAGCGTATATTACGCAAATTGTCAAATTTGCAATCTATGCATAACTCACTCGCTATATTATAAGATTAAACGTTCTTTTTTCAGAATTTATCGATGTGTAAACTCTGCCTTTTTACTCACAAACTGAATAAAAGTGCAAAGCTTGTTAGTTAAAAGGCAGAGTTT
>PRKT01000018.1:2918071-3027790 GCA_003671525.1 Saccostrea glomerata | reverse complement strand
AAAAAAAGAACGTTTAATAAATTCTTATAATTCCAATTACGAATTTTTCTCATCATTGAAATTATTTCCCTTTGAGGCCGCCATACAATCCGTTATTTTGTACGGCATAGGAATACCTTATGCCGCAAAGAAACATATATAAGATGAATATCGATAAAATCCAACTTAAATTGTCAAAACAATCAATAAATAAACTTATGACAACTCAATCAATGTTGTTTAAGTCAATAAATATCGAAATACGCGTATTCTCCAGAATAATTCGTCCTTTACCATGACCATGTTGAAATTAACGACAACGTCATAACGAAAGATGCTAACCGACGACGTCCTCGATTTGCTCTGGTTCGTTCAAAAATTTAGGGAGAATATGGGATCTGTAGGATGTAAACATATGAATTTGATGCTGAATAGGCAAAAGTCTGAGGTACGTTTCTTTTCCCTATCGCAACGATACCAACTGATATGGAACGTCGAGAAAATATGACAGCATGATCAGCGATATTTTAAAATTCACACGCGTGATCCGACAGTGACATAAACATATTAATGTATTCCTGTCTATCAGCCCTGTTTATCTCCTTTTGATTGATTGATTCATTCATTCATTCATTCAATCAATTTCTATTTCAAGTTTCTTGCTATCATTATTTAGCCAAAACAGACTAGAAGTATCTGTTTTCATTGTTATTACGACAGTTAAGATAGTAGGTCTGATTGAAGAATTCATCGATGTGTAAACTTTTTCTTGAATTTGTTCTCGTCCAATCAAAACACAGGGAGTCAATAAATAAAATTAAGATTGGAATTATTTTATTTTGGCAAAAGCAAAAAGGTTTAACATTTGGTCATAAAACATGCACAGTGTTCCCCTTTAGTAATAGCAAATATGACGTCATTTCGATCTCGCATTGTGCGATTATTCATAAAAATAAATACCACAAAAACGTATACACCACGAAAACACATGACAGGACGATATGCTAGAGCAAACAATCTGCTCGACAAAAACTAAACGAAATCATTATGCCAATATCTGCTTTATCTAATTTTTACGCAAATTTTCATCGATTTTACAGCACGTTTTGTCTCAGAAAATATTAAGCTTGCCCATCTGCCAGATTTATACATTCATATACTAACTATTTGATGCATTTCATGTATAAAAATCTCAGATAGGCAAGCTCATGCTCTATGTTTTCCAAAGAACATTTCAAATATGATGAAATTTTACCAGAATTGGCAAAACTTTCAGAAAACGTCAAATCTGTCGTCGCAACCATTCGACAAACTTAGGCGGATTCTGTCGCCTTTGTTTACGTATGTAGATCAGAGGTCGGAAAATCCCGAGAAGATGCGATTGGTGTTCTGAGTGTTGTCGAGATTAGAAAGACAGTGCTAAAGATATATGTCGAAACAGAATAAATACAAGTTGAATACCTAGAGCGTTATGAAGATCAAATATTTTAATAATAATTTTTTTTTTATTGTTAATTGATAAAAAAAAAACAGCATGTATTTTCGAATAATTAATTGCCGATTTCCACTGTTTGTTTAGTCATATTTTTACGATACAAATCTTGAAAAAAAATGTTGTCTTCCAAAAATAACTTAACCAAAAAATTATTAATCATGGCCCTGAAAAGCACTTCAGATAAAATAATTGAAAATTTTCTCCACATGCAACTTCTACGAATCTCAAAATAGGGGAAGCCCATTGTCTGAAGACTTTAGACAGTAATCACTAAAAATGCAGAGATCAAATAATCTTATTATTTTAGATTTATTACATTCTCATTTTGGAATTACTTAATAAACTGTAAGTCATCTCCTCATCCCTTATATTGATCGGAGTAGTTCATCGTTGATTAAAGTAGTAATTGAAAAGGGGTGTCCTGTACTTATACACCCATGTTCAGTGGAATACATACAGTATAAGGGAAATATTGGCCCCTATTTTTTTTTTTGCCCCTTTCGCCCTTACATTGTGTGGGCGAATTCAGAAAGAGGCGAATTCAAAATATACATTTATTATTTATATTTCCTTAAACAGAACTGTTTATGGGCAATTAAAAACGGGGCAAAATTGGTTGCAAGTGTGAAAAGGCGAAAATAACCCTGTATACAGTAATAAAGAAATGTTTGTTAATCTTTCATCTATTTTACGTATTTTTTTCCCTTTATTTTAGTTCACCCGAAATGAAGGCTCAAGTGATGAGCTTCTCTGATTGCATTTTGTCCTTCATTCATATGCCTGTCTGTATGTCTAGCTGTAAACTTTTCACATTTTAGACTTCTTCTATAGAACCACTGGGCCAATTTTAATAAAACTAAGTACAAAGCATCCTTGGGTAAAGGGGAGCTTAAATTGTCAAGTCCCTTCACAAGGGGAGATAATCAAGAAAGGACAAAAATAGGGTGGGGCCATTAAAAATAATATTATTTTCAAGAACCACTGGGCAAGAAAATCCGAAACCTATGTGCAAGCATGCTGGGGTGTAGATTCTGAGTTGTACAAATCATGACCCCCGGGGAAGTGGAGGGGTCAACTTTTTGTAGGAAAAAATTATGTGTTCTTCTCAAGTACCACTGGGTCAGAAAAGCTGAGACTTATGTGGAAGCATCCTGGGGTAGTGTAGATTTTAAATTGTCCAAATTATTACCCATCTGACAGGGTGAAATTACAATATGTACAGTGTATTACAAGGGAGAAATTTGGTAAAGAACAGCATGGTCAAAGCTACTCAGGTGAGCGATGTGGCCCATGTACCTCTACTTTGGAATTTATTTCTATCTATTAGTTTGATGCTTTACTTATTCATTTTTTTCGTTTCAGTGAAATACCATAGCTATCAGTCGGAAGTCAGATGTCTACTGTACTGCTTACTGTTAACTGAGAAATATCAGCTGAATCTCAATGAACAATCACACAGAATGATAAGGGACAAAATCAGAGACAGATATTTCCCTGGTATTACTGAGGACGGCTTGGTAGATCTACCTGATGGAATCACAGAAACACATAATGGTATAATAACCTTTATATCAGACGACATCCGACATGACGTCATGTACGCCTTTGTTACGGAGTGCCTGGTGGGAGACAGTGATCTGGAGTGTTTCCTGACCATGGCGTCACGTGATGTGATATCAGAATACTGCAGGTCCTGGTGGTATAAGAGGAGTGAGGGAGAGAGATGTCTGTATATACCGGACAAACCGGATATGATATATGACCTCTTCATAGACAAACTACAGCTTGACATCATCAAACATTGTACCATGTCTGACGCAAGGATTCATGACAGTATCATTAAACGTTGTAAGAAAATTTTTATCCCTGTATTTATTAAAACTTGTATTGATTTTCTTCACAATTCTTATTAATTTGACATGGAATGATGTGGTATCCTTTATTATGTGTATATTCGTGCAGAATTTATTTCATTACTTTTGAGAAAGTAGTTTCTAATTGTTGTTCTGTGGTTTTTAAAGTATATGCGTACATATGCTCATTTACATAATGTAATACTCCTGATATTTGTAACAGTACTAGTACATATCACATGAGGAATGGAATATATTTATAATGGAATATATTTATCTGAAATATCCTGTCACACTTGAGAATAGTTATTATTTTTTTTCTTTCTTTTCTAATACACAATCGTTGGTGTTGGTGCACGTCTTTCATACATGTAAAAAAAAGAAATGCCCAGGTTGGAAAGAAAGTCAATGAATTTTCAAGTAATAAGCTGAATTTTTGTAGCATTCAAGCAAAAGAAAAAATTTCCAACTGAAGGGAACCATTTAAAACTAGAAAATATTTTGGAGACTTTTAGCTTTCTAATGAAGAGGTTAGTTAAAACGTAAAGGAAAAAAAGTGTATAATTTGCGTTCAGATACATATATCGCTTTGACTTTTTTCTACTACAGTGGGAGTTCCTAGAGAAATTCTAAAGTGGGACCAGGAGGCGAGAGAGCGGTATGTGGAGTACGCAAAGAGAGGAACACAGACAGTCCACCACGCCCGGGGGATGATTGTAGGATGTGCTGGGGCGGGGAAAACCACGCTACTTAAACGTCTGCTTGGTTGTAGTGAAGAAGAAATTAAGAAAATAAAATCTACTGAGGGATTGGAGGTGCATGAAGAAATATTTGATATATTTGATGCAACAAAATCATTGAAAGGTAAACCTTTTAAAGGAACTAAACAACATTTTTTCATGAGTGCATAATATATATACACATTTAGCTGCAGATTATTTTTTTGATAGTTTGTTTTATGCTAGGAAATTATTGATACTGTAACATCAAAGTAAAATGCTCCATAAAAGCAAACATATTATTTGTATTTAAAAGATAGTAAATAAATATTATACTGATATAGTCTCCATTTGTTTCAATTTCATTTCGAAATGCTTTCTTAATGATTAACACTTTGAAGACAGCTATGTTGATTTCCTGATAATTCCGAATAAATGTAAGTTCCTTCAATTAAAAAAAAACTCGTGGAAGGTTAATAAATGCTAGGAAGTACGTACATTTATTGGCGTGTTCAAATGACTAAGAAAAAATAACATAAATACATGTAGCTGAGATTTATTTTAAGGTTGAATATGATTCATAAATAGGATTTCACCATTTTGATATAATTTTCTGCGATATCAACACCAGTGCATACTCTTTGCATTCGTTACACTTGACGGCTTTATTGCCAAGGGCATCGGTGTGGAATGGCGATCCATGATCATGCGGGTAACCTTGCATTACCTTGGTTTACATTTTATTGCACTCACGTGTATTTGTTTGTTTTCTGCACAGACCTGTTCAACTATTGTAATGTTCTTTTTTATCTTACTATCTGGCATTATAATAAGCTTTGCAGTTTTTTTATGTCACCGAGTGATGTACAGCTTACCTCCGTCTTCGCCGGTGTCGACTAATTACACTGAACAGTTACTACGTCATCCCTTTTATACAGGGGTCCTTAGATATACCGAGAGTCCGCTTGTAAATGACAGAAACATTCTTCATGCTCTTTTAATGAATTGTGTTCAGCTTTAATTATAACGAATATATAATTGCCCTTCGTGATCGGGAGGCCCGGGTTCGATTCTCGTTCGCGGCGCCGCGTCATACCTAAGACGTAAACAAAGGTAGTGACTGTTCCTTCGCCAAGCGCTCGGCACTAGAGTGAAAGTCACGGGTCTTGCGGATATGACCTTAAAAACGGAGGTCCCGTGTCAAGGTAGGCGCTGGCACGATAAAGAACCCTCACTGCTCAATGGCCCTGAGTGCCGAGTATAGGTCTAAATTTGAAGCCCTTCACTGGCATACGGTGACGTCTCCATATGAGTGAAAAATTCTCAAGAGGGACGTTAACAATATACAATCAATCAATTTATCAATATATAATTGATAGGGTAACAAAAACATTGATTGACATAACGCTAATGAACATCTGCTGAAAAACGCAAGGATGTCGTATATTACCAAAAGTGACAATTAACGAGGCCCAATCTAGTTGGATATTATACGAAACGGAATGATAAAAAGTTTTTATTTTTGGAAATAAATTTTTATGTATTATGCTAAGAAAAATTAGAATTAAATTTTGTTACATTGCCTTTATTGTAGTCAAATGGGGGCACTTTCAAGATATGGACCATTTTTCGTGTTTTTATACACAGTTACATACTAAAAACCCAATTAACGAAGGAATTGACAAATTTAAAAGAAATAAATGATGAAATGTTTTAATTTTCACATATATCATGCAATTCACATTTCTCCTTTGAAAAATGAAAAGAAAATCGGAGGTAGCCTTTATTGCAGTGAAAAGGGGGCATATCAAATAACAAAAATAGGACAAATTTTATCCAACTATAGCTAGTTTTTTATAAGTTGCAATAGGTTAACATAACATAAACAAACGATTGTAACACTGTATAATTTTCTAAAAATTAAATCATTCTTACATTATTGCATATAATTTTCGCTTTATGCTCAATAAAAATGATGAGTATAAACACTTCAATGTTCGAGGAGAAAGACTGAAATCGTTTTCTTTTGGTTGCAGTTAACTCACAAATTTAAATAAAACAAGATAAAATTAATGAATCTGTTCCAAGAAATTGAAACCTCAAACAAAATTATGTTTCAAAGTTGTTTTAATTTAAAAGTAAAAAAAACAAGAATGTGAAAGCTTTCAACAAGCAGTCTATAGAGCAAGATCCGCGAAATATTTTAGCGCAATTTGACGTCATTTTAATTGTGACGTTATTGTATTCAATTGTGACGGCAGTCCAGGATATTGTGACGTCCCTGAGTCGACGCTGCGTTAAAACGTATGCGCAGATCAACTAGATCGAGCTTCGTTAAGCCTCCGCTGTCAAAAAGATTTTGAAACACTCCGACCTTATCATATTATGGAAATTTAACGCAGATTTACATGTAATTATCGATTCACCAACAATGAATGTTCCAATTCATGTGTTATGTTGTCATCTATAACTTTAAACACATTTTCTCGCCAATTTTGGACTGCAGTCTGACATTCAACATGTTGGATTATTTTTAATTTCTCATATGGAGGTAACTAAATCTAAGGAATCATTGTCTAGTCTGTTTGGAAAGCCTCGAATATCAATGACAGTCAGAAATATCGGATAAATTTTGCAAACGAGCTATTTTATCCCGTGTTTCTAGCTATTGCAGATGCCCTAGCATTCCCAGCAAACTAGACATCGATGTTTTTAATTAATATTATAATATTGAGTGAAGGTTATAATGACTGCTGATAATCCTGAATGTCTTATAGCATATACACCCATGCTAGTGATCCTAATTTTGAATACGATCTTGATTTTACCTGTTGACTTTTGCTACTGTGATACAGGCATGACATTATCAATAATCAATAACGTACACAAATTACAAAAAGACAATTCATTCATGATTAATAACAGTTTTAATTGATTTATGGAGCGCAGCTCAGTTAAAGTAAGGAGGCGGGGCCTAATCTGTACGGGAAATGTTTACTATGACGTCACACATAATATAATGTCTTCAAAATACCACAAAATGAAATAATTTGCTATTTTAAACAGCTGGATAGCTGTATACTACACACAAACTTATTATTGTATGCAGTTTTGTCGTTTGTCAAATCCCACACAACAGTCTATAAACGATGCATAGATCGCAATGCACTTGTCAATGTGATGTCATCTCGCAAAAATCACGCAGTTTGTACACAGTGAGAGGCTGATCAAGTCACATTTTGTACAATGAAAAATTTCTTTTGTTCTCAAATAAAATATCATTTGCAATTGAATAAAGGCCTTTAACTTGGATGCGATGTATATTTTAATATTGTATTGATAAACTGTCCATACATTCTCCAGACAAATGATACTGCCGTGTGTTTGTATGCACAAATGCTCAATGGCCCTGAGTGCCGAGGAAAGGTCAAAATTTGAAGCCCTTCACCGGCATACGGTGACCTCTCCATATGAGTGAAAAATTCTCGAGAGGGACGTTAAACAATATACAATCTATCAATCAATCTTAAAGCCTGTCGTCAAGAATAGACTGTCAGTTGCCTAACACATGTAAAATTAAGTTTTTCTTCATATTTTAAAATAAAAGGACAATTATAATAAAGGACTATATATGATAAGAGCCAATTTTGGCCCCCTAAAATCAATATTTTAGAATGATATTCAGATATGTTTAATTGATATTTATTTTGCAGAAGAGATTATATTAGAACTATTTCCAATACATTTTTCACATCTATAAGCAATCACTGGTTGTAAATGACACGAGAAGTAATGCTATTTTTGCTATCTAACAAAACCCCCAAAAATATGCCTTTTTCTCAAGATGTTTTTTCTCATGGGAAACATAGAGCGCAGTGTAGAACATACATAATTTTTCTGTCATTAACTAGTATTGGATAGATATATCTTTGGTAAAAATATGAAGTTTGTTCTAGGTTGCGCTCTATATTTTCTAAAAGAAAAACTGCTTGAAAATAAGTAGTTTTATACAAAATATGCTAAAATGGTGGGAAAACATGATCTTTATGATGTCATATTTCTAAAATAACGGCATTTTGATCAAATTGAAAATGATTGATAAAGGTCGCATATATATCTGTACATATTAAAGCTATATAAAAAGTAAAATAAAGATTTTCATTTTAAGGGGCCATTTGAGACAATTATCATATATTGCTCTTTACATAAGAAATATTTAATTTTGAAGCTGATGATCATGACTTCACAGGTGAGCATTTGATTGCGAACCAAAAACTTCTCAAAATGTACTGTGGATATCAAATACACAAATTTTTGTTTGGAATACTGAGTGGTGTACCTGTTTCACAAGATGTAAATTTTATCTCTAAACTGGTCATTTTTTGGCATTTTGTATAATTTTTTATTTGTTTTTAATTATAACGGACTGATTTTACCTTAACCTAACCTGTAATGACAATGAACCATTTTCAGTGCTTAACTTTAAACTAAGGTTTCTGAAATTGGTACTGTCTTTGAACTTCACGTGTTCACCATGTCATAATTAATTTGATTTTGACTCTTTTAGCAAGACAAGTAAACAAAGATTATGAAAATGGAGAAAATTCTGCAACTAAAGTTGACGCAAAGACGCTTACATTCTTTGACTTCGGGGGCCAGTGTGCGTACTACGCCTGCCACCAGATTTACCTGACCAGGAGAGCTTTCTATGTTGTGGTGGTGGACGCCTCTAAACGTCTTGACCAGAAGGTTGATAAGGAAGTATGTGATCAAGATGGGAGTATGTTCTCTGAATGGACGTATGGAGGTACTTTTATAAATGTTATTACCTGGATGAGTATTAGCATTTTTCCTTTCAATTGTATTTAAATGTCTTATATAGAAAGTTGAAAATCTAATAAGAGCATCTTAAAAGTCAAGAAAAAAAACTCATTCCAACAAAAAGCCTTTAAAATGATTACTGTTACGAGTAGCAAGCGAAATGCTAAGATGTACTGGTTGAAGGGACTATTTGAAGACTATTTGTTAGATGAAACTATCTTTATTTCTGTATCTTAAAATATATGTACATGTGTCGTGTCTGCGAAATAACATACAGGAGAAAGACAATTAGATCGACTTTGTATCATGATCCAAGGTTGTTCTAGAAAATATGTAATACTATTATTATATTTCATACTTCATTATAATGAGTGATATTGATAATTATAATGAAGAAAAATATTAATGTTTAAATGTAAAAAGTTATGTTTATTGTAGACTATTTTGTGTTCTGGATGAAGTCAATACACACCTACTGCAGCTCTGAGAATGATAAAGAGTTGAAGCCTGTAGTTCTAATTGTGGCGACTCATTGGGAGGAAAACAACCGACATTCTAAAGTAAACATCATTGTAAATGTTTGTAGTTTCCTTCAAAGTAAAAGTATTTGAATTTGTTTCTAACGAATTCATTTCTGTTTTAACAAACAATGAATTATATATATATATATATATATATATATATATATATATATATATATATATATATATATATATATATATATATATATATATATATATATATATATATATATATATATATATATATATATATATATATATATATAAAGGTTGCCGCATTTACATGCAAGAATTAAAAAAAATGATTTTACTTATATAAATACAAAATAAATTGTTCTCTTTGTTAAAGTCCCATAATATATTGTTCAGATATCTGTATTGCAAATCTTCGTAGATGTAATGTTTGAAAAATATTCAAAGATTTGTTATCTTCGGATTTCTTAGCAGATTTGTACATGAATTGTCTTACAGCACCTCTAATCAAAACAGCAAAAAGTGATTTTGGTTAATGTAGTATTTCCAAAAAGAATTATATAGGAAATATCATTATCTGGTATCTTATTTTGCACAAATACCTGGGAAAGGTACCTTATTTTGTTGTGATTTCAAAATATAAATTGCATTATCAACTTCAGTGACAAAATCTTGGGAGAATATTGCATATTTTAAAGGAACATATCGTCTGTTCTTATTCGAATCTAACTAATAGATGTCAGTGTAGCAATGACAACATCAAGACTTAATTCATAAATTTTGCAAAAAATTTTTCGGACATCTTGCTTCTTTTCTTCAGATTTGTTACTGTGAATTTTAGACTTTAGGTTTTTATAGATTTCTTTAAAACAGGAAATAGACACTTCATTTGATTTTTAAAAGTCAATATCCAACGTATCCATATCTCCTATACTTCAAATTGCAAATTTATTGCTAAAATAGACTATCCTTCGACCCGAATGAGGATACCTTATTTTCGTCGAGGCAGGCACCATTTAATGTCCAATTTCCATGTTTGTGCAGTGTGATGTGCAATTATATAGAGGCTGGAGATATACCCCGTTCAACACATTTCCAAATGAGAATTATCGCCTCAAGTTGCATTTTTAGCAACAATACACAGAACGTGTTCATGCATACACATGTATAACTTCGTTATTTTCCACTTACATATAACAGGAATGTGTTTTCACAATTAGCTTGAAAGACCTGAACTGAGTTCTGTCACAAGGTCATAATTTTCCCCTTTCCTTTTAATTCTGTACTTGTAATAAACCATACACCACTGAGAGTCTATTATGTAAACGTGAAAAAGTTAAATAATGTAGTGCTCCGACAGATTCATATGAAATAACCAAAAAATATTTTTTAATATTTTTTCACATTAACTTTAATATTTAAATTTCAAAAAAAAAATGCAAAAATGACGAAGAAAAAAATATCGATCCAAAATCATGAAATGAACCTACTAATATCTCGTTAGAATTTACTTAACGAATAGAGATTTTTTTAATATTTTCACGCCATGCCATCCATTTAATACCCCGGCTTAAAAAGTGGAGTGTTATATAGTGATCAAGATGTCCGTCCGTCTGTTACTTTTATCCTGCAACTCCTCTTCTACAACGAATTAAATTTAATGAGATTATTTTTTTGGAATTTTTAGTGCGATTAACTACCTCCTATTTTACTTTTTCATCCGACACATATTTTGTTTTCCCATAGCAAAACATGGACACAGCCATTATATATATATATATGGGAGTTGGACGGTATTATTTAGAGAGCTCCTTCCTCACAGAATATCTCATTATGAAATGCTGTCTGTTTTTTTTACAACCTCAGAAAGCGAAGTTACAATTTTTGTTCCAGCTAAATTTAAATAATAAAGTCTGATTAAGAAAACTAACGAAATAAATGAAATCATTTTCAATTACAGGATAAACACGCCCTTTTGGACAGTCTTCATCAACAGATCCCAAAGAATTCGAATTTATCACAGTATATTGTAGAAAATAACTGTTATTGTATACAATTTCCTGTCGAAGCAATTCACAGTTTATCTAATCACATATTTGACATTGCAAATCATCAGCGATGGAAAGAATCTATTCCAAAAGAATGGGCCTTCCTTGACATAGAAATTCAGATGAGAAAACATTCAAAGAGGATTTTAAAAATTGAGGACCTTACCACTAAGCTTGTTGACGGCAACAACCAGGAGAATCCAGAAGGGACGACTAAGAGCGATATGTTACGATACTACCATGATGCAGGAAAAGTTCTTTATTTTAATGAGGAGGAACTTAAGCAATATCTCATTATTGACGTTCAGTGGTTTATTGACGCTTTCAAACACATAATCACTGACAAACTTCATTTTAAAGGTATTCCCGTGGCCCCCGAGGATTGGGAAGAGTTCTACAGGACAGGGAATTTGGAAGATCAACTTCTGACAGAGATTTGGAGAAATGACGATAACATATTATTTGAAAAGTTACTGAAAGAAAAAGAAGGGAATTTAGAATACCAAGAACGGTTAACGTTGTTGTTAAATAAAACGGTTTCGGATCCCCGATGTTTACTCTATCATAAGAACCAACTCCTCAGTTTTATGCAAAGACTTGGCCTGATGGCTGTTGGCTTCAAATCCCACTATGTTCCGTGCATGAACCGGAAAAAAATAGACAATGCTATTCCCGATCTCATTCAAAGAGCGACGAGTAAAACATCTGTCCTTATCTACAGGTTTAGCTTCTTGCCATTTTTCCTCTTTTTCCGCCTCGTTGTGTCTTGTATACAGTTAGAAGACTGGAAAGTATTAATCTCTGATGGAACATCCTGTCTGTATAGAAACGCGGCTTTGTTCTCTGTTAAAAAATACAATATCGTTCTTTCTGTTACGGAGACATCAATACAGCTACAAATATTTCACCCTGTTCAGGGATGCTTTTTAGAAAAAGATGAAACATGTAAAATTCAAAACATTGTAGAGGATATCTTAAAGGACATCTCGGGAACATTTCACAGAAGCGTATTATTTGAAAGAGGTTTTAAATGTCGAGAAGACGGGAAGCAAATGATTGCTGTGGCTATCGAAGGACACTATGTGCAGGACAAATATATTTGGGAAAATGATGGTGAAATTATTTGTCCACTGCATCCAATTAAAGATCAACATTTTATAAACACCAAAGAAATATCCGAATTCTGGAACATAAGGAAACCGTGACTGTCCATCATTTCATAATGCTGTTTTAATTTATTTGTATTAGACTGTTCGGTCGGCTAAGGACAATTTTTTTCCAAAAACAAAAAACAAAAGTGACGAATTTAAGAAATCCATGAATGTTGATGACTTTACATCAGTTACATGTATCCTTGCTGTCCAAGTAGACGCTGACCCTTTAACTATCTTTTTGTGATTTAAGACAGTCTAAGGATCTAAAGCCTAATACTAGTATTCATTGTAGTTCTGTTTTTGTAACAATCTTTGTTCATTCATGTACTGATAAAACATTATTTTTTGATACCTATATTACCACAACATATGCTTTTAACGGATAGACATTTTCCAAATAAAGTACATGAATATATGTTAAATTTTACAATGTAAGATATTCTTACAGTTGTTTTTTATAGTTATACATCTCTTGAATCAAGTGAAGAACTATTGTTGAATAAAATTCATAGATAATATTAATACTTGATAACAATGTTTTATTGGCAATATACATGTACAATTAATACTTCGCCCCTTAAATGATGCCGAATACATTTAAATTTTTCTAAACTTTTGCGGTACAAATACTTTTTACGGGGGCAGCAAAAAATTAATAATGAATATCACTAGACATAAGGATTAACTTAATGTAATGTCACAACTAAATCAAAAAACACAACAATAAATCAACAACATTTTACACACCAATTCTACTCTCATTTTGATTTTCTGCTAAATATTTCATTCAGTTCTCTGATGTACTTTTTTAAAAAGTTACAATAAACTCAAATTAAAATGTATGTTATCTATCGCTGCATGGAGAAAACGTAAACGACGTCACAATGAATTTTTTTCCGGCACTCATTGTCAGTTTATCAACAAATCGTATTTCAGTGCTTATGTGCTTCTTTTAAATAATTTTATCTATAACTCTGGTATAAAGCATCTTGTTTTAAATTGATATAAGTTTGAAATCTGAATTCCTTCTTTTATGCATAGATCTTACTTGCGTATGAACTGCAAATAAGGTATTCCATCACTGCGCGGCAAAATTGTTAACGACGTTGTTTTGACGTTACTAGTACAGTATAATTTTTCATTCTTTGTGAATTTATCTACATGTCTCATTAAACCTCTTACGTTTATCATTTAAATAACCTTAAACGTCGTTTTGCTATATAGAGTCGTGTTTTGAAAAATGATATTAAAAACTATGTCGAAATGTTAATTTTAGATTCATTTGTACATATTGTTGCAGGTGAACTAAAAATGAGTGTCGAAGACAACTATCATATTTACACGTCCGTATCATTCTGAACATTCAGCGGTAGAAATTCATTTATGTAGAATTCTAATTCAGAATTGCCAATTTATAATTAAACAATTATGGGTATCTCTTGGCTATGGAATTGATATTTTTATGACAAATCCCTTAATAGTAAGAGTGCTTGGAACACTCATGATCGGAGAATGTGTTTAATTTACAGTAGATGTCTATCAGTAAACTACAAAAAAAAAACTAATAAAAATCTTCTAAGGAGGTTTACTAGATAACATTAGTAAATCTAGAAATTATGAATAACTTTCACTAGGCATCTACCTAATTCTCACTACCTGAGCTAGTAAACGGAATGTTTACAAATGGGTTTTTGCGAAAAGCATCGACTTTTACAGTTAACGGTTTACTCGGACATTTAATTTAACCTGTTTCAAGCACGGAGGTACATAATTAATGATTATGAATAATAAAACCTATCTACTGGTCATAGATGTTTTGTTTGGGGCACAAGCATGTGAAGAGCGCTATTTTAGGGAAGAGTGATAGTCGGGTCTTTCATTATGTACTAAGGCCACGTGTATGTGCATTATTTCAGCATGTTTTTTTTCGTTTCATTAATAAAGTCGAGTCTAATTAATTTTCAATTTTAAAATGAGTCATTAGCACTCACTCAGTAATCATTTAAAATTACATGGCACGTTCATGAAATGCAGTCAGTGCATTTTGAAATGCATCAAATAATTATTCACTGCAACTAAAATTTTACGCCATTTTAAGAGATTCTTGGTAAAAAGGAGAATAAAAAATTAGAAAAATAACAGGAATATTTCTTCATACATCATATTTTTAATGGTCTACTTTATCTTTTTATTGAACAACAGTTAGAAAATAACGTTATTCAAATTAAAATACACATGTACTTTTTCTTCAAAATTGACTTTAAACGAGGCTGCTGCTATCTTTGTATTAATTTATTTCCCAAAACATGCCTTGTTTAGTAAATATTAATTCATGAACGTAGAGCGTGTGGTCTTGCATATCTTATCACTTAAGTTGAAGACATAAACTCGATATGCAGGTGACAATTGTATCAAATTGCAGCATAAATGAGGTACGATATAATCTGTAGTATCTTATACTTCAAATTCAATGGGGTATAAACGTAAAAATGAAGATGATTGATGTTTTTTAATTGCTAAAAAATTATTAACATAAATTTTGACTTTGAAAATGAATATTATTCGTTATCTTCATATCCTCTTTTTCACGTAGAATGTTTTGAGAAAAAAAATCAGCCCAGATGCTAAAAATCTACTGTACGTAAAATTCTTTTTACTTAAAGCTGTATCAAAGAGAACGTATATTTTGAAAAAGCATTAAGTGAGTTTAAGTATCCCTTTATAATTATTGATATCATCCTCCCCTGAACATGCTGAATGAAGGTCTGTCTCCACTCTTCTTAAATTAATCAGGCTTGGGGTCAATTACTTTGAAATGTAATTAATTACGGGACAACTGCACTTTACCGGTACGTCCAAATAACATGGAAATAGCACGTGCTCTTTCTCTATAAGAGAGTCACGCGTCAGCGTGACGATTTCACTAAAAAGGCAATAGAATGCAAAAATAACCTATTTTTTGAATTCCTCGTCATTTTTCATGTTAATAAACTTCGTTTAATTAACGAAGTTATTAATTAAAACTAAAAGCACTTTCAAAACAAACCTTTGGCTTTCATTTTGTCGGCCACATTCCAAAGTCGGGAAGTTGTTAAGCACGTGACTTATTTCAGTGCTGTGATTAGTCAGGGTAGGTGACGTGAAATAGAAAGTTTGACTTCGACTCTATTTGATTGTAAACAGTGATTCATCATGCACCTTATTTAAGATGATTTGTGTTGTGTTTTCTATGAATGGATATTTTTAATTGACTGACTGCAACATTCTAGAATTTTTGGAAATTTTAACGATAAATGTGATCCTTAGTTTATGGAAATGTTGAACAAGTGGAGGGGCAAAACTTGTAAACATGCAGTGAGGACGGTCTTGTTTCGAGAAACAGCAATCGGCAGTACAAGAAAAATGAAACGTAAGAGACACATCTTAGATTTCTGGAAACAGAGCTGGATTTACGAACTAAAATTTATCTATTTCAATTTGCAAAACACTGGATACTTTACAATCATTGAGACCACATGGAATACAGTTATATAGGAAATCTCTACTAAAACAAGAGTGCACTAGGATAGTAGCTATAATTAAAAATTGACGTTTATCTCCTTCATCACCCATAAAAACGTATTTACAACTCATCAAAAAAAGACACAATGGTTCTACATGTGACACGTACGTATGGCCCCGAGTCTTAACGCAGATTTATCTAACGACTAAGGTAAGTTTGTTTTATTTATTTTTACGTATTGGGGGCTGCCGCCACCACAACCCCGCTTAAAAAAACGAAAACCCATTTAGATATTTTTTTCTCGCTACGAGAGTTTCTTACACAACAAAATGGCGTCGCCCATCATAGTTGATACGTTGCTAAGTTTTTACGCCGCGCACTCTCACGCGCGGATCTAGAATCAAAATGGCGGCCGTACCGGTAAAGTGCATTCTATCCTTAATGACTTTCAAATACATCGATAATTTTGTCAATTACTTGCAATTACAATTACATTGATTTTTTTCAAATGTAATTAACTACTTTCAAATACTTTGACAAATGTAATTAAATACATTTCAATTACTTGAGTTTTATTTCTATAAAAAAGATTTTTTTTTAAATAAGAATTTTTCTATAGCGATCAAATTCGAACTTTTATTCAGTGCTTTTGTTCTTGGGTATAACAGGGATTCACACCTGGTCAAAATTAGACCTTTCTTTTCCCTTATAATGAGTGTGACACACTGTATAAACAAATTAAACATTAGTAGACAATTAATTATTGTACAAACACAAACCCATGCTACACCAGTATGGTTTATGGCAAGATCTTTTTTTTTTTACTTTCTCAAATCCATATTTTTTAAGGAAATAAATAATATTTATCACAAATCCACTCATTATTTTCTATCTTAAAATGAATAAAGTACAGGTAAATCTAAAAAGGGATGTAGTTAGTCTAATTGTTGTAAAACAAATTAACTATCTAAACAATTATTGTTATTTGCAAGTGGGAATAGGGAGAACTTGGGTTAATAAAACGTGGGAATAAGAAGTATAAACCCACCAGTATAAAACTGTGTATCAGTATAAGACCTCTTTAAATATAAACTTTCATTTTGAAAAAAAGTAACTGAAATGTAATTGAAAAGTAATTGAAAATACATGGCCTTTTTTGAAATGTATTTAAATACATTCAATTACTTGTAATTGAAGGCTCGCTCAAATACAAATTACTTCCAATTACTTTGAAAAATGTAATTAATTACACTCAATTACAATTACTTTATTCAATTACCCCATCCCTGTAAATTATATGATTCAGCAAAGTCCTCTGTACATGAATATATCAATTAACATTGCAAATCTAGGTCATTCTTAAGTAAACTAGTTGATTGCAGCTTTGTCATACATATAACATTTTATTGTCCGTCAGATGAAGACACTGCTCCTATTGTATCTTGTCTCTCAAAGTTTAATATTTACATTGTTGATGTTTTTCCAAATATAACAATGATAATAAAATTGATTCAATTTTCCATGACATGCAGTTGGTCACATGATCAGACTCTCTTGCGCATGGAAAGCAAACGGCATGAGCAATTTGGAAAGTTCCGACTGGGACATCACATAACGTCGTAGATACGTTACATTGCATTTCAAAATCAAAATCTAAATAATGCTTTTGTCTTTATAATATGAATAAAAACGTAAAATATAAATATAAGAAACAAAATATCATTTTTAGAGTTTCATTGGAGTATGACATGAAGTCGGTACGTGATCAAATTTAGTATAACGCCCTTCGGTCGTTAAGAGTTTGATCACTTGACCAACTTCATGTCATATCCCAATGAACTCTAAATATGACATCTTATTTCTTAAATAACGAGGTTTCTCTAAGCACTGATAGCATCAATTATAATTCATAACACAATATTTACATTTGCTGATGTCTTTCCAGATATATTTACATTTGCTGATGTCTTTCCAGATATATTTACATTTGCTGATGTCTTTCCAGATATATTTACATTTGCTGATGTCTTTCCAGATATATTTACATTTGCTGATGTCTTTCCAGATATATTTACATTTGCTGATGCTTTTCCTTATATAACAATGCAAATAGAATTGAAATTCAATTTTCAATGACATGCTGTTGGTCATATGATCAGACTTTCTTGCGTATGGAAAGCAAACTGCACCAGTAATTTGGAAAGTTGCGATTGTGACGTCACATGACGTAGTAGTAACGTTACGTTGTATTTCAAAATCAAAGTCTAAATAATACCTTTATTTTTTGTAGCATGAATGAAAACGTAAAATATAAATATAAGAAATAAAATATATTTTTAGAGTTTCATAAGGGTTTGACAAGAAGTCGGTCACGTGATCAAATTCTATGACGCCCGAAATGAAACTCCAAAAATGATATCTTATTTCTTAAAAATCAAAAATATTCATAAAGGCAATGAAAAAAATCTATGTATCAATTCATTGACATTAACAAATGAGGTACATTTCATAACTCCACAAGACTTTTTTTTAATGTACTTAATGTAAACGCACTTTCAGATATTTTTCTATCTTTCGCTGTCCACATCAATTATTTGCCAGACTCCTTTCGAGCGTATTTCCTGTAAATCATATGCTCCTCTCACATGCCCCGTTAGACTGGAGGTCATGTAAATAAAAAAGCAAGGCCTACTTAAGGGAGACATCACATAATAGGGCAATTTATCTTCAATGAACCTGATAATTTTCCACTTTCCTTCTGGTCCAGGTAAACCTTCTACAGACCCACAATATCCCAGTGTTCCACTCTCCATAACCATGCAATAGGTAGGATACTTCACAGACCTGATATGAAAAATGTTATCAATTTCTCGTTCTTTAACTGGTTCAAAGAGAAACTTGCAAGCTCTTTTTCGTAAATTTTTCTCTCCCCAAATTGATCCCTGTCTATCCCATCCAAACTTCATATGCCATTCAGGCCATTTTGCTGGGCGAATAAGATGCATTTTAGAGCAGAAGGTATCATCTTCATCTAACCGAAAAGGGTTTATTGATTTCACACGCATGAAATGTTGAAAATGTCTAAGTTCTGATGGGTTGAAGATGGTTAAAAAGACAGTTTTATCGAAAGAGGAATTTGTAATATTCTCCACCATTTCGCGGTCTGTCTTGTCTGTTTCTTTAATAACGGCGTAAACTCCATTGGTGCTGGCCTGATCAACTTTACTTAGTTTCTTTATTGCATACAGTTGCCATAGAACTAGTGATCTCAGAATCGCCAGGCGTGAGTACAGATCTATGTAGGCGACTGCCCGGCTGACAGACTTTATGTCTGGTTTTGTCAAAAGACTTTCTATCTTTGCCTTAATTTTTCCCAGAAATTCTACACCTTTAAATATTGGAACCTTATCCTGTAGAGTCTTTATCTCTTCGTCATTTGCCTGATCACTGATTCCATTTAAGTAGGCGTGTGTTGTATAAAACAGATCTTCAAGTCCACATGCTTCCGAGGTAATCTCGGAATCTTGAAAACGTTTAAAGGGTGCATATGTTTCGTCCCCTTCGATTTTTTAAGCATTCACTCGCATTTGATCTCCGACGAATTGAAATATTGTTGTTACTGTTCTAAGGGTTGTTGCGACAGATTCTGCTACTGGGACATTTTCAGCAATCTTTTGGGAAAAAGAACACAAATTTGCCAATTTTGAAAAGATATCTTCGCCATTCTCTTCTACATCACTGTGCAACTTAGATACAGCATTGCCTATTTCGTTTGAATTTTTTGGACTTTTAAATATCCTACTTAACTCCTTTTCTATTGTATCTTCGTTTATTTCTATTTTTGAGAAAGCTTTCTCGACATCTTCCGTAACATCAACATTAATCGCCGCCATGCTGTGTAACAAAAAAATACAGTCGATTATGAAATACAGACCAAAAAAAAAAAGAATTTCAATGTTTGGTAAACCAAATAAATGTTATTGCTTAAAAGGAATTGAGTAAATTATATTAATACAAAACGTTCCTCTAGGGCACCAACGGAACGACATGATTTGTACAATCTTGAGTTTGCAATACTCGATGATGAGGATTGTAATGCCTAGTTTACATTTAAATCCCAAGTCACATTAAATTTTCTAAAAACGACCAGAGGCCTAAATACGATTCTTTGGGTGACAGTAAGCAGCTCATCAGCCATTTTTTTTTGCCCGACTTTGACCTCGTTTTTGTCGGCCAACCAATTCTGTGTCCATCGGTCCAAGTTAAATTTTTTTCTGCGTCGGTGGCCGATTTCTTCAATTGAAGAAATCCGTCAACCAACCTTCGATCATCATCCGACCATCGGCAGTCAGTTGTTAAAGATTGTCGACCGTTGTTCGACAATAACGGTGTCCAAAGTTTCTGCCAACGATTAGAATCAAACTGTAGCTCTGGGCTCGATTATCGGGCGACGATTAGCCGACTTGTAAACATTTTACATATTAAAGATGCATAACATAAGAAAAATGATTCAAGGATTAATATATATTTTTTAACAGAAATAACATATTTATTGATCCATAATACCGGTATATAAAGGAATTTTAAGCATTCTTTGCCGCTTAGATTTGCACCATTAGTCGTTTTTGTTTAATTTTTCTTTTTACAATTTTGCACATATTTTCAACATTGAATCACAATTTTATAAAATTCTGCCACTGACATGATTTGTACAATCTTGAGTTTGCAATACTCGATGATGAAGATTGTTATGCCTAGTTTACATTTAAATCCCAAGTCACATTAAATTTTCTAAAAACGACCAGAGGCCTAAATGCGATTCTTTGGGTGACAGTCAGCAGTTCATCAGCCATTTTTTTTTGCCCGACTTTGACCTCGTTTTTGTCGGCCAACCAATTCTGTGTTCATCGGTCCAAGTTAAATTTTTTAACAGAAATAAAATATTTATTGATATATAATACCGGTATATAAAGGAATTTTAAGCCTTCTTTGCCGCTTAGATTTGCACCATTAGTCGTTTTTGTTCAATTTTTCTTTTTAAAATTTTGCACATATTTTCAACATTGAATCACAATTTTATAAAAGTCTGCAAACATTACTCACGTCACTTATCTGAATATAGATATACAAAAAATATTGCTCATTTCTAAAGAAAAAAAAGATTTTTTGTATTATTTATCCAAGTTATCGGTGTTAATGTGACTGCTCTGTGTCACCCGGTACTTGTGTCGGCCGTTCATGTTCTTTCAGCCGGCAAGACCAGACTGAACAGGAGGAATCCGTGCTACGCAGAATTCAGTCAAGTATAAGGTGGATTTTCGGGTATTTTGAGTCATTCGAAGTTTCGCTGCTACATAGCAACAGACTTATTGTCTCTTTTGTCGACTAAAATTGTTTAACTGAATATTAAAATAATAAATCATTCTAAACTAGACTAGCCTAGCTTTTACTCATGCAGTCAAATAGAAAAAAGTTGCAGATTATGTACAAACAGAGTCGGGGTTTTGGACATTTCTGACACGTTCGGACTGATCGAAGTGAGGGAAAATTTGCACATTGAAAGATGCAGCTACAAACGATTATTATTTTAGGACTTTCCCAATGAAAGAAACGAGTGAATATAAAACATTTTAAAGGTAATTCCATCTTCCTATGGTATCATATGTTTTTACAAAAACTGTAATAAAAGTCATGCCTTATAGAACAATATCTTTCGGAAGAATGCACAATAGGTGTAATGATAAATACTGTTAACTAAATGAATTTAAAAAATGCATAGTTTCTTTATTTAATTTTTAAAAAACGCTGACATGTCAATAACTCCTTGTAATATCTCTTTATTTAGGCATTTGCTTTTTTTGTACTTCTAATATAAAATATTTTCCCTGATATTCACAATTTAATGGTACATGTATCTTATACATGTAAGTAAGACTTATTTAGGAACATTCGACATCAGAATTATACATTTAAACCAGTTTTTTCATATTTTTCCTGATACTGTTTACAAAAAATGTGCAACTTTTTATGTTGACAAACACCTCTGTTTGTTTATGTTTCGCATCTTAAATGATAAGGTGACCTCTACATATTTTGCAATAAATGGAAAATTTAATGTACTTTGGGCCATCAAAATTGTGAGGGTGGAAACACCTTAAGTTTAAACACTGTTAATCCACGATAAGGTGAAGGGGACGACTTAACGACGTTCAAACCTGATATTTAAAGTCTTAAACTTTTTTTGCCAAGTATATTTTAGTTTCTACATACATAGCTTAATCAAAATTCAAATCAAAAAATGAGGGTCAATACGCTTCTTTTGGCGCTACAGTACATTTAATATGACCTTTTTGCACTGAAATTTGTGTCTTAATTAAAAATTAAATTTTTGACGTTTTCACTCTAATATTTTCATCCAATTAAATCATGAAACAATATGAACTCTAAGTTTGTTTTAAAAAAAACACTTAAAAATTGTGACTAAGAAAAAGTTTCAAATTACCTCGCATTATCAATTATTTGACCTTTCTGCACTAATAAAAAGTGATTTTTCTGGCATTGAAAATTTAATAAGCAAGAAAATTATTTAAAAGTCTTAAACTATTTTCAGATTTTAAGCAAATATGTCAAATTTATCTTGAATATTTGGAAAAGAACATCAAAAGTGTGGATATATGATGTAATGTTTTAGATATTACTAAAAAAGTGTCAATTATACGTTGAAACTAGATCAATTTTTTCACGGATATTCAGAATATATTTACTATATTTGTCACACTTTGTTGATAGAATTCATAAGAAATAATTTGGTAGATATTTCAGAACGAGCATAACAAATTTCACTGCAAAAAACAGCTTTGTGTGCAACCAGGATGAAAAAAACAGGAATCTAAAATTAACAGCACTGTTATAGTTCAAAATGGAAAAACTGATCATTTTCGTCTAAAAAACCTTCCGCCACAAAATATAGTCCCTAGCTTAATGCTACTTGAATGGATTTTTTTTTCATTGAATACAGTTTAATTTGCACTGTAGAACTCAGATTTAATTTAAGAACTTAAAAATGATTCAGAATTTTTTTAAATAAAGGACCTGACCAAAATACGCTCAAAATATCAGGATCGAACGTCCTTAAGCACTCTCTGTGTCTTTTACACGAAGGCAACAAAATTCATTCTCGAAAAAGTGATTTCGAATTCGGATTTGGTAGCAATCATGAACAATGTGTAAGAATCCCAAAGTTTTGAATACAAATCTTACAAAACTTTGAATATTAATAGTTACTATGCACATTATTTTGCGAGTTGCATTCATTGTAAACAATTCAATTTGAATTTCATGATATGGTTTGAAAAGTTCTAAAATTCTACAGTTTAACATTGTAAAGTGACACATCGAAAAGATAAAATTGCAAAGAGCTAGGTCATTGTTCTGAAGTTGTTTTTAAAACCTTGGAAATAATATCGTTGAGTAGTTCCTGCTTCTAACTCTTAGTGTGATGAAACATCGTTTCATTTAAATTAAATTCTTATTCAGTAGAATTCTTGTTTAACCAAAGTGTTTTCTTCTTCCTAATTTCGAACGTTACGATGTAGAAATGAATAAGGTTCATACATGTTATTAATGCTACATAGTTTATACTCAGTCAAAACGGACTTCTGTATTCCGACGCTGACTAAGTATGAAAAAGCAAGTTTTGTAAGTTGCGTGATGAAGCTGACATGGTCTGAGATGTAGTATGATTCAGATAAGACCCTTTCAAATTATGTATTAGTAGCTTGATGAAGCTGGCATGGTCTGAGATTTGGTATGATTCAGGCAAGACCCTCCCAAGTTATATAAGTATCTTGATGAATTTTGAATGGTACATGGTGTTTATTGTTCATACAAAAGTTTTTTTTTTTTGGAGATTTTCAAAATTGGGATTATTTTTGCATTTTTGGAATGGTGTATATTTAGACAAAGATCTTTTCAAGGCCTGGGTGTATTTTGATGAAGTTAGAAAGGTCCGATATGAAAAAAGATATGGGGATAACGAACAGTATTCAAAACATAAAACAATACAAATCAGGAGCAGAGCAAACGCAGGCCTCTGAAACATCAGAGGTGGGATTCGATGCCATGGAGGAGTGAGCATCCCCTGCCGACCGGTCACACCCATCGTGTGCTCCTTGTCATAATCAGGAAATAACGGAAAAATCCGTCGTCAATTCAGTGTACAGCTAATGGACTAACATAATTGGTATGAAAAACGTCAGTCAGCATTTGACACAATGATAAATTGTATTTGCTGACAAGGTCATTGTATCGACCATAGAACTTACGAAATTATGACTTCAAACGAGACGGCTGATATTCTTGTAACATCAACTAGTTTGACAATAATTTACATCGTGTTAGAAATTGTTAATACGTGGAGAATGCTCTTGCATATCGAATCAACTGAGATATTAACTTACTCCTCCATGGAACCTCATCCCACCTCTGATGTTTTGGAGGTCTGTGTTTGCTTTGCTCTTATTTTGTATTGTTTTATGGACTTTGAGATTGAGTACTTTTTGTAGTCTCCATATCTTTTTTTTCTATTTGAAATGCGATCATAACTGCAAATACTAGTGATCAAAATCAATGTAAGTTTTTTAGTTCATCTCAAGACGTTACATTAGAAAGAAAAGAGAAATTTTGCTTACACTCTTCACAAAGGAAATATAAAAGGTCTATAATTTATTGTTTTATTCAAAAAAGTCATGAAACTCTTAAAAGGAAGCTTGAAATTAACATATTTATACGCAATAGTTTTGCATATCGTGTATCTTAATGTAAATAAAACTTTTTTGAACATTTGTTATAGAAATTTTCTTTATCTAGCCTTAGATACCAATCTTCTTTTACCCTAACCCTCTTGATAAGAATTTATAGATGATTTATTATTTTTTTTAATTTTTCATTGATAACAAATGCTTTTTGAACTATGCATTATAACAAACAGGTAGTAAAATGAAGAAATTAAAGTACCGCAAAAGAAGGATATGGAAATGACGAACAGTATTCAATCTCAATGTACATTAAACAAATATACAAAATAAGAGCAGAGCAAACTTAAAAATCGTGCAGTTTTCTTCAAATGCTTAGAAACATATAATTTTTATCATAAAATATATTAGTTGAATTTTTTTCAATTGAAAACTGCATGCTATATGTAATTTTATTTGTATTTCCTGCAAATTTATGCTATATTTTTTCCTATACAATATTAATTTTCATTAAGAGGTTTAAAGAATAACTGGGTACATACGCATCATTTTGAACAATCGGGGATATTCTTTGAAAGTAATTTTTAATTGTCCAAGGTCTGATTTGCAAAAGTTGAAAATCGGATTACCTTGAGGTCTTGATATATAAGGCGCGGGTTTAGTTTCTTACATTTAGCCAACAAAATATATATACGTCACTTTTTGTTATTTTCACAATAGAAGCACATAAACATGATACATGTGATGCTTTCTGTGAAGTTTTGAAATTACATTAAAGGTTCTGAAAGAGTGTAAATAAAGGGTGTCTACAGGAATGTCAGAAATCCTTCCTTTAGAAAAGTTCAATATAGCCTTTATTCAAATACACACTAAAAAGTTAAATATTCTTCAAAAATATAATGCAATATATATTTTCTTACTCAAATTGTTGTAGAAATCTGTCTTGAACTTTCTATCGACTTCCACAGAGGATCAACCTATGTCTTGAGAGATCAGGAAATTTAAATAGATAAATTATGACGATCGATATACTTTTATCTGTGCCTGTCGAAAGAGCTAAAATTCGTTGAATATGCAAGCATGCGCATTTTAAGAAATCATAACACCTGTCACCTGTAAATGGATCCTCAGGTAATCCTCCATAATAATTGTGAAGTTGTATCCTAAGCCTTAAGATATACATGCACTATTTAAATTTATCTACAGACCTTTATTTTGATATCAGCCAGATACCCACAATTTTGAAACAAAACTTACATCTACACCATCTCTCAGTTGTAGAATTTTAACCATTGCAGAAAAAAAATACCAATCTGCAGTTTATGGATATTTGTAAATCTAAAATTCTCAACAGAGAGGAATATAGAAACAATAGACAAATAAATATGAGAAAATTCGAATTAAGTGTAGGAACAACTATATTTTATGAATTAACGTAATAATGTTAGCATTCTTTTATTATTTTTATAGTTGCATTATGTTCACACATTCTTTTTATGTTTGAACAACATTAAGAAGAATTTTGTTTCTATACATTGGACAAGACTTGTTACAAGCCTGCTGCAGATCCACAATATCCCAGTTTTTGCATCTCTCTGGTCCAGGTAAGTTTTCCAATCTCTCTTGTCCAGGTTAGCTTTCTAAAGATCTACAATATCCCAGTTTTCTACTTTAAAAAATCATGATATAGATAAGATACTTCGCACACCTGATATAAAAAATGTTATTAATTTCTCGTTCTCTATCTGGTTCAAAAAGAAAAGCCGAAATAATTTATTGATGTCACACGCATGAAATGATGAAAATGTCTAAGTTCTGTTGATTTAAAGATGGTCAAGAAGGAAATTTTCTGGAAACTGGATTTCGTAACGTTCTCCGCGGTTTCGCAATCTGTCTTCTCGGTTTCCATAATAACGGCGTAAAGACCACCGGTGCTAGCGTGGTCAATGTTACTACTTTTCTTTATTGCATAAAGTTTCCATTAAACCAATGTTCTCAAAATTGCGTAGAAATCTATCTAAACGACAGCACGTCTAACAGATTTAGTGTCCAGTTGTGTCATCAGATTTTCTATCTTTGCCTTTAGGTTTCCAGGTAGCTCTACATCTTTATAAATAGGAACTCTGTCCTGAAGAGTCTTTATCTCTTCGTCACTTGCCTGATTATGAATTCCCTTTACGATCTTCAAGTCCACATGCGTCTGACGTAATCTCGGAATCTTGGAATCGCTCGAAGGGTGCATATGTTTCATCCTCTTGGATTTTTTGGGCATTCACTCTCATCTTATCTCCGACAACTTGAAAAATTTCCTTGTTATTGTTCCAAGGGTTTTAGCCACAGATTCGGCTATCGGAACATTCTCCGCGATTTTCTTGGAGCATAGGCATGCCTTCGCTAGTTTGGAAAAGATATCTTCCTGTACTTCTTCTACACACTTGTGTAATTCAGATACAGTGTTGCCTATTTCTTTTGAATTTTTAGGACCTTTAAATACCTTGCCTTACTCTTTTTCAATGTTTTCTTTGTCAAACACAAGACGAAAGACCATCTTTAAGCAATTGCTTAATGGTGGCTTAATGGTGACTTAATGGTGCTTAAAGAAGTTAACTCCATTAAGCCACCATTAAGCTGCATCTTACAGGTGCTTAATGTCCAAAATTCATTAAGCTACCATTAAGCCACCTTTAAGCCGAGCTTAATGGTGACTTAATGGTCAAACCTCATTAAACTTTTACGTTTTACGCATTTTACATGTATATCGAATCTTTGATCTAACTTTTAAAGTTTTTCCAATGTCATTTACGCAAAATCTATTTTTTTTGAGATTTATAATTTTTTCTCGATCGAAATTTTTTAATAACATTTCTGTCAACATGCAAAATCTCGGGCACTGAGAATAAAGTTAGCTAACAGGGGCTTGCTCCCGGTTTCTAATATTTCATTTTATTCATTTACAGTATCAATAATAAAGAAATTTTATCTTATTACCGCATATGATTGTTTCTTAAATAAATAATTATTACATACGTTGTTTTTATTAATTGTGTATATGATTTTTGTTTAAAAAAATAGTTATTATATTATGACACGCCTGAGCCACCCCCTGTGAAATATCTTAATTTCTCTCTACTGAAAATCAATCTGTTCTTCAAATTATCTTTATTTATGAACACCAAGTATAATTATATTACTTAAAAAAAAAAGAAATGGTGTTTTTATTTCATGTCGACTGCGTAATGGTGGCTTAATGGTAGCTTAATGGTAGCTTAATGGTAGCTTAATGGTAGCTTAATGGTAGCTTAATGAAGTTTGGACACTAAGCACCTGTAAGTGTAGTTTAATGGTGGCTTAATGGTAGCTTAATGGTAGCTTAATGAAGTTTGGACATTAAGCACCTGTAAGTGTAGTTTAATGGTGGCTTAATGGTGGTCTAAAAGTTACCATTAAGGACCTGTAAGTCACCATTAAGCCACCATTAAGCTACATTTAATCACCCCTTAAGGACTTTTAGATTGCTTAATGGTAACGTAATGGTGGTGTAAATGTTACTTAAAGGCGCTTAATGGTTACTTAATGGTGACTTTAACACAACCATTAAACCACCATTTAGGACCTATAAGCCACCATTAAACCAAGCTTAAAGGGCGTGTTTCATCTTGTGAAAATTTATTTTTTGATAATTATATGTCGCCATACACAGTTAAATAACCACTACAAACCGCCATGCGATATAACAAAGAAAAAAAACAGCGTATAAGTTCATATATTGAATTATGGCAAACCTGTTTTGACATTCTTTAAAAGGCAAATTGGATACCATACCCACACGGGAAATATTAGTCCTGCTATTCTTTTTTAAAAATCCAAAAGAATCATAATGATTTTTCACACTTTATTGGAGAAAGTTATTTATAAATACACTTTTTTGATTTTTTATGTCATACCTGGACATCTTTTGTAGATTGTCGTCATATTCATCTTTTGCCACAATGACTGTGAATCTGGAAGGAAAATGATATATCGATAGAAGCCCACCACGTCGGCCCTGGATCTGCCTTTGCAAAACATTTCTTGACAAGCTTTTTGATAATATCTCTGCATATTCTTTATTTTTCAAAAAATAGAAATACAAATTCGATACAAACTGAATTATAAAATTAAAAAAATAAAAACTAATCTAGATTATTCATATCGTAGCTTTAAAAAAGTTTTTTTTAACATCTTAATTAAAACCATTATTGATTATATTTGTTCATAGACTGTAAGCGTCATATATTTTTAAGTGAATGATTACAGATATGTTTGACACTATTTACACCCCCCCCCCATCTTGTCGAAGCAGAGCCTTCATTATAAGCCGCAAAACTTTTCGAAATTGATTTTCCAATTTCAATAAAAGTGCTTTCCTTCTCTATATTTGGAATAATTTATCTTTAGATCGTTGTTCTTTTGGTTTCTAGTGGAGTTTTGTCGACAATTATTTTTTTTTCTTAGATCATGAATTCGTTTCCTGTAAATTGTAATAGTGTTATAAGAGTCTTCAAAAATATTCTCTGATAATTAATATGCTAACGAAATTGATATGAAAATATCGTTATTACAGAAATAACCATATAGATAAACTTACATCAACGCCATGCTTTTTTGCGCAAATTTATAAGTTTGATATTGCAGTTTGGAACACACTTAGCTTTTTATCCTTCAGTGGATTTTAAAAAATACAAAAGATGTGTCTTTTCCGATTTTTAAATACATGCATTTAATACATTACAGTCTAGAATAACGTTATTTAGACCTCTGTATTGATTTAAAGATAGAATTTTCAACTTTTTATGCATATCAGAATATCAGAACAGTGAAGGATGTAAGCCAATGATGAAAACTTTACTTCAAAGCTCATTAAATAGGTCCTAATTCATAGTGATCGTATAGTACTCTGTTTACTTCAATGATAACAAGATCCGTCCAAAACAAAAAGAGCTGAAGGCTGAACGCCCAATAAAGTAAATAAAAGTCCCAAAGAATGATTCCTAAAAGTAAGATAAGATACGAATGGAATAATATTGAATAATACCATTGTATTTCCGTTCAAATTTTATTACTTTCTATCAACGGGCTTGATTGGTCTATTTGGATCAAAATCATTACCAGACGATTTAAATATTTTTATAACAATTGTTAGTCCATCACTTGTACATGGAATTGACGATGAATTTTTCCGTTATATCCTGATCATGACCAGGAAAACACGGCGGGTGTGACCGGTCAGCTTCAGGTCAGGGGATACTTACTCTTCTATGGCACCTGATCCCACTTCTGATGTTTCAGAGGTTCCTGTTTGCTCCTCTTCTATTTTGTTTTGTTTTATAGACTTTAAGATTCAATACTGTTCGATATCTCCATATCCCTCTCCTTACCAAATTATAGTACATTAATACTGGAACAACAACAAAATCTAATTTGTTTTTACAAGACAATAAAAGTCCTTTTTCCAATTATAAAATCACCGAATTTGAGACACTTATAATATACATTCTGATTTCATAATCTTTCATATCATTTTACTTTCACTTCTTATAACAAAAATGATTATGATATTAATATTATTTATGTTCAAATAATATGTTTGTGCTAAACCCTTAAGGTTTACAATTTCGTATCGATATAAGATTGACAATTACCATTATTAATTGACAGTACCTCGTTGATATATCTAAATGTCGAAGAAGACCGAGGCAAGTGTTTGATTTTTTCCTCGCATAATACTTTGCACAAATTCTGCTTCATAAGAATACACTTGTCAAAAATAAGTCTGCTGATAACGGGGCGACATTGGCACCTATGGGAATTTCAATAAGTTGTTGGAAGACCTGGTCTCCAAAAACAACATATTCATGATTGTATGGATATTTTCAGTGGGAAACTCAAGGATCCTTTTAGATGTCGACTTCAGAGATCTTGTGTGTACAATCACATTGCTTTACAACAAATTATTTTTGTAAATGACCAATGACAAGGTAGATGAATTTTCGAGATCCATTTTTATTGAAAAAGCAGCTGTCAGTGATATCTGGACTTTTCGTGGGAATGATTGTGTATGAAGTTGAAAAGTCTTAAGTTTTTAAACTGTGGATATTGGTAAAATCTTGTGATTTCAAATTGTCCAAAAGTTCCTTGGAATATTTAAGTATCCACATCTGATTTACACATCTTCTTGAATATATTGTTCAGATGAAATAAACTTATGGAAAAAATAATAAATGATATAAAAAATAATTTTCCTTATTTATAACGTTAACATGTAAAGAACTTTGACAATTGCTGAAAAATAAATCTGATTTTTTACTCGTTAAATTGATTAGTGAAGGTAGAAAACGAATCTGTAGATATTAAAACGGATCACTATATTTTCGCTACACCTTATTTTCGCGACTAAGATATTTGATATTTATTAACAAGACAAATTTTTAGCGAGCTGTTGATACTGTTGATTTTAAACATTAATAATACAATTATACCCGAGAATAAATTTCCGTGTAATTACGCGAAAATAAAGTTCTCGCGAATAATCACAGGAAGAAACAAGACCTTTCAGTTAAAACTGAAAGGCGGCTTTCAGTGACTTTTCAGTAGCCATTCAGACACTAAATGGCACATACATTTCAGTCACCTTTCAGTTGACTTTCAGTCACATTTCAGACACCTTTCAGCCACCATTCAGCGGGCATATATCCGTCCTACTTTCAGTGACCTTTCCATCAATTTTCAGTGACCTTTCCGTTGTCTTTCAGTGACCTTTCTGTCGTCTTTCAGTGACCTTTCCGCCACCGTTCAGTGATATTTAATTTTAATCTCAATTTAGCAATTTTTTCACTAGCTTATTAATTTATAATCAGATATTTTCCTCAACAATGAAGCAATAATTTGACTAAAGATTAATTATTCAATCTTAATTCTGTTTTTTACTTATCGCTATTAAATTCGCGAACCTTAAAATAATAATATTATAATATATTAATAATATTATAATTTTATAAAATAATTACTTTTTCAAAAACATATTTAATTTTCTAATTAGATTTTATAACACAAAAAATTGTCAAGTGATTAGAAATGATGATCCGATAATCGAATCAAAATTTAAATAAATGCCGCATAGCATTCTATAGTGCTTAATTATACGTGTATTTTTCCTGAAAATATCTTTTTTTGAATTATGAGACAGAATTTTTTTTATTTACACATTTTCTGAAAGATCCCTTAAGTATATACCTGATCAAAATTCGTTTCTTAATTAATTGTCAAAACTGCAGGATATTTTAGCTTCTGAAAGACATCATTTTAAAATCATTTTACATCGATAGAATAAATCATTAATACATGCCTCTCGTAGAAAATAATAAATATTGTACATTTTAGCTTTTAAAATGATATTGTTTTAAATTTATTCTACTAAGTTTTAGAAAGAGAATTTACAACGATCTTGCATATCAGGAACAGGTGTCCGTCGCTGATGATTGTCATCATCCCGATATAAGATGTGTAATTAATCAGTCTGTCCCCAAAATCCGCTCAACTAACATACAATATACTAAACATATACATGATATATACACATTGCAGCTCCTCGATACAACAGGTGACCCGATTGTTCCATCGATTTCTACAAATTGATTGATTTTCATTCTTACATAAACAAAAAAAAGTCGTAGCTAAAATGGTAAGATAGCGGACACTGAAGCGGGAGACCCAGGTTCCATTCCAGCAATATGCACGATTCTTTTCTTGCAAATAATTTTTTTCTTATTTTTTTTTATTCGGAATAAGATAAATTTAATGCTATTTTTTCAGGAAAAGTGAAATAATTTTTTTACTTAAAAAATAAGCTGATTATTCAATAAAAAGATGCAACTGAATGATGGCTGAAAGGTCACTGAAATGTATGTGCCATTCAGTCGACTGAATGGTGGATTTTCATCCTGTGAATAATTGGTTTACAGTACATGTACGTACATTTAAGCAGTATTACGGTTTAAAAAAAGTGGTGCTTGGCATTCACAATTACCCCTTAGCTTATTTGTTTTATCTTTTCAAAGTATCCTCAGTTATTAGAGTGCATTTTATTAGTTTTTCCTTTAACAATTTTATTCTTTTGTATTTGATATTCATTTGAAATTAGGATGTCAAAATGCTTTAATTTTCAGTAGTATTAATTAAAATACATAGTCACCTTTTGTTTCTTTTCCGTACAGATACATACTCTAACTTTAGTACCGTTTTTTTTTAGCTCAATGTATTTTTAGAACTTTATTCATTTACTCATTTTTTTTCTTGTCTTTTATTCGTAAATAAGTCTAACAATTGATATTTGCAGCTAAATGGATTTGAATACATTTAAAATATTAAAGAACAACTAACCGTCTTTTATACAAAGACAAATAACTCGGACATTTAAACCCGCTGAAGGTTACATTGGACACACTGAAAGTCAGAGGAAGCACTGATCTCGTCTTACGTGGGACAATGAAAGGCTATATCCTTGGTTTAGTGGTAAAAGGATATTTGTAAGGTAAATAAAGTGTATTACTTATATAAATCATATATTTACTACATATCTATATCTGCTACTTGTATAATTTTTCTACTTTCATTTAAAGCTCATGTAAGCTGGCATTTCTTAAATTTAAACGATTAAACGATTAGAAAATTTTTTTTGTATTATAATTTGTGTATAACATGCCTCTAACATACAATTAACAAATTGAAAGCATAATAGCCATTTTATATTTGGTCGAAACATTGGTGATTAAGGACAGTACACTCGACCTCAACACCCTAATCCCAACCTTTCGCTTCTTTTCTTCAAACCTACAAGATATATATTTGTTTGTTTCTTCTAGCACATATTAACTTATTAACCCAATGAAAAAATGACATTTATCCTCAAATTCAATAACTCATATCCTGGGGTATTATATTTCTGTTTGTCATTTAGTGTGTTTTCTGTATGCTGTTTAACGTTCCTCTTTTAAAAGAACTTTTCACCAATATGGAGACGCCAAAATTTGAAAGTGTATAGAGCTGCATTTGTCCTTTACTCGGCAAGTACGGCCATTACGGCTAATTAGGGATCTTCTCAGTGAGAGGACTGACTGTGCTACGAGACCTCAGTTTATACGGTCTCAACCGAAGGATTGGTCTACATTTTCTACGATTAGATTTGGCCCGCAACGTATAATAATCAATTACTTACTTTAGACTTTAGAGCAAACGCTCTAATTTAACCTCTATTCAACACATGCAACTATATAGTATGTACATGTATGCGTATACATAATTTAGAATTTCAAAAGAAGAATAAGGATATTAGGAATCAAAGAAATAAGAATGCACTTTCTATTTCACAAGTTCCTAGTATCAAAGGTTTTTCTTTGGGGGGGGGGATTGTGGTTAGGTATTTTCATTAATTTTCTTATAATTTAATCAAAATCATCTAATTATTGTCTGTGATAGAGGATAAATTGTTTTTATGTTTTTTTTATTTATTCCGAGGGTTGTTTGGAAAATTTTGAGATATGGTCTACATTTTTTTCTTTTTGATGAACATCTTACCGTGAAAATTTGCATATACGTTTGAGAAACACTAGAAATTAACAGAAGCAAGAAATAATTTATGAATATTAATTCCTTTTCTATTCAATGATATTTATTTTTTCATTGGCAGAGGTACCTAAGATATTGTACATTTGTAACTTACACCAATCTTCAAACTCCAGATAAACCCCTTATACATATAAGAGCGAAAATAATTCAATTCATGTAACTTTTTAGATCATTTTGACTTAATATTGTACAATTTTGTTAGAAATATGATTAGAAATACGGAAATCATAAAAAAAATTCAAGCGCAGTAAATAATTCAGATACATGTAACGACCATACGAGGCATTTTGACCTCAGGGTCGTTACAGCAACATGTATGCCTTAAGTTCTGTGTTTCGCTGTGTAGAACTCTTTTCCGTCGTAACAACCTGCTAAACAGTAGTGTGGGGAAAAGACATGTAAATCAGAAGCTAGGGGGCCATCAATGATAACGGCATTATATGCAATAGCGTTGACCCGTGTTGCATATATAAATCGGCTCTGCATGATGCAAAGTCATCCTGTCCCAAATATAATAATTTTTAACTGAGTAAGCAACAGCACATTTTTTTTTTTCTTACAAAGGTTTATGAAATGTAATGTTGTACATTTATGTGATTACCAAGAAAAAGAGTAAACGCTTCCTAATCATGCATCTATGCAAATATTTACATGCAGTATAATTTTCTTTATAAAATCCTTTTGAAATCCACGGCGTGCAAATCTCTATAACACACGCGAAACCTTGTCACCGCGTGTTAGAATACACAGTAGAAACTAAATGGCTTTCCAATACTCTTTGAATACCAAAATGTTCATTGTTTTGACACAATAAAACAAAAAATTACCCTGTTAAATTAACGTAAAAATACAACAAAGGTGAGTTTAAAATTAATTTGTAACTTTTTTTCCTTACAAAGTCCGTTTGCATTATTTAACTTTGCAACGTCACAAACGGCTCCAACGTCTTAAAGATTACCAAAATAAACTTTTATGAAGAGGAAAATTAGAGAATGTAAATAAAAGCATTGTTGAATTCATATGTCGGGAGGTCTTTGGTCCTATAACACACCCGGCCGTGCCAACAAATTGTCATACCGCGGTAACGCGCGATATTCAATTTGTTGGCACGGCCATTTGTGTTATAGGAGCAAAGATATCACAAAATATAAAATCAATGCTTAAAAACATCTTGCCATCTTAAAAATATTACGTGTGTTTAATTTCTTCAAGTTATCTAATTATCATAGAAGTAAGAAAAGTTGTATAGCTGTTTCATTTATTCTTCCTAAAATGTTGACCAATTTTTCATGAATTTATCGCTGTCCTTTATAGACTAGTAGTAAATAATTTTCGAACGAACCCAGGATTAAAGGATTCAAAGTGTAATTGATCCAGATGGACTCATTTTGACATCTTCAAATGAATTTTGAGTTTATATTCGAAAGAAAAATTACAAAAATTTACAATTAATTTAATAAAATGTAATATATTTGTAGCATATTATCATAACTTATTTGTCCCAGGTAAAAATGTTTAATTATTAACCTTCTGCAATAACGAATTTGCAAATGAATCTGGATAACCATACATACATGTAGTAGGGTCTTAGAATACGTTTTACTCACAGCAAAGTATAAAAAGCGACGAAATCATTTCAAAAAAGCTGCGCTCGTGGTGCCTGTTGAATTTACAACGTTTAAAAAAGATGCATAATTTGATAAAATGATATGAATACTTATGAAGATTCTTTTTTTATTAACTGACAACAAATATAAAAAAATAAATATATTTTTATTTTCTGATTACATATCTTAATATTTTCCCAGGAAAAATGAAAATGTATGTGGATACCTGTCCCCAGAACATTACAGAGGTTTTAGAGTCCTCCGCCAGGCTGGGGTGTGGTCAGGATAAGTATGGGAATGATCAGTATCTCTGTGTCCCTAACACAGACAAAACAAGACTTATAGAACTATGCTACAATGGAACCATGGGATTAATAAAAAGAGGTGAGTAATTAGAATTTTAACCTAAAACACATTTCTATGGTTTAAGTTTCAAACGAAAACCAACGAAAATCGAAGCATCTTAGAAAGTATTCTTTGATATACACTAGAATATATTTTATTTCTTACGTGTATGCATAAAAATATACTTGATTAGGCAACTGTTTGGAAACCGATGGAGAAAATCTTCACTGGAACAACTGCCTTGGATTTTTATCAGGTTGTCCTGAAAAGGAATATCGAAGCAATGAAATATACAAATGTAAGATCCTTGAACTATATCATAATTAATATAAAATGCTCAAATTTAAATCGCCACACTATTGTTTGTATTTAATCTTATTTATCATATAGTATTTTTTAATTAAATGATTCATTATCATTCAGATTCTGTATGCCAAATCATCAATGCACAACACAATTGCTATCTTGCTGAATCATCATGTCCTAATATGTAAGTAAATAGGAATGTAGCATTTTAAATTGTAGATTTTTGATTAACCTACTTTTTGATTTTGTCTTGAAAAACTTAATTAGCTTGGGATTTCTATATTACACTGTAGTTAACTTTCATTAATACCGTGGTTCTCTACAAAGAAGACTTAACCTGAAAGAGAGCTGTCTCATAGCAGTCTTAGAAATTGTTATCTGGATATTTTTTGCTGTGTCCGTCCTAGAAAGCATTCTCAGCCATCAAAGAGAGTAGCCTCAGTAGGAAGCGTTTATAAATTAAATAGGGGGATCTCACTCCTAACTGAGATGCTCACACCTCAATGATACCTGTCTCTGATGTTTTTGAGGTCTGTGTTTGTTCTCCTTCTATTTAATATTGTTTTATGGATTTTGGGTCTTGAAGACTGTTTGTTATATACATACATTTCATCCTAACAGAGGGTATTAGTAATTATTTTTTATACAGACGGATGGAATAGATGCTCAACTAACATACACATTTTGAGAATAAAATTTGTACTGATAGATAGATTGATTCAATCTTGTTTTTGCAATATATTTAATTATCTTTTAATCATAAAGAGAGGTCACCTCATACCGGTGAAGGGCTTTAAATTTAGACCTAGACTATCACCTAGTGTAATTAGGTAGTAATGATTCTTTACCCTGAAAATGCTTTCTGCAATAAACGACCTCAGTTAAAAGATCTCATCAGATAGAAACGTCACAATGACTTTCGTTGTTTCGGGTTGGGTCTTAGCTTTTTGGTACTGTACTCTAGAATAATTTCATTTTTAAATATCTTGGAAGAAATATTTGATAGATTTCAATGTATTGAAATAAAGGGACTCCGACCCTCAGCCAGAAGGGACAACTCTTTATTTTATAATTGAATTCTAAAAGTCTTTAAATGAAGCTTGAAAATTAAATCTTTTCATGCAAAAAATTCATTATATGCCTCTCAATGTGCTTCAAGGTTCTTTGAACTTCTCAGAAAGGTCTAACTAAAAGTAGAAATTTTTATCCCGTAAAAGCATTTTTAGATACCATTGTTTATTAGCATGATATGACATTAGAAGTGATTTATGGAGCTTTGCAAAGAACCTTGAAGCTTATTGAGATGCATATAATGAAAATTGTTGCATGATAACATTTAATTTTCAAGCTTCATTTAAAGACGTTTTGAACTAAATTATAAATTAAAGAGTTGTCCTTCCTGGCTTAGGGTCTTAGTCCCTTAAATCTACAATTCCTGACAATGCTTCCTTGTTAATATGACTGAAAACAAGCTTTTAGACCATAAACTGAAAATAGACTTAAGTCAAAATTAAGATTTTTTTTATTACTTGGGTTTTATTAAATGCATTTGTTTAAAAATTTGCAATGTTGTATAACATTTTAATTCAAACATATAATGAAAAATATGTTTTATCATCAAAACTATTTCTAAAGTTATATTGGTTTAAAATTTTGACTAAAGTCTGTTCTCAGTTCATGGTCTAGGAGCCTGATATGCCTTTCTTGGGATGAATATTTGAAATATGTTTCCCGATATATTTCAATGTAAAAAAATCATCCTGTATTATGACCCCTTTAAATTCTTCAGGATCATTATTTGAAGAAATAAGGATCAGAACTAACTGAGGACTGCTCCAGATCACATTCTTATGCCTTTTTTGAAGTTTTATTTTCCCAAATCCATTCCTACGAATAAAACAAATATCCTCATTATGACCCTACTCTCGGGGCTATGATTTTAACAAACTAGTATACTGTATACACTACCCGAGGATGTTTCTATATTCAATAAAATTTTACATGCATTTTCTATTCTTTAAAAGAGTATATAAACAAAGATCGCTTCTTTTATAATAATATGTAATATTTTGATTCCCCTTTGTTTCAACAATTCGTGGACTTATTTATAAAAGCTATTATCTAAGCTACTGGGGATGCTTCCTTAATAATAAGTCATTAATTAGACATGTTCTGGATGTTTTCTTAAAATTATTTTCTAAAAATTCATGTGTATAATGTTGAACCAATATTATTGTCCCAAACAACACCTGGGACCATGTTCTGAACAAATGTGAATCTATACTACACTGACGTTCCACAATTGATGCATCTTTTTCCTGACGTCATTGCTTCTAGACAAACTTTCTTGCCTTTTTAAACCATCATAACCCATAAACTATAAAAAGGTACTTACTTGATATTTGCATTATTTAGTGAAATGACCTTTACCAGAACTAACAGCAAGTAATCTCCTATGAATTATCCGACATACATCTAAGTTCCTGATATAAGTGACAGTTACAGAAGACTAAATTTTCATAAGTTCAAAAATGAAATTATCTTTGGATTTAATTGCTGCCGGTGATTTTCTCAGTCGATTTTTTAAAATTAGCCAGACATCTTCAATGATAATGAGGTCAGGTGACTGTGATGGCCACTCAAGACAATCTAAATTTTTCTCACATTTCCAAGATATAGTCATTTGTGAGGCATGGCAGGGGGCATCGTCATCCTGGAATAAAAATGACGAATTTCCAATAATTCAATGACTGGCATTAAATGTTCATCAATGGTCTCAATATACTTCTCAGAGTTCATTTTTCTAGTTATTGGAACTAATGTCCCCACTCTTGAGTATGTCACACATCCCCAAAAGATAGCAATCAACTTCATATTACGGCCATGTTGACCAACACACTTTGGACGATATGTTTATCCTGTGTTCTCCACACATACAAATTGTTTTCATTTGATATAACTTTCTAAGTTTCATCTGAAAAAAAATTCACTTTTCTGCAATTGTCATCAATTTTCTGATTTTTCATATGTTAACACCATTGAACACGGTGTTTTCGGTTCACTTCTGACACAGTGAGGGTCTTCCTTACTTTGGTCTATGAATACTATGAAAATGAAGTTTCTTCTGAAAGTCCTCACAGACACTTTGTCAGAAGCATGTTGGTTGAAATTATTCACTATTTCATTCAAAGTATGTCTTATATTTTCTTCACAGTCCGAATCAAAATTCTGTCACCCCTCTCATCAATTAGACTCTTCCTAACTCTATTGGAGCTCTTTTCCATACTTTCCTCATTGATACATATCTTCAGAAGTTTAGAAATCGTAGATTTATTCACAGAATTTTTCTGCCAAATCACAAACATCTCGAAGGTACAAATATAAAGCCAGTTTTCTTTTCTTCTCTGAAATTTCTTGCTGTCTGCTCTCGATTGTTAACAATGAAAACCCTAGAGAGTTAAAAAGGGGGAAGCAACTGATATTGGATGCACGAGGAAATCCTACCAAATGTGATTTTTATCAACTTAATTAAAAAAAGCTTTCGATTTTGAATTATGTATCAAAATGCACAGAAAAAAAAAACATTAAGAAAAATTGCATCGATTTTGGCATGTCACTTTGTGTATATCTAGAATATTTCATATTTATTTAGATATATATTTAGAAAGATTCTAAAATCTTTAGGCCCAGTGGATCAGTAATTTTTGGATGTCCCCGATATGTCCCCTTTGTGTCCTTGCAAGGAGAGGGATAATTAGGATAGATAATTCTTCCCTTTTTTGTAATACACAAGGCCTCTTGGTCTTCCTTTTTCCTTTGCTTACATAAACTTGATTTGACTTTATAATTTACAGCACATTGAACACTACTTCAAGCAACACAACATCTTATGTACCAGTGATTGTTGGCAGTCTAGCTGCCGCCCTGTTTATACTTGCTGTTATTTCAACATTAGCTGTTGTTCTTTGGAAAAGAAAAAAGAGTCAGGAAAATGCATGGACACAAGAACTTCGTATTCATTTTGAAGACGGTCCGTATATTCTGTAATCTGAATACTCTTACATATAATTTTTCTACATTTTAGGCGATCTATAATTTGTTTTTTCATCTTCCTTTGTTTTCTTTTTTTTAAGTTGAAGCTAAAGAGTTGTTGCTAAAAAAGGGAGATGAAACCTCAGGTAGTTTATTTCTTAAATTTCATGTTGTCATGCTTGTTTTTGAGCTCAATTGAATAGAATAAAACACTTTTATGTTTTAAAGGATCTCACTTAATTGTGAAGATATCAAATTACCAAGGCAAAATGAGAACAATACCCAAGAATTGAAGAAGTGACACCATAAATGTGTTAACCAATGATCTTGAATAAATAGAACCACCTATTTTTAATTTTACCAGAGTTTCTTTCTCTCTCTCTCTCTCTCTCTCTCTTTCTCTCTCTCTGAAAAAAATTGTGAAATAATTTTTGATGAAGCTTACCGTATTGATTGGCAATGTTTCCTTAACAATTGATCACTATATTAAATGAAATTAAGATCATTGCATAAGTAAGCCGCGTAAATGAGGATTCTCCTGCAACATGTACGATGTGTCTTAACATTTGAAGACTTATTCGAAAGGTCGCCCGCCTTGCGCAGTGATTAGAGCGTCTTCTCCAGATTCGCCAAGTAAGGAGTAAGTACTTACGTCACAGGTTCGAATTCCACGGTGGGACATGGAGACCGGTCCTTCGGATGAAACCGTATAAGCCGAGGTCCCGTCTCGCAGTAGGTGCTGGCACGAAAAAGATCCCTCCCTGCTCAATAGCCCTAAGTTCCGAGTAAAGGACAAAATTCGCAGCTCTGGAAACCGACCAGTAGTGGCGTCTCCACATGAGTGAAAAATAAGATACTTACGTAGCAGGTTCGAATTCCATTCTGATACAGGTAGACCAGTTCTTTGGATAGGACCGTATATAAACTGAGGTTCCATGTCGCAGTAAGTGCTGGCAGGAAAGCGATCCCTCTTTGTTCAGTGGCCCTGAGTCTAGGACATCATATACAGCTCTCCACTGACAAGTGGTGGCGTCTCCATATGAGTGAAAAATTCCCAAGAGGGACGCCAAACTATGTACAAACAATCAATCTTCACCGAAATAGCCAAACCAATTTCATCGAATTGGGCATATTATTATAACGTCTATTATAGCAGTTTTGAATGGAGGTTTCAAAAACTTTCATAGTTCCTGCCCCCCCCCCCCCCAAGAGGCCTGTGAGTTGGAGAAAAACCAACTTAATTGAATGTATGTTCTCTCATTCTGAATATCAAGCTGTCAAATTGTTGATGATATGATTGTATTAATCATTGCGTCCTCTACCAAAGTTGCAAAATTCATAGTCCCAGGGTCATCAGTTCTCGTGCTAGATTGGGGTTATATAAATAATATAGTGAAGATGTATTATTTGAATAATTCCTTTTTTTAAAATTCGTTCTGCGTATGTGTATAAAACAAAACAAAAGTAATTAACAGTTGTGCTGGGAAAAATTTGTCTGTTCCAAAACTGTGGATTTCATGGCCCCTAAAGAAGGGGTACTGATGTTAGGGTAAGGTTTTTATAAGACTAATTTTGCCTTATACTTATTAAACAAGAAAAAACTAGCATTAATATTAAGGGGACGAAGGATGTTTGGAACATACTAAATTTACAAATTATGAAAAAAATAACGAAAGGTATTTTTTCAGTTTTTCAGTTAAAGGTCCTTTTTTCCGTTAATTTAATGTTAAAAATTAACGATAAATAAATGGTAATGAAGTTTTAACACGAGTTATATGTACATATGTAACCAATTCCATCATTAATGCGTTTAATCAAACATCTTCAATATAATGCTACAATTCTATTGTTTCTTTTCCCAACCTAAACGTTTTAATTTTAACCATTTTAACGTTTATTCCTCACAAAATTAAAATCAAATTTGCATAAAATTTGTCATCAATTAATTGTTAATTGAAATAACCTTTTACTTTCACTTTTACAAAACAATTCAAAATTTTATACTTCATACTTCAGTACGTCATATGTGTATTCATTATAAGAAGACTTTCGAAGAGGTTACTTATTGGACTTTTGTCCTTGACTTGACTGTATAACCCTATTTAAAAAACCTTTACCATTGCCATAACGTTTCAAGAGTTAGTACAAACTAGCTCTTTTATATTTCACCGTTGTACAGCTTTATTTCTTGTGAAAAACCTTACTATGGTAACCAACAATTTTGACTTATAACCTTGTCCTTTGAGTTTCACTTGCATTTCATGAACTTCATTCTTCGCCATAAACTGCAATACATGGGCATTAGTGTTTCACAAACACTTTTTGTTAAAGGGTTTTTATCACACATCGAAATTTATTCAAAATTAAACACTTATATATTCTTGGAACATATAATTATCGTTTAATTATAAAATAATATTTTAAACTGTCGTATTTAAGCCATAATACGTCCGTAATGTAAGGTCTTCAGATTGAAAATCTCCACTAATTAGATAGGGGTCACGTGGTATTGAAACGTCATAGGTGTCAATGGGCAATTAGACCTCGTTATAGGGTACTACTAAACAGAGTACGCTAGAGTACGATAGAGTACTTAAGAGTACGCTAGAAAAATTATGTTATTTAATGCAATTAAATTGTTTATTTATGTATGTACAACTTGATTAAACATTATTATAAACATATTTTCCAATATTTATTTCAAATATTTGTTTTTAGCGATATTTTGACAAGAAATAACATCCAAAATTAAACGCATTAAAGATTACGGTATACTTATAGCTAATACCCCAATTTCGATAACTATATTGTTTCAGACTTTCTTTCTAAAGAATTGCATCCAAATTTTATTTAATTATATTATATGCATGTGTTAATATTTTTCACATTCACAATGAGACATTTTAACGTTTCAGTTAAATAAGATCGGGATCAAACGATCAACCGTAACCTGAAATCAAAAATTGAAATATCTCCTAAAATACAGAAAACATACAATGTTTTTTTTAAAATATATAAACTAAAGTAGAAAAACATATAAAAAGTAATTTAATTGCATTAAATTATAAAATATTACTAGCGTACTCTAAAGTACTCTATCGTACTCTGTTTAGTAAAGGACCGCTCGTAATGCGTATCGTAAGAAAACATCTACCGTATAGATATTTGCATGAAATAAAAAGAATACACCACTAGGTTGGAAGAAATTTTGATATTGAAAATAAAACTTTGGCCATGGATGCTTTATGTATTATGGATGTTATATGTATTTACTTCTACAACAAAAAAAAAATAATAAACAAAAAACATATACTGTCAAAGGACAGGACATTGAAGACGAAGCCTTTAATGACAACTCCTGGCTTCGACTGGTTAGATCGAATTATTAACGTTTTACTTTTTAAATAATTATAAAAATCATCGTTATACTTTTTCTTTCTTTGTTATTTTAATAAATTATACATAAACAGATCTTGTGCATCTTCTATCTGTTACAGCAATGAACATTATTTGATAGAAAGGGCACTTCGATCGCCAATGGCGTCGTGCGCCATTACGAACTTCACAATACTTAGTACATGATGCGTGTGCCGGACTTTTAAAATGCCTATTGATAATTTTTTTTGAATAATACTATTTCCATTAAATAGATATTTTATATATAATACAGAAAAAATTGTGATCGTACATTAACGAATGCTCTGAATGGAAACAAATCCACACACCGACCAAGTCCCTGGCAGGTAAAGAAAACTTCATAAAACCTTTCCTATGGTGATTTTTATCCAAACGCCACAAATTATATCTTATTATCTATCAATTAATCAATAATAATTTATTTAATTTCTAGTAGGTTTTACATACAAAGCCATTGAACCATTTTGTAAACACAATAAGTACTTCGCTTGACCAGGACTGACACCTATGACGTCAGAGCAATGGCGCTCAACATCGGCGATCAAATTCATGCATATTGAAAAATTTAAACTTTGAATCACTGAAACACCGAAAATATTAATTTTCTAACAAAAAAATTTGATGGAGGGTTTTAATAGCACAAAAACTTTGTTATATCAAAATATCATGATGCATGATCAAAACCCTTTAATGTGTCTGTTTTTTCGAGGGGTAATTGTACAAAATTATATTACTTGTATTTTATGGATATAGTTTAAGCAAAGAATTTCTGAAATCACACAGATAGACTAAAGTAACGTCTTTTGTTTAGATAAAAGATGATATATTAAGCAGCTCAAGATTATTTCTACGTTTGACGTGTTATTAAAATGCAGTTCGTGTTTTGAGTTTGTAGTCTAGTCACCTTTTTTGAGTAGTTAAATTCCATTTCATACACAAAATCAACAATTGAACTCTGTTTAGGGGTAATTTTACATAATTTTGAATTTCAGAATAACAGATTGACTAAACTTGCATCAACCAAAAAAAAAAAAAAAAAACATCATGAAACACAAATTTCTAAAATACGTAAATTAGTAAATCTTCATTAAATCCTCATTTAATCAAAATTTTTGTTAGTTATTTTTTTTTTCTCCGTCACAAAAGTTGGCGTTTTTTTTGTGTGTCGTTATTTAAGGTAGAATTTATATCAGTCATTCTAAAGTCTGTTTTCGAAAAAAAATTCTTGGGAACAGCCACTTAGATTTTCCGTCCAAATGCTTGAGAACAATCATAGGTCATTATATATCTTAATTTCAAGAATCCGAATATGCTTTTACAATTCAAGATATTACATGTGGAACATCAGAAATCATACAGTTTTTTTATATTTTATATTTTTTTATATTGTTCTTTATGCCGAATATGCTTTCTGTTTGTTCGTGATCATTGTTGTTCATCTCCACGTATTTTGCACTATGACACTCGGAGCCCTGCGTATAGCCATATGTTTTCCCTTACCTATATAATCCAATAAACTTACACGGTATTTACGGGAAGACTGAACTAGCATCCGTGCATCCCATCCCCTGGAAGTTTGGACAATTGTTCTTGGATTGCCACTGTAACCATTGGAGAATATTCTGAAATTTTGAGCCTGTATACTGATATTATCATGCAATAAAAAATTATTACAGCGGCACAAATTCAAAATCTATATACTGCATTTGAACATATTGATCTATTTTAGAAATAACTGTCTAGATTGTATAGTATGCCATGAAGGGTATCAACAATAGTGAGAAACATGGGACAATTTGCCCGTTATGCATAAATAACCCCATGTTTCCCAAGAGCGTTGATGTCCCTGACATACTATATTAACTAGACAGTGATTCCTTATATTTCCATTTCGTTTTCACAGTGAATTAAAATTAATAAATAAAATTGATTAATAAAATTAAAATAAGATTAAGACTTTAAAAATGTAGACATAGATTTAAATGACATGAGGACCCCCATGCCAATTTCAATAATCCTCGCCCACTGAAGTCAAGCACAAAGGCAGTAGCATGAGATTTACATGCATATTTGGATTCCATAGTGTGAGACGCAGACAGATGCGACCGAAACTTGTATACATATTAGGCCTCCTTAGCTCCTGAACTATTACCCTGCCTAATTTTGATTCCGGTAGAATTATCAAGAAATCAATTCCGCTAACTTTCAAAGTTATAACAGAGAAAAAACAAGCTTATTCAAAGAATTTGTGTATATAAAAAAATAAACCATGCGCAGTTCGGGGTGAGTGGGGATCGAGTCAAATCCCCCTGACTGACTTTGTAGAATAATTAAATGTATACGTGTATACTGAAGCAAATGAAATATGCCAATTTTGATATAAAGATTTGATCGCTTTTCTTTATGTGTATAGAAGATTATTTTTATGGAATATTCATCACACTGTTATGATGATTTTATGAGTTTGCACAAGCCAGACATCATAAAGAGCCATAGCTGCCTTACCGACGACTCGGCCTACACAAGTATTTAAAAGGAAATCACCTGTTTCTATTTATAGATACTTGTAGCTTTTCAAATCAAAATCAATCCACATGTATCAATCATTTGTGAACCACTGTTATATTTTCATAGTTGCCAGTTTGTTGCATCACAGTAATTTTACTTGTCCAATACTCTTATTCTAAACAAAATTGTTTGAATTTTTAAAATTAAAACAGGCTACAGCTATGACTTTGGTTCATTAAAATAGTTTAAGACTGTTTTTCCCCAAGATACTTTCAATGTGTAGTGTTGTATATGATATATCTCTTTTAAAAATTCACCTGTTTCTATTTATAGATACATGTACCTTTTCAAATCAAAATCAATCCACATGTATCTTATCATTTGTGAACCACTGTTATATTTTCATAGTTGCAAGTTTGTTGCATCACAGTAATTTTACTTGTCCAATACTCTTATTCTTAACAAAATTGTATGAAAATTTTAAAAATAAAACAGGCTAAAGCTGTGACTTTGGTTCATTAAAATAGTTTAAGACTGTTTTTCCCCAAGATACTTTCAATGTGTAGTGTTGTATATTATATATCTCTTTTAAAAATTATTTATACATGTATGTATTTTAAAATAATAAAAGAAAACACAGGAAAATCCACACAGAGAAAAAAAAATAAAATTGTTATTAAGTAACACGCAGTGTGAGAATCGAACTCACGATCATTATGTCTTCAATCCAGCAATCATATCACTATGCCACGAAGTCTTGGTAATCGAATCGATCAAATTAAGACAGATTGTTGAATTTTGAAATAATTTTACAAGAAAAATTAAATACGTATTTTCAACATTTTCAATATGAAGACCACCCTTAACCAAAATTATCTAAATGTAATGAAGTTCAGTCATATCCAAATAAAATTATTCAGAAGTTGTTATTATGGTTAAGGGTGGTCTTTTCCTACAGTTTTTCATCATTGTTTAGGTGGGTACCTCAGTATTTACTATATTCTCCATATAAACTGAACGAGTTTTATAACTATCATAAGAGGGAAATATTATTAGTTGAGCATAATTTTTGTGTGAGTTGCTTTAAGGCATGTATAAACAAACATTGTATGACACATTTTTGGTAAAACAACGTATTTAAAAAATCACTACTAGTGTAGGCGAAAGTGACTATCAAATGCGCTATGGCTCTTTTTCATTTCACATGCTGAAAAGGGTTCTCAGGATATCTCATGGAAAGGAACGTGTTTAAAAGACAGAATTTGCGAATTAATGACCTTGAATTTTTAATTTTTATCTCAAAATCAATAGGGTTCTTCTGTTGTCCATTGGAAATTGCTTTGCAAAATTTCATTGCGAAAGCTCAAAGGGTTCTCGAAATATCGTGGTGAAACGAAAGTGTTACAGACAGACTGAATGACAGACAAACGGACAGCTAGACGGACGAGAAAACCCAAATTAATGATCCCCACTTTTCAAGCGGGCACAAAAATTAATATTGGAAATATACATGTATATAAATCATAGTTTTCTCAAAGTTTTCTGTTAAGTTATTATTTTCATTTTAATTTTAGATCCATTCCAGCGTATTGGCGTGGGTCAATACAACACATGGAAGACAAAGCTTTCTGGTCTGTATTTATTAATTATCTCTACATAACTCCTCTCTCCACAAACATTTACTGGTACTTACAAATTGTAACTTCTTCGTGCTTATCATGTTTATTGTCAATGATAATTTTCTTTTAAAAAACTCTTTAGTATATACATTATATTTGCAACTATGGGCGTGTGAAATGCAGTAATTAAAGCCTTTAAAACCATGATATAATACTCGATCCATACCCTTAAAAATTAAAGTGAAACTTAGAAAACTACACCATCTTACTCGATCCCGGTTAAAATGTAACAATGACAGGAATTTTTTCCTCATATTTGATATATAAGAGATGATATTTTATTTACCTTATTCAATTACCATTTTTGTTGACATCACACCAGAATACATAAATGTAGCGCAATTAAAATGTATAAAACATAAAACTGGCCTCGGGATCATGAAGCATCTTTTAAAAGCTTAAGTCAAAAAATGTCTTATATGCTGAAATATTTCAGAGGTCATGCAGCTCAAAATGAAAATGCTTTCCGATTTGGAATCAGCAGCCTGCTGTTGCCTGCAAATTATGAGTTTCCTTGAGCAAGTTTTAAAGATTTTATAGATAATTGAAATTTTGACTTTAGTCTAAGTCTTTTTCATGATCCCGGGGTCAGGTACTTAAGGACGTTCGATCCTGGAATTTTGAGCGTATTTTGGTCAGGTCCTTTAATAATAAAATTCTGCATCATTTTTAAGTTCTAACATTAAATTTTAATTCTACAGTGCATATTTAACTATATTCAATGAAAAAACGCAATTAAATTCCATTCAAGTAAAATTCAGCTGGGGAATATATTTTGTGGTGGAAGGTTTTTTGGACGAAAATGATCAGTTTTCCCATTGTAAGCCTGGTCCCCTGGCTCATCCTTACCAAGGCAGGAGAGCCAGGTGGATTACATTTTATGCTTTGCTTTGATTGGTTAGAGAAATGCGCGCTAAATCGTAGATTTCTGAGTAGTTGCCGTTAACCACAGAAATAAATATCGACGTAACAATGATCCATTACGTCGACGACGTAGAAAAATAAGACGTCACATAGAACGTTTTCACCGGAAGCGCAGCCATTTTCAACGTCACAATGGGCCAAGATTCAGGGCAGATTCGCCCTGAATCCATTGTACTCCACCTGGCCTTAGTGACGCGGAGTGAACGAAGCAAAATAGGGACAGGGAACCAGGCTATCCCATTGTGAACTATAGCAGTAATTTTGGATTCCTATTTTTCAATCCTGGCCGCACAAAAAGTTGAAATATCTATTTTATTATTTCTTTTGAATTCTTATTAACGCAGTGTGACAAATATGATAAATATATTCTGAAAATCCGTGAAAAATTTAGCCAATTTTAACGTAAAATTGACACTTATTTAAATAATTTAATTTCACTTGTATAAAGCAATTTCATTGGCTGAATCATTCAGAGGAACATATAATATTTTGGATAAAATAACTTGGTATGGGGACACGCCCCCTTGACAACCACAACCGGAACTACTTTTTTACATCCATGAAATCATACAGCAGCTGCATTCTAAGAAATCTAACAGAAGTCTTACAGAAAAAATCTTTAAAAAATAAATACTTTATTTAATTATTTATTTTTTTTTTGGATATGTCTGAAATAAATCATAAATGTCACAAAAATAAAAAAAAAGCTATTACATGGGGGCATTTTTATTGATGTAATATGGCATGTGGCGTCTGCTAATTTGTAAACAATCAAGAATGGGAGACTTTGGCCTAAACTATAACTTAAATTGCCATTTGGAGGAATCAGGAGAGATGGAAACTGAAGATTGGAAAATATTTGAGCAAATATTTAGTACTGAGGGTGAATTTTCCTGCAGTGAGGTTTCTGTTGATGTTCTGGCCTCTACATCTATAGAAGAATCAGAGCAAGAAATGAAACAAGCATTTCAGCCAGAAGAGAAAGAAAATTTTGCTGTCCCAAAATTCAAAGATTCAAAAAAAAGATTTAAAAATGTTACAGAAAAGGAACTGAAACATTTGCAGGACAAAAAGCAATCTCTTGCTACTAAAAGAAACACTAAGTGGGGGTTAAAACTTTTTCAAGGTATGTTTTTGTTTTAGGCCTAATCATGTTAATACTTTGTAAACAGTTAAAACTAAGTGATTGAAGAATTAAACACTTGTGGATAAAAGTAATTCTTATTTAAATTTGAAATTTAATTTAAAATTTACCAATACACCATTTATTTTTCAACCCAGAATGGGAATTGCACCCAAATCTCTCTTTTCAGAGCGCTTTACTATTAAGCTATCTAGGTTTATATTGAAATTTGGTGCATTGGTAATAAACTCTGGTACCTCCCCTTTTTGTAGAATGGAGTGTCGAAACATTTGGAGAAATGACAGATTTTTCAACTATTGAACCTTCTCATCTTAATACAGAACTGGGGAAGTTTTATGCGGAAGCTTCACCGCAGCCAAGCAAAAAAAAGGGCCGATCATATGTCCAGCCAACAGGCTTCAGAATACCACAAAAATTCATTTAAGTCCATGCGGTCAGCAATCAACAGGCATTTGCAAGATTTAGGGAGGGACATTGATATTGTCGAGGGAGGGAATTTAAAAGTTCAAATAGCATTCTTGACGGAAAACTGAAAAAAAAATCTACAAGAAGGTCTAGCCAGACCTACAAAACACAAGGAAATCATTCACACTGTTGATTTGATGAAGATTTCTACTTACCTCTATGAAAACATGAATCCTGTCGTTCTTCGCTTCCGCATCTGGTTCCTCTTATCTATTCAGTTTGTAACAAGGGGCTTTGAATTCCACGAGCAGCTGAAAACAAATTCTTTTGTTTTTTCCTCCGACGAAAATGATCAAGAATATGTAACACTGTCACATGATACCAAGCAAAAAAATTGGCAAGGGGGAATTGACACTGCTGACAACCCCAAAGAGAAACGGATGTACGCAGTTCCTGAATTAAATGAAAAATGTCCTGTTTAATCTTTCAAGCTTTTTCTTTCCAAAACGGATCCAAATGCCGTCAGTCTCTTCAACCATTGTTTAAAACCTGCCTTATCCTCTCCGGAAGATGAGTCCATATGGTTTAGCTTAGTTAGAATAATCTAACTGTGTCTCGGTACAGGCCCTCACCACAGTTAGAATACGTCCCATATACTTGCAACGTAGCAAAACGGAGCGGATCCGCTCCGAAACGATTTTGAAGAATATAAAATGATTTGAATTGGAAATAACTACCAACATAATCAAAACAAACCTTGAGATTGCTTATGCCTTTTATCCCAAAAAATAATCCATATAATAGGTAAATCCAATTAATTTTCTCAACGTTTTTCTCTCCATTCAAATATTTACATTCGGAACTCTCTAGATTGTTCCTAGTAAATGCACTATCGCCCGTTTTTCTTCCTGCTACATTACGAATACAGGTAGGAAGAATTTTCCACAAAACTCGTGTTTTTAAAATGTAAATGTCTCATAATTATATTCTCAAAGATCAAAATTAATCCCATTGGTTATTGCTAAGTACTCCAAGTTATAGTACAAATTCATCGATCCTATTGGATAATTACCTATTAATAAATGAATCAATAAATAAATATATCCCTGCTTAAAAAATTATTTGATCACATGCAAATATATTTATTCGTAAAAAAAAAAGTACTTTGACACATAATAAAAATATAATGTATAAAGTATTTAATTAATTTTCAAAAACATACATGAACACAGAAAATACTTAAAATAATCAAAAAATAGTAACTAATTTACAAGTAAAAGTTGATAAAACCGCAGTAAAATATATTAAAATTTCCATTTGGGTCCATTTGATTTCCATTTGGGTCCATTTGAGTCCATTTGGGTCCATTTGAGTTCCATTTGGGTCCATTTGGGTAAATCGACGTACCGTCCGTAGGACAATATCATTTTAACGATAGAACATTCTATCTAGGTTTAGCTGTGTTCCCGTTAAAACATACCAGTTTAGTCGTTACATGTCCGACATTTCCAAAAATGCTAATTGCAGCAAATATTACACGACACATTGTCTTCAAGCAACCGCAATTCAAGGAATGAATGACGCAGGCTTTGGAATTCGACATATTATGCACATGTCCGGTCACAAAAATGAGTCGTCTGTTAGAAGTTACAATCGGGATTGCTCAACAACGGAGAAAACAAGAGGCCCATGGGCCACATCGCTCACCTGAGCACTAAGGGTAGGAAAAAGTAGAAAATGGCTTTTTATTGTAAAGTTTAAATCCAAAAGTAGTCCCATGGCCAATCATGGATTTGCTATTTTTTAGAAAATGATTTTTAAAGAATTTTCCTTAATATTTCTATTTAAAATTTTTGTCGGCCATTTTGTCCCCACCCTACACCCGGGGGTCATGATTTAAACAAACTTGAATCTACACTACCTGAACATGCTTCCGTATAAATATGATGAATTATGGCTTTGTCATTCTTGAGAAGAAGATTTTTAAAGAATTTTCCTTCATATTTCTATGTAAAACTTTGGTCAGCCATTTTGGCCCCGCCCTACCCCGGGGGTCATGATTTGAACAAACTTGAATCTACACTACCTGAGCATGCATCCATATATATATATGATGAATTATGGCTTTGTCATTCTTGAGAAGAAGATTTTAAAAGAGTTTTCCTATATATTTCTATGTAAAACTTTGGTCGGCCACTTTGGCCCCGCCCTACCCCCGGGGGTCATGATTTGAACAAACTTGAATCTACACTACCTGAGCATGCTTCCATATAAATTTGATGAATTATGGCTTTGTCATTCTTGAGAAGAAGATTTTTAAAGAATTTTCCTATATATTTCTTTGTAAAACTTTGGTCGGCCATTGTGGCCCCGCCCTACCTCCGGGGGACATGATTTGAAAAAACTTGAATCTACACTACATATGTACCTGAGGCTGTTTCCCCATAAGTTTCATCTTTCCTGGCACAGTGGTTCTTCAGAAGAAGATTTTTAAAACATACCACCCAATTTTCACTAATTCTCAATTATCTCCCCTTGAATGAGGGCATGGCCCTTCATTTGAACAAACTTGAATCCTCTTCACCCAAGGATGCTTTGTGGCAAGTTTGGTTGAAATTGGCCCAACGGTTCTTGAGAAGAAGTCGAAAATGTGAAAAATTTACGGACAGACGGACAGACAGACAGACAGACGGACAGACGGACACCGGACAAAATGTGATCAGAAAAGCTCAGTTGAGCCTTCGGCTCAGGTAAGCTAAAAATGATGAGCGATACTCTTAATGCACTTACGGTTCCGCACACAAGCCAAAGTGAAAGCAAGAACGACCAGCTTGCAGTTATTTCCCACACTGCTCCTAATCCAGTGATTTCGAGTCTCGATGTACCCGTTTCCACTTCTGCACCTGCGATCCCGACGGCCTTATCTATGCAGTCTTCACATTTTCTCTCCTTTGGTTTCATGTCCAATTCCACTTTCAACAACTGTGTCTTTAAATTTGAAAAATAAACTCTTCAACACCAGGCAGTGCGTCTTTCCCTTATCAAATATGGCTACCCACGCTTCAGTTCCGCTTCGATTCTATGTCAATGTGTTGCTAAGGTGTAGATTAATGCGCGCGTAAATTCAAAATTGACATTATGTACTCAGTTTTTTTTTGATTAAAAAAATGAAAACTTTATGAAATTTAGTTAGATTTGTATTTGAAATTAAATTATAAGTAATGAAGCTTATTTTAACTTATTTCATACGATATAACATAACATGGGGCAGTTTACGCTTTTTTATAAACCGCTTCGCGGTTTATAAAGCGTAAACTGCCCGAGTTATGTTATATTGTATAAAATAAGTTAAAATAAGCTTCATTCCTTAAATTAGTAATATCTGAAAATTAATATCAGATACATCCAATTTTGATGTTCTTTTCTAAATATTCAAGAAAAATTTGGCATATTTCCTTAAAATAAGAAAAAAGTTTAAGACTTTAAAATAATTTTCTTGCTTATTAAATTTTCAATACCAGAAAAATCATATTTAATTAGTGATTAGAGGTCAAATATTTAATTGATTATGCAAAGCAGTTTGAAACTTTTTCTTATTCACAATTTTTAAGTGTCTTTTTGAAACAAACTTAAGAGTTCATTTTATTTCATCCTTTTATTGGATGAAAATATTGGAGGGAAAACATCAAAAATTTGATTTTAAAAAGGGCACAATGAGTCAAAATCATGTCTTTCTTTTAAGATATCTTTAGCATACAGAGAAAGACTTATAAAAATTATGAGTACTTATTTAGCTAAGATATAACATTTAACCCGCAAGTAAAAAAACTGCACAACATTAGTGCCGGAAAAACAAAGGTTATATTTACCTTTTCGTTGTTTTTGTGTTTCTCAAGGTCACGCCATTTTTATTCTTAGCTCAAACTTGTAAACAACATTTCATTGGAACATGCAAAGGTGAGAAATATATTCTAACAACGTTTAAAAAAAAATGCCTCTAAATTTTTGGTCCACTTGCATTCATTCCTGGGTGTTCGAGACCATGGTTAATTTTCTGCGCACGCGTACAAAAGGAAAAGGTAAGGAAAAAGTATTGAGCAATATTTTCGGTCTATGGTATACAAAAATTATTATTAAGTGGTTCTAAGTATTCTAGTGATTCTATTGTTTCTTATTAAGGTCTTTCGTCTTCACGGAAGACCTTATATCGATTCTATTGTTTCTTCTTCTTCTTCTTATTTTTTTTCACTCAAAATTTTGTGCAGGCGATTTCTCGAAAACTATTCAGTGGTTTTCAATAAAACTTTCAGGAATTCTGCGTCATTATATGAACTTTGTTCAACAGAAGGAAAATTTGGAATACTCACCTTTGGTTCCAAGTTATTGACAGTTTTCTAATTTTAAAATGGATTTTTTTATCCCCTTTTTAACGAAAATGGTCCAAGATATTAACTGGAGACTTGTTAGAGATGATAGATGATGACATTTAGATATGTGAAATCACCTTTTCGTGTGTCGTCAATACTTCCGATCGTTAGCGGAAGTGAATTAAACTAGTTTGTATTTTCTAACATTTTTGTTTTTCAATATTTTTCATTTAGTTTTGGAATGTTAATAGAGACCGTTATTATAGTGCTTACTATATAATTTGTTTGAACATTGAAAAATCCAAACTATAGATATTAGCATTTAAAGATCTGAAGCGGGTCCAATATGGCGGCTGTCTATTTCAACTCCGACATTTCGCAATAAGGGTTTTCAGAGGCAGTTAAGCGTTTTCTAGAACGAAAGTAAATAAGGATAAATGAAATGTAAAGGAATACGCGGATTATCACAATGTAGTTACGTTGCAATTTTGTGTCAAACTAAGTTTAAATCCATGGTCGTCCCAAACGTTTTCTATAATTGGTTTCGGCTGGTTCTCAGAATAGAAAAAGAAAAGACTTAATGTGCAAATGAAATACATACCTACTATCATTTGTTTTGCGGAAAAACAGATCTTAAATCATAGTTACAAATAATAGTTTTAAGAAACAATATCGATGTATTTATAGTAAGTATTAAACGTATCCACTGTTTTGCTCATGCATACTTGAGTCATATTAAACTAATAGGAAAAACAAACATAAGAAAATGATTTTTTTGAAGAATTGAGTTTATATTAATATTCTTGTCTCAAAGATATAATTTAAGTTATTGAATATAAATGGTATCTGATTCCTTTACCGTCGTAGGGCGACACATGTTTTTCTGCGAAACATTTCAACCTTTTCATGAAAGTTTAACTAATCGAGTTAGTTCAGTATGGGGATAAACAGGAAATTAAAAAAAAAATAAAAAAATATAGCAGTTTCATTGATTTAGTGCTACTTATCTATTTACGTCATAGAATTTGTAAATCTGTTACAAACAATTTCTTAACCTTGAAATTTTAGCTATAAGAACGTCTTTTTTTATTTCCATTGAAGCTTTCACACCTATTTAATGGAACAATTTAAAGAAAAGGCGCGAAGATTCACTCGTGGCATTTGGCTCTATATTTTTAATAGTAACTTGTTTTTCATTATTCTAAGACAGATGTACTGTTTCAGAAGTATAAACAAGTAGATTTAGAGCTCTGGTCCCAATAGTATAATAGTAAGCGCTTTGGATTTTCATGCTGGCGACCCGGGTTCAATCCCCTTTGCTTCCATAAAAAAATTAATCATTTTTTCAGCTAGATTTTGCGGGTTTGTTTTCAGAATCCGACGGAAGACCTCTCGTTGCTCGAGCTCGCAACGAGTTTCTTTTCTAGTTACTTTTATTTTTCTCCCTTAAAATAGAATTTTTAGATTCTGAAACCTGTAATTTTCTGAAACCTAATACTTTTAGGAATTGAACAAAATTAACAAGGGTCATGCAAAAATTCTACATTTGTCAATTTTCCCCTTTGTACAATGCCGTTTTAATTAAGAAACAAATTTCAGTGCAAAAGGGTCATATTTAATGTTATGTATCGCCAAAAGAAGCGTATTGACCCCATATTTTGATTTGCATTTTAATTAAGCTATGTATGTAGAAACTTAAAATATACTTGGTAAAAAAGTTTAAGACTTTAAATATCAGGATCGAACGTCGTTAATTGAGGCTGGGCCTGTTTTTGTATAACATGCACTTCCTTATATCGATAATGTCAATTTTGTCTAAAAAAACTGATTTAAATATCGTTTTCGACTGATACATAGGATATTACACGAAGGGTTTTAAAAAAGCTAATTGATACAGAGGAGTTACTTTTTTCGATATCAGTTAGTGCATTAAAGAACACAAAAGTAGGAACAAGTTTGATCTACTGGTGATATCGGAGATACTAGTATTCTAATTATCTTTTTTATTCATTTCTGACCATCATAGTAACATGTATAGGGTAAAAACTAACAATTAAAAGTTAACTAAAAGGTGACTTTAAATAGAGAAACATTACAAGTTTGTATTTACTAACTACAATGCAAAAATACCGGTATAGTCTATCTATGGCTTTTATGCTGTATCTACTGACTTTTTCTTGTGGATAGTTAATAATGATATTTCATTTTATTTTTCCAGATAAGTTCTCCACACTTACTTATGACGAGGTGTCCGTGTTATTCTCTTACCTGTCTGCTGACTCCGGTTCTCCTGACTTCACTGACAGAGAGTGGCTGGACTTACTTAATGAGATACGACAGGAAGTGTACTATAAAAAGATTCCTGTAACACGCGAGGAAGCACAGCAGACTCTGGACATATTGAAGTCACGTGATTACCTTTGGGAAGATCATGACAGGATCACAAAGGACACACAAGATGAGGCAATGTATAGGATAGCATCAATATACAATGACATACCATTCTGGGTCAGTAGTTATGACACAGCCAGCGTGTACCTGAGATCAAACAGATACAACAAAAAACCTGAAGAGAAGTGTGTCATTGGTGATTGGGATGGCTTGCTGATACTCCGTCAACAGATGAATATACTGACTCACGTCACCATAGAGGACACGACTATATATGATGATATACACCAGAAATGTAATTTATTTTACATTTTTCAGAATTCTTTAATGATTATACACGTATCATATTCTGAAGAGATAAATTTCTATTTAGAAACATTTACTATAAGTTTTTTTATAGTTATAGGTATCTATTCGTATTTTCCTTCATCGATCTCACGCACTTTATAATGAAGACCTGTATATTTAGATAATGTGAAGAATTAACTTATTTAAAAAGCTGAAATTAACTAATTACATCTTCAAAATATCGATAACTTCAGTTGAATTTTACCATCACGGCGTTTAAATGTAAATATTTTGAGACGATAATTTAAAAGTATTACATTGTGTGGTGTATTCATCTACGCGCTTTTGCGGAAAAATACTTCTGCAAATTCTTGTACATCACTTAATCTTTTAAACGTTGATCCATGAATAAGGACACCATAAAATGTGCTAGTTCAAATTTATACTTACTGAAGAATTACTCGAATTGAATCAGTTTTACATTTTATTCACGTAGACAGATAACATACAAGCACATGCTTCCACCCTGACGTCTATGCACGCACTAATCATGCTGGATACACACTGACACCTGACCCACACTAAGAACCATAACTCTAGCACACAAACTCTTACACACAAGTGACACAACACAAATTAGAGTTACTTCCCTTAACACTGTAACATAATATCAATACACTACAATACCCCCTTTTCTTAGAATAAACTTTTAAATTAAAAAAATAAATGAATTACTGAAAAGAAATTACTGTCCAATATTATGCTAGAAATATTTACAATTTACAGTCTCAGACATAATAAACTTACAGTCAATAACATTCACACGAAAATATTTCACAGTTCGAAGTCCTTAAGACGTTGCCGTAGTTTCCTTATACGGGTAGACCTTCTAACACTCGAAGTTTCTGGAGCCGCGGACGGAACATCATCACTATTAGCACTAGACTCAACCATACTATGGAACGCCTGGACTGTCTTATCATGGCAAAATTAAAGTTAATGATGTGCATTCATCATTATGTGATGTTCTTTTATCATTATGTGATGTGCTTTTGTCATTATGTTGTGTTCATTTATCATTATGTGGTGTGCTTTTGTCATTATGTGGTGTGCTTTTGTCTTTATGTTATGTTCATTTATCATTATGTGATGTGCTTTTGTCATTATGTGATGTGCCTTTGTCATTATGTGATGTGCTTTTGTCATTATGTTGTGTTCATTTATCATTATGTGGTGTGCCTTTGTCATTATGTGATGTGCGTTTGTCTTTATGTGGTGTTCATTTATCATTATGTGATGTGCTTTTGTCATTATGTGATGTGCTTTTGTCATTCCATGATGTTCATTCAATAATAATTACGGCATGTGCAAAACGATTTACGCGCGGTGCAATCATCTTTATTGATGTGCATACGTCTTTATGAAAATGGTCAAAATATTACGTCATCTTTCCCGCGTCAGCCGACACGAGAACAATGGACGACGTAAACATGGTGAATAACGTTCTGAATTATGCCAAGAAAACCTTCGCATTCTGTCCGGAGAGTGAACTCAATAAAAGCCGAATTAACGTTAATCTGTGATTCTTCCCCCGGGACTGTGCTCAAGGCAATTAATGTCAGCAGTTTTGAGGGAGGAATCATAAGTTTTACTGGGTTTAAAAATAGGTAATACAAAACTAATTATATAGAAGCCTTTGCGTCCCCTCTTTTTTTTGGGGGGTGGGGTTGGGGGGGAGGGGTGGGGGGGTGGTGGTGTGGGTCTTCTAAATCAAATGCTGTAAAAAAAAAAATAAAATTAAAAAAAACGAAAATTAATAATTATAGTAAACTAATTCTTCAGTAGAAAGAAGCTTTGAATTATTTACGTTTTTCCATATATTTATTTCCTTAGTATAAATTACGATGAACTTGGTAGTTGTGGAAATACTGCGCGTCGAATTATGGGGAAAGGGGTACCAGAGTTCCAGAAGTTGACATCATTTCCTGATAAACAAGAGGGGAGAGGAGTACTAAATTGGTAGAGGTATCACACCGGTAATTGACCAATCAAAATGAACTTTATTTGTTCAAATGTACATAAAATAAACGAGGCACAGGTACCAAAATTGTAAAAATGACTTGAAAGAAAATAGAAAATACGTCCCAAATGAAAGGAAAATCAAATTTATAAACATGTATGGACCTACATTTGACTAAGTTCATTTTCTCGCTCGCGCAAAGTCTCGAGAGCGAGAGTCTGGGGGAAAACCAGACTATAATTCACCACGTTCACGTCGTCCATTGTTCTCGTGTCGGCTGAAGCGGGAAAAATGACGTAGTATTTTTACCATCATCATAAAGACGTTTGCACATCACGAAAAGACAATTGCAACGCGCGTCATTGGTTTTGCACATGCCGTAATGATTATTGAATGAACATTACATAATGACAAAGGCACATCATATAATGACAAAGGCACATCACATAATGACAAAAGCACATCACATAATGATAAATGAACACCACATAAAGACAAAAGCACATCACATAATGACAAAAACTCAAATGACAAAAGCACATCACATAATGATAAATGAACATAACATAAGGACAAAAGCACATCACATAATGACAAAAGCACACAACATAATGATAAATGAACACAACATAAAGACAAAAGCACATCACATAATGACAAAGGCACAACACATAATGACAAAAGCACATCACATAATGATAAAAGGACATCACATAATGATGAATGCACATCATTAACTTTAATTATGCCATGATAAGACAGTCCGGGCGTTCCATACTCAACACTCGGTTCACTAAGATTCTCTAGAATATCGGACACATTTTCCGATTCCTGATATTTTTAACGACTTCACTATTTCGCTTCAATAACACTCCCTCTAGTGATTTAACAACACAGATGTTTCCTGTTTTCTGTACTAGTGTATACGGTTCCACGTGATATGGTCGCCCGCGTGGCGCAGTGGTTAGAGCGTCTGCTCTAGAGTCGCGAAGTAAGGAGTCAATCCTTACGTCGTGGGTTCGAATCCCACTGCGGGACGTGGAGACCGGTCTTTCGGATGAGACCGTATAAACCGAGGCCCCGTGTTGCAGTAGGTGTTGGCACGAAAAAGATCCCTCACTGCTCAAATGCCCTAAGTGCCGAGCATAGGACAAAATTTGTAGCCCTCCACCGGCAAGTGGTGGCGTCTCCATATGAGTGAAAAATTCTCGAGAGGGACGTTAAACAATATACAATCAATCAATCAATCTACGTGATATGGTGTATCCATTTTGTCCTTGGTCGCTTTCTTCAAGAGGACTGTATCTCCTAGCTCCAAATTACACTCCTGTGCATCACGTTTCTCATCAATATAAATCTTGTTACTGTATTTAGAATACGCATCCTTATCGCGCACTCCCTCATCATAGTCGTTTTCTTGTAGATTGTCCACTTGCAGTAGCTTTGTCCTCAGCTTACGACGGAACATCAATTCCGCAGGTGGTACTCCTGTCGTAGTATGAGGAGTCGTTCTGTAACTATGCAAATAGATATTTGCGGATTTCGGTCTTCCAATTCTTAGACTCGGCTTGTGCAATCCGAATTCTTTTCATCAATGATCTGTTTTGTCGTTCTACCTTTCCGGTCAGCAGAATGTAACGGTGTAACTACTCGGTGCTTGATACAGTTATCTGTCAAGTACATGCAATCCTTGAATAACTTAGATCTGAACTGGGGTCCATTATCAGAAGTTATTTGTAATGGAAGTCCATGTCGACAAAACATTCCCTCCAGCGAATCAATGATTTTCTCATTTTTAATATCCTTAGTAACTTCAATCTCGTAGTATCTGCTGTAATAATTAACAACCACTAACACATACTGTCCAGATGTTAATGGTCCAAGAATATCAATACCTAATTCTTGCCATGGCCCTGTTGGTAATGGAGTAGGACTGATTGGTTCCGGTTTCGGAAACGCACTGGTAATCTGATATCCGTGAGACACTTTAGTACGTAACTGCTGTTTCGTCCCAACGATTCCTAGATGACCCTGATGAGCTACCTGTACACACTGTTTCCGCAGATTTCTCGGAAACACTATTCTGGATCCACGTAACACAACGAATCCAATACAACAAAGTTCATCTCGGAATGGGTAATAATCAACACATGATTTCTCCCACTTTCCCTCTTTGATGAATTTCCGAACTAGAATTAGTTCTTCATCCCTCCTTGAAACTTCTTCTACTTCTCGAGTTGACAGTGCCAGAGGGGTAGCCTCCCTTGCAATAAATTTCACATATTGCTCAGTGTCTCTTGCATTATTGTTTTCTACAGGTGTCTTATCCACCAAACGTGATAACGCATCTGCGATATTCTGATGTCCAGGTGAATAACGTACTTTGAAGTTGTAAGCCATAAGTTTTAATAGCCATCGTTCAATCCTTGCATTAGGTCTGGATTTTCTTCCATAAATCACTTCTTATGGTTTGTGATCTGTGACTAATTCAAAATCCACCCCGTAGAAATAGATATGCCCATACGACTTTGACAAGATATGTCCCATGAATGTTATCTTGTTCATCCTAAATTCACACTTGTTTAAATTTAGTGTTTGACCTTTATCTTTGAGTCTCTGTAAGGCTTTGCGAAGTCGCTCATCATTTTCTTCTTTGTCACGACCATAAATTACGATATTGTCAGAAATGTTCTGTACTCCCTCACAGTCATGAAACACTTGTGAAATCGCTTGTGGATATTTCTCTGGAGCTGATGAAATACCAAGCATCAGTCTCTTATATCTGTAGAGGCCTTTGTACGTAAGGAATGTAGTGATCTCCCTTGACGACTCTTCCAGCTCAATTTGATGGTATCCACTTCTAAGGTCTAACTTACTAAACACTTGGCTACCATTCACCATGTAGAGTATGTCATCCACTGTCGGAATAGGATGCCGTTCACGAATAATGGCAGCATTGGCTTGCCTCATGTCGACGTACAATCTAATGTCACTATTGGGTTTCGGTACAATTATGACTCGATAGACCCACGGTGTAGGATCATTAACTCGTTCAATGATATTCTTGGACTCAAGTTCGTCCAACTGTTCTCCTACTTTATCTCGCAAACTTTAGTGAATTCTGTACATGATTTGAGCTAATGCCTTCACATTCTTGTCAGTATGTAACTTCAACTTAAAGTCTTTGAGTTTTCCAATTTTTCGAAAACACTCGGAAAATTCATAAATGAATTCAGATGGTTGAACTGTGTTTAATCCAAGTTTAAGAACACCTAAATTCATAGCCGTGTCCTTTCCTAGTAACGCTGGTCCTTTACCATCTAAATCTAAATCTACCCAATAGTTTCAACGGTTCTGTAGAACTATACGCAAAAAGTTTCTTATCGCTTTTCTCTGACTTACACTTGATACGGTTCTTCTTGAGATATTCCCAGAGTTCTTTATCAATAATGTTAGCTGATGCACCACTATCAATTACAAATTCTACAGGATTTCCTCCTAGACTGACTTTCACTTTGTCTGATGATGTATGTCCTGTTTTCAGACTGAAGACATATACATCTGAGTCCGAATCCACTTCAGAATAGTCCACTTTGTGTATTTTCCCACCTTTTCTTGGTTTGCATTTTCCTGGCTTCTTTGTTACACAGCATTTAATAAAATGTCCAACTTTTCCGCACTTCCGACATTCCTTATTCCGAGCAGGACACGTCCTTTGCAAAATGCACCTCTCGTCCACAACGAAAACACTTCTTGTCCTGAAATCTGTGTTTCTGTTTGTCAGTTTTTTTACAATGTCCCTGAATTATGTTTACTGACGCCACAATTTCAGTGTACATATGCCTAGCCTGTGTTTAAGTCATCTCAAATGTAGCTGCTATTGTTCTCAATTGCTCTAAAGTCAAGTCTTTTCCTTTCTCTAACAACTTGGCTCTTATCTTGTGAGACCTGCACTTTTCAATCACTTGATCCCGAATTTGCTCATCCTGATTTGTGAAGTCCCAATACACAGCCTGTTGCCGTAATTTTGTGATAAACTGTTCTACTGTTTCATTCTCGGTTTGTAGAATTTTCCTGAAAACATATCGTTCATACGGAATGTTGACTTTTTTCTCAAAATGTTTATCTAACGTTTTCACAGCTAGCGTATACACATTGTCATTATCGCCTGCTTGTTCAACATTCAACGTATAAAATATGTCTTGAACTTCCGGTCCAGCACAGTGCAAAAGTAATGCTTTTTTTTGTTCCGCGTCACTCACCCTTTTTCCAACAGCGAAAAGTTCAAAACTTCGGTACCACCTTTTCCATGCTTGATTTATTTGTGACGGTTCAGCATTTGGATTAAGCTTTCCAACTCCGTTGAGTTCTATTAGTGTAGCCATCTTGAAGTTTTCGTTTTCCTCGTCGCCAGTGAAAAATTACATGAATTGAATCAGTTTTACATTTTATTCACGTAGACAGATAACATACAAGCACATGCTTCCATCCTGACGTCTATGCACGCACTAATCATGCTGAATACACACTGACACCTGACCGACACTAAGAACCATAGCTCTAGCACACAAACTCTTACACACAAGTGACACAACACAAATTAGAGTTACTTCCCTTCACACTGTAACATAATATCAATACACTACACTAACTTGTTTAAAATCACTTTCCGCTAACTATCGTAGACACGAAAATATACATGTAATACATTGACAGTCTTCTTTTTTCTACAGTGAACATTCCAAGAAATAATGTGATGGGCAACAAAGATAAACGAGAAGAATTTCTAAACAATCTGAAAAAGGAAGGGGAATCTTAAAACAACAAGAAACGAACACGTAACAGTGTAGATCACGTGACGTGGCTTTGGAGATTCAGGAAAAACGCTAGACCTCACGTTGTGAGATCCTGTATAGGTCTACATCCACACTGGGACATTTACGTTATCGACAATAAACCTCTCAGGAAACCAAGTAAGAAGGACACAAGATTATCTTTTTAGAAAATTTAAATATCACCTCTATGGCTTCAATATTATTGGAGAATATTAAGGAAGGAAAGTAATTTTATCTGTATTGACCTGTTTAACATTTCTTATGCTTTAGACATTATATTAATAAAAGCGTGAAGAGTCACACATCATTATATTATTACAACAATAATTTCTGCATTGAAATTCAATTTCACAGCTTTTAAAAAAAGTTAAAGAGAATAAAAAAAACGCGCATAAATACATGTAATAGTCCCCAAAATTCAACGGGTTCAACTAGGATATACGGATAAGAAGTTCCATAAAACTGATTAACATCTTTCAAATTTAAAATTTGATCAGAAAGAGTTCCTTTCATAGACGATAGTTGGAATATTTTGTCTTCTGTTATTGCTTCAAAAAATACTTTTTGAAATAGTCAATAAGAAGTCCCCTTTACAAAAAAAATGTTTGAAAATTCCTCATTAATTCTACATTGACATTAAGAGGGTCGACAAGTCGACAGTTGACACCTCTTACTAATCAACAGTGTCACCGCAAAGGTCAGCAGGTCGGCAGGTTACACCTCTTATTGGTTAACCTACAATGTCATCACAAAGGTCAACAGGTCGGCAGTTGACACCTCTTATTAATTTTGAAACCCATCCGAGATATTAGGGTTAGTTTTCAAATCCACTTGAGAAATAAGGGTTAGTATTCAAACCAGGCTGAGAGATTGGGTTTAGTACTAGAACACCCTGAGAGATTAGGGTTAGTTTCGAACCCACTTGGGAGATTAAGCCTTAGGTTAATTCTCGAATCCACCTGAGAGATTAGGGTTAGTTCCAGAACCCATATGAGAGATAAGGGTTAGTTCCAAAACCCACCTAACTGAGAGATAAGGGTTAAGGCCAAGATAAAATAAACTCTTGTTTCCTGTCACCCGACATACCCTACATTTTACCTTCCGACCCTAAAAGTTTTTTTTTACATTTTCATTTTTGGGGGGTATTTTCCTAAAATACCCAAGTCGACCAACAATATTTTCAGAACTAATACATCACAACTGAACAGGATACATTTACTTTTATAAATCTTTATTAACAAACTTGCTTTGTAAACTGTAAACATACTGTTTTCTTGTTATTATATTCAATATGTTATGCATTCATCAAGTTTTGAAAATAATTTTTTTTTTCAAAATAATTTTTTTCCTACCTACCTACCCTAACTTGTTTGGTCAGAGGACAGGAAACAAGAGTATTTTTTTCTTTTGGCCTAATTATCGAACATGATATATTAAGGTTATTACTCTATCTCACCTTGGGGTCAACCTTTTGACCTGTCAACCCACTACCTGTCTACCCGTCGACCTGTCAACCCGTCTACCCGTCGACCTGTCAATCCGTCAACCTGTCAACCTGTCAGCCAGTCTACCAGTCGACTTGTCAAACCGTCCACCTGTCAAACTGTCAACCATTCGACCTGTCAACCCGTTGACCTGTCTACCTGCCAAAAGTCTACTTGTCAACCAGTCGACCTGTCAACAAGTCTTCTGCTTGAAAATTTCTTCTTATTTCCTTTTTATTATCCAACAACGCGTATTAATTCAAATTTTGCGCATGAATCCCATTATAAAGCAAGGCGCATTAATTCAAACTTGGCTTATGAAAATATTTTTACTGGAACTATTTATCCATATATCCTAGTTGAGCCCTATATCCTAGTTGAGTACCCCCATAGCCCCAATAAGAATCACAGCCCTTAAATTGCTTATTTGTCTGCTCACGCTCTTTTTGGTGAAGTATGTCTTAGAAAAATTTTGATGGTAATAATTAAATCTGTTGGTGAGAAAGGTTGAATCCCAACCCCACTCTATCAAGTAACTTTTTTTCTACTGCATGTCTATAAGGTAAAGTGTTTTGTCCACTGATTCATATTTCCCTCTATTAATTCGTGTAGTAAAAATAAATCATACCCTTTATAAAAAGAAGCATATCTATGATTTCAAACCATCCCTTAAACCTAAAAGTGTTGCCTTAGTGTAAAATTGCATTTTTGAAATAAAAGTTGAACCATTCCCTAAGGTATTTAAACATGTTTTTCTCTAGACATTTTTTTGTAAACTGTAGGATTCAAAACATTTTTTTTGGTTTGAAGCATTTAAACAAAGTTTTTTTTCAGGATATATCTTGTAAACTGTAGAAATCAAAACGATTCTTTTGGTTAAATGTAATTTTGAAAATTCTACGACAGGGGGCATCGGTTTATATGGTTGCATCTTGACGATCGATCTTCACGTCCTGGGTAGATTCGAAGCCAAGGATCAGCTCCTTACTCTGCCACACTAATTATACTACAGCAAAAAATCTGCTCAACGTGTTCGACAAAAACTAAATGATATTTTAATAGATTTTTTATTAAAAGTGGAATATTTTCACCAAAAAAAGCTTATTTAACAACAAGCTTCAACAATAAAATGGCAAAAACCTATCAGGCCGTGTTACACGGTCCTTTTGATCCATTGATTATATTTTACATATCTCATAAAACTCTCACATAGGCAAGCTCGTGCTCTATGTTTACCGAAGAGAAAAAGCATCTCAAAAATGATGAAATTCCACCAGAATTGCGGAAACGCCTACATCTGTACCCTCCTGTGACAACCCTATTACCATTGAATCAAATTTAATGTTGGTGATTTAAACAAACATCAATTTAAGTTTTGTATAACCACAAACAATCACAATTTTAACATTGTTCTGATTTCACCATGAAACTAGGGGTACTTTGAGCAATGAGCTCACTAAATGATACCCCCAGCATCCCATAATGTCGATGTGTTGCTATATGTTGTTTTACGGTGATGTGTAAAGAGGAATAACTCGTCCTATCAAATGTTATCCAGAAGTTTCTAATATGTGACGTCATAGGTAAACAAAAAATGGCAATGTCCATGTTTTGCTCTTGTAAACTTAAAATACCTGTCGAATAAAAAGGAACACTTCTAGTATACCGGTCCCCATAAATATGGCGCTAAATTAGGTGCCGCCGAAGGCGGTGTACAATATATAGACGATCGCGTGAGCGATCGACAAAATCGAAAAATAAATCAGAACTTGCAAATTTGATCCCAAATTCGTGTTCCTTGTAAAAAATTGGGTTTAAAAAACTGGTTTTTAAACACAGTTTTCAAAATGAGAATTAAAAGCTTTCGTAAAATAACGTACTTGTTTAGGAAGTAAATCTCTATCTTGCGTTGTTTAGGAATGTAGTCACATGATCCATTTTTGACGTAATCTCATAAATATTCATGAGATGCGTCACTTGTGTTTTGACGTAATGAAGAAATGCCTGATAGGACTCAAAGTGCAATGCTAACAAAATTGCGTGATTTTGTAAGAAATCCAGGTTTCTAACAAATGTTAGCTAATAACAAGTCGCCAATGGATTGAATTGTGCATCATTATCGATTTGAAAGGCATTCTGAATATTTGGACATGATTAGGAGATCAGAATATCGAGCTGCAGCTAACAGTAAGTCGCTTTTATAATAACTTGCCTAAGCTCAGCGCTGAAAATCGTCCTGTTTCGACAATAGAGTTGATTTAGCCGAACTTTCATTTCTTAAACTTATTTTCTTTTGTAAAGCAAAAATTTCATGAACTGAACCAAAGTATAAGATATCGGCACGATTCGACAGGATTATAGCCTATTCAAGTTTTTTGGTCAAAAATGGCACGCATAGTGATTTTTGTACAAAGCAAAAAATTACATAAATTATCCAAAAGTCAGAAAGATTACAGAGTGGATTTAAAAAACAACCCCAATTTAAAAGACTATATAACCTAACCCTAATCACTCGATCGGATGCATTTTGTGCGAGTGGGAAATTGCGGGTAGTTTACATTCTGCATAGCAACGGCAAGGGAAATAACTGCTCATGCGCAATCGCGTGATTCTGGGGACCGGCATACTAGAAACTTCCCAATAAAAAAGTAAAATAGGAGGTGCACAATGGCAATAAAGATTCTGTGAAAGTTTCATTAAAGGACAAGATAGGGGAAGACCAGTATTTGGCCCCCGATTTTGGGCGTCTTTCAGAATGATCCAACAGTTTATCCATGAAAACCTGTTTTCACCCCTGCCACAAAATGAGTCCTGGTTTTAAGATTAAGAATATACAGAGGTCACAAAGAGGTCAGGAAATAGGTCAATTTTCAAAATTTCTCATTTTTATGCAAATTTTAACTAATTTTCCAGCACATTTTCTATCGGAAAACATAGAGCACACGCTTGCCTATCTACCAAATTTATATATTTTATACACTTATATCAGATGCAATATATGTGTAAAAATCTCAGATAGGCAAGCGTGTGCTCTATGTTTTCCGAAGAGAAATGTACCCAAAATATGTTGAAAATCCACCAGAATCGAGGAAATTCAGGAAAATGTCCTATTTCTGAACCCTCTAGTGGCTTCAATGTAGCCTTTGAATCAAAATTAGTGCTTGTCTTAAAGTAAGCAACATTTCTACTTCTTAACTACAAACTATCACAGTTTTATCAGTGTTCTGATTTTTATATAAAAAATTCAGCTGTTACCCTATCTTGTCCTTTCACTCAGTAGTATAGGAGGAGTTGCGGAAAATAGAAAAAGCGTAACAGACGGACGGACGGACAGAAGGACGGACAGACGGACGGACGTACAGACGGACGGAAATCCCGATCACTATATACCATCCCGGTTTTCAAGCGGGGGGTATAATAAAACGGCTTCTACTATACCCTGTCCTTTCTTATATTTGTATTTCTTCATTATAAGTATTTCAATGTTATATGCTATACCAAGTGTAATGTTAACAGATGCTCGACTCTCTCAAAAAACGTCTAAAATTTCGATTCTGATGTCGAAATTATTCGACAAACATCGGCTGATTCGGTTGCATTTGTGACATGTAGATCAGAGATCGAAAAGTCCCGAGAAGTTTTGATTAGTGTGCCGAGTGCTGTCGAAATTAGAAAGACAGTATATAACATGTACTGAGTACGTATAAGCTGTAGCGCATTATTAAGATCAATTCTGTAAATAATAAAAACATAGAATTTATATGAAAAAAATAACATGTCATTTTGAATTATAAACTGCAAATTTCCACTGTTCGTTTAGTCATATTTTTACGATACAATTGAAAATGTTGAAAAATAATGTTAAAACGTACGAAAATTACAGTATAATATAAACTTTAAAGAATGCTATCCACCATCTTCTCTAAAATATATATAACCACAAACAACTTGGGGTGAAAGCCAGACAAGTTTTGAAGGTAGCCGGTTTTTAATAACTTTATTATCATTCTTGTGTAACAAGACAGATTGACTAGTCCTTGTTATTTAAATAAACCATTATTTATACAATTATACAAAATAGCCCCATAATTGACATTCATTCATTCATTCATTCTTTATTTCCACTATAACAGTGATTAATGAAAATTGAACACACAGAAAAAAAAGATATCACATATGAGATAAACAATGAATTGCATAGAAACACCTCATAATATATATAGAAAAAAAACATATGTATATATTTACAATGTTTTAGATCACAAAATCATTTGGGATCATTACTTCACACACATGTATTATATATATATGTCCTCGCTTGAAAGAAAAAAAACTATAAATGAATTTTGAGAAAAAGAAATAAAGGAGCTTGAAGCATCCCTCATTGGCAGATTTGCAGTGCGGAAAGATTGCGCTTATAAAAGGCACACGCATCAACAACGCAGCGAAAGTTTCGTAACTGGAAGTTTTTTAGGTTGAAGGCGGATAGAATGGTGTTCGGCTTACGGCCTAGAAGAATTAAATACAGCTCATCATCAGTAAGGGCACACAGTTCAACACACAGGTTAATGTCAAAGTAGTTAATTACATCCTCCCACCACTGATTGCGTATATCATATGTGATACGACACGTACAAGACGCATGGTTAAATAGATCAACGTACAGAGATCCACAAAGGGGACACATTTCTGTAGTTTCTCGAGGAGATTCGGAGACTAATTTGCAAATGAATTTGAACAACGAAATCTCATTACAATTTTGGGGTAGTCGCCTGAATAAAGCAGGATTTCCATCCTGAAATATTTTCCGGAAACGGTCGAATCCAGGATCATCTGAAACACTTGCGTCTCTCCGCAGCTTATTATATCGAAAAGTAGCAGATCTCACAATTTGTTTCCAGGCAGGCTTTGAAGGGAATGAGGCACCGGTAAGCCACTCACTCACATACTGGCAAAGGTCGTAAGTACACAAAAGAATCAGAATATCCGGAATAAAACCTAGCTGTTTATGAGCGATCCCTGCCAAGTAAGAAAACAGTCTAGTTAAGAAGATTTTCTTTGACAGAGTTTTGTATTCCAGGCGACACAGACGACCAAAAAAATAGAAGCTTCCTTGCATCAATCTCGGCTTGTATTGGAAGAACTTCAAAAAGGCTTTCACAAATGTCAGACCTTGTTTTTGTAGGTAGATTCTGGGCGTTTTTAACCACTAGATGCTGGAAGACATTCAGGCGATGTAAATCCTTTGAAGCCATGCCATTCCATAGTTCACATCCATAGAGTACCGATGGTAGGACAATTGATTTGTAGAGATGAGAGAGTGTTAAAGGGTTCAGGTATCGAGATCCAATATCATTCAGGGCGAAATACGAGTTTTTCCCCTTTCGACATGCAGAAATTATCCTATCTGAAAGATTGCACTTATCATTGATGAGTATACCGAGATGATTACAGTTGTCTAGGCAAGGAATGGTTTCGTTTCCCAAGAACCATACATAGTCGAATTGTTCTCTGACATTTTTCGCACAGAATCTCAGAATGCAGGATTTTTGAGCATTGAACGTGAATTGCCATCTCCTGGAATATTCGAATGCAATGTTCAGCATTGTTTGAAGGATGTAGGTGAAAGACCTATGCATGCTAGATCATCTGCCAATGAGGGACAACTACATGATATATTAAGAATGCCCGAGTGATTGGATGATTTTTCTAGAATATTAATCAAATCGTTAATGAACACAAGATAAAAGAATGTAGAAAGGACACTGCCTTGTCTAACGCCCTGCTGGACAGGAAACCACCTTGACTGAGTTTGATTAACTATAATAGCACTTGATGTATCAATGTGACAGTCCTTTAGTATATACCAAAGTTTTCCTGTTATACCCAGTTCATACAATTTCAATAAAAGAGCATGTCTCCATACAGTGTCAAATGCCTTTGTACTATCTAAAAAACTAACATAAACATTGCTACCCTGTTCTAAATTGTGAAAAATAGTTTCATGTAAGTTGAACGATGCCGTCAAACAACCTAGCTTCTGTTGAAAACCTTGCTGTTGGGGATTTGGAAATAATTTATCAACTAATACATGTTCAGATATACGGTTATGAATTATGCTTTCAAAAATCTTTAAAAAGCATGACAATAAAGCGACTGGTCTGTAGCTATTGCACGAAGTTTTAGATTTATCTCCACCCTTGTATAACGGTACAATGAATCCCCGTTTCCATGCACAAGGTATCATCCCATGCAGCACAATAGCATTAAACATTTTCACAGTACAAGCAAGGGTACATTCGCCACCGAAAATAATGTGTTCATATGTAACTTGATCAGCACCAGGTGCTTTTCTGTACTTAAGCTTGCAAACAATGGGTGATAATTCTGTTACAGTGATTGGTCCACCGGGGATGTCGCCGCTATAATGATCACACAGTTTTTCAATGTCTGCATATTTCTCTTCAATTTGGCGATGGAAGTCTTGATCAAATGATGAGTCATCAGACAGAGAATAAATGTTTTGAAAGTGTGTTGCAAAAGCTTCAGCAACTCCCGAAGGATTACTATAGGTAACCCTGTTTTCTACGCGAATTTCAGGCTAGGTACGAGAAGATCGGCGTTTCTGTTTTTTACCAACTTCCAAAATAGGCGGATATCGCAATCTGCTGCTTCGTCAAGATCACGGTATACACCACTCATATAGCGTTCGGTTTCGGTATCAAGTGAATTTCTGAACTGTCTTTTGGCTCTTTTGTAGTTCGGTTTCGGTATCAAGTGCATTTCTGAACTGTGTTTTGGCTCTTTTGTAGTTTCGGTAACTTTCATGAACCATACCCCTAGGTCTCCCTTCATCTATCCAGAGACGCTGCATTTTTCTTTCTAGTACATGGAATTCTTTTACCTCTTTGGTCCATCCCGGTTTTGTATGTGGATTAAATCCAGCTTGGGGTATATTGCGCTCAGCGGAGTTTATCAGGATTGAACACAAATCAGAAAAAAAATTGTTTATATCGGTGATAGACTGGATATCACGCTTAAGTAAACCCTGTAGATCTTGCTGCATATATGTCCTATAAGACTCAATAGCAACAGACGTAGCTTTATGCCATGCTGCTACTTTAAAGTTATGGTGTGTGAGATAGTGATGTAAGCATTTAAAGCTTAGTTCAGCAAGAACCGGTAAATGGTCTGAGGTGCTACAGATTTTACCTTCCTCAAAGATTTTATAAGACACTAATTTATCCATAAAGGATTTGTGGAAAAAAATGTAATCTAGCATTGTGCATTTTTGAATAAATGTAAATTGTTCACCTTCTACACTGAAATCTGACCCTGGTATACAGAGGTCACATCTCTGCACAAAACTCGAAAGGATCTGAGACTTAACAGGGTTTGTATTAAGGGGGCTGACACAACTACTATTCAAATCACCTGCAATCACAACAATGCCATATGAACTATAATAATTGTACAAGCTTTCAACAACATTGAGTTCATGTCTATATGAATCTACATTACCATCAGCAGGTAAGTATACACCAAAAATATACATGACATTGGCATAGTTATCTTTGACCTCAACTCCAACAACACGGTTAGAATCATTACAAGTTACCTCCTTAACGGAGTACTCAAGCGAATTTCTAATGAGTAGTGCAACACCACCCTTACCTACAAAGTGTGAGCTACATGCCAGTCTTGGATTTAAAACGCTGTCTGTTTCCACCTTGACAATGCTTTTATAATCTTTATGTATAGAATCTAAATACCTAAACGAGGTAGAGTTATCTTTTAACTTATGTTCTGAAATTACTGCAAAGTCACACTTTGTATGGTCAAGCATGTTTGAAAGACACAGTGTAGAGGACATAACTCCCCTAACATTCCATGACAAAATAACTACCATGGTAAAATAAAATACTAAATACAGAAAATAGATTATATGTCTATTCATAATAGTGAGCGTGTCTTTGAGATGAGAATACATTAGTCTATTTTCGGCGATCATTCGCATCATTGTCATATTCCGACCACCATTCTCGGTTGCGCGAGTACTGTCCCTTGTTGTCTACATCATGATCCTGACCCGAACATCGCACCTTCCAGTCTCTATTGTTATACCATCTACGGCACGATACACCCTTCGGCCAGAAGTCATGACCTTCAACAATACACGTTTGATCGTAAGGAATGTTGATCTTAGCGGTCAATTGTGAGCGGGTCGTGCGTGGTTTGAACAAGATCATGTGTGTGATTTTCACACCTTTATTTTCAGTGTAGTATAGAATCCCTTGGTGGGTAGATTTCCTATCAATTCCCGATAAATAGAATCTGGCTTTCCGTTTGTATTTCACGCCACGAAAAACATCAAGTGGGGGTGTTGTAGCGGATTGTTTAGGGAGATCAATGCTGTCATCTAATCTCACCGAGTGCATGCTAACATCCCCGTAATTGTGTAGCTGCTTGTTCGTCTGTTTCTCTAGTGATTTTGTGACATTCTGTTTGATTGACGACAGTGTATCAACTGTACTAGATAAGTCCCTCTGTTTGTCCATTGAACCGTTAATAGGTTTACTGGGCAATGTATCTATGGTTGCAGTATTTGTGTCACGCGAACCGTTACTTTTTGTGTTCTTCGAACACACTGGGGCACTCGGAGGGTTTCCACCGGGGGACGTCTGTAATTTCTGTTTTGGATTAGCAGTACTGTCCTGTCTTGGGGAAGAAGAGCCAGCCGGTGCTGGCGGAGTAAATATTACATGTTCAGATACAGTGTTCGCGTAAGACTTTTGCGGAGCTAATGAATTGACTTGTTTTTGAAAGTTAAGACTAACTTTCGCTAACCGTTGATCTCTGTGTTTGTCTTTGATAGAATAGTCTGAAAGTCATTTTGTTCAGCTTCAATGCGTCTGAGGTTATCCGTCGTTAACTTATGATAGAAGTCATATTTCGTGAAGTTAGTGTCTGTGTCTGTTTTCAGGCATTCAACTTCAGATCGGAGATGTTCATTTTCTGTACGCAGTGTCCTAAGGTCAGAATGCAGCGATTCTAAAGCTTTATTCTTTGAACAAAGGGTTTCCTCTAGTTCGGACATTCGTTGAGTTAGTGATTGTACAAGAACTCGAAGCTCTACCAAATTAACTTTAGAAACATCGGTAATACATGATGAGCTTTTATTTCTGTCAAACACATTGTCAATACCAGATTTGTCTCCATGAATGAACATATGTAGAGTGAAACAATCCCTAGCATATTTTTCAATACTTCGACTACTCTTAGTGGACTTTCTGGAAAACCTGCATGTGTCCGAACGCAATTGTTATGTAATGTCTAGGGATGAATAACGGATTCATTCAAATAAAAAATTACATAAATATACAGTTGGATTTATGCGACCCCGCCAAAACAAAATAAGGAAAAAAAATAGTGCTACGTGCATGGAGTAAGATTGGCTTAGAGTGACCTTATTTTTACGCCTCTGACCCTTTATACTTGTTTTTTTTTATTGCCCGCCTTGTATTACTACGCATAGCCACTCGAAAACCTTTCTATCATACAACGTTTTCCCGCTATTCTCCAAAACACAGGAAAAATCGATTACAATATACACTTTTAAAATGCTATCCATCCTTTTCTCTATATATAACCACAACACAACATAGGTTTAAGCAAGCTTAGAATAAAATGTTCAAAAGGTAGCAAAAGATGTAAACGCTATCCAAAATACTCAACGAAAGGGAATGATACAGGTATTATGAAATATGTGACCAGCCATGAGATTTTGAGTATATACTAGATTGTTTTTTATTTTAAAAAAAATACATAGCATACATGTATGTCTATAGAGTGTGGATGGTAGTGTGTGTATTAGGGGGGTGGGGTTGAATGGTGCCTTTCCAACACCTCCCGAACCCAACCAACACTTCCCTAAATATTTTGCCATTTTTCTTCCCTTTTATATTTTTTTACTCATCAGATAAATTCATTCGCTACACTCGTCGTTGTTAACAAGGAATTGAACTGGCTCTCATCACAATTTATGTAATGTTTTGATTCATTCTGTCAATTTACGAAGGAAAATGGAAAAGAAGCTTAAAGGTAGAGATTTTTTACCGGGTGGTAAATTTCAGGTGAGGGAGGGGCTTATTTTGTACAGATGTGAATGCATTTGGGGCTAGGAGTCTACCTGTTGTCATCTGTCTCCTAATTAACGTATCGCCAAACTCCGCCCATCGCGCTATGGGAGATAACTCCTTTGATGCTCCGACATCATCAACATAGCGTGTAACTCAGTATAAGTCGACGCCGGTTGACTTGTCCGAAGTTCTTGTTGATTTTGCTGCAAAATATTTGCCATTCGAACCCACTTTGAGACAAAACAAAGGGTAAATGCTTTTACAAAAGCTTTCATATATTCTATTCACTTGAAATATTAAAAAATGAGTCTGTATTATCCCTTTCTCGGAAAGTTTATCGAAGTGTGATCAAGTCCCAGTTCCCTCATACTGTAAACATCCATGTCGATAAAGACCGAAGCACATTGCGACTGCATATCTGGGTAAATGATAAATTACAACAACGATCTTTAATTCAATTTGTAATGTTCTAATTTCATTAAATCAGCAATAATATAAAACCAATACAACATTGTCAAGACATGCTTTTAGTTCCTATCTATAACATTTGATTCTAAAGGGGGTGTCTGGCTGATAAAGGAGTTGAATCAGTTTGGAAATAATCAATCTTTCCTCAACTGGAAGGAAAAACAATAATATGCCCCCACCACTTCTACAATAATCTTTGGTTGTCAAAGGTACGTGCCCCCCTTTTTTAAATTTATTTATCTATTTATTTTTGCTTTGTAGACTTTTTCAGTAAAGAGGAGAATAATTAATCTGTCATTGGAAATAGATAATTCGTCCTTCACCGACATAACAATAAATAAGTTGACTCTGACTTGGAAAAAAAATTGCAAGTCCCTCTCCCCTTCCCGAATCAAATGGTCGTTCCATAAATCTCTCGGACTCCGATAATATCGACTCCAGAAAAGTCTTTCCTCTTAACCTTTAAGTTTTGGTGGAAAATGTGCACACTTTTTAGCAATAATAGATAGTAGTGCATGAAGATTTTGAGTAATTTTGGTTAGATATATATAAATGTATACAAATCTAATATAAATAGTTCGTGTTTTTCTGGGACAAGCCTCATATAACAAAGTCGGACTAATTTTTGACAGATACACTGTATTGATTATAATAATGGTAGTGACAAGGTATATCTTTATATAAAAAATGAAGTTATTAATTGATTTCGATATTTTGACAATACATGATGGTGTTCTTAATGAATTAAATAATGGGTGGTGGGTGGGGGTAATTAGAAGTTAATTTTTAGCGATAAAATAGAACTATTTTTAATGGGTAGATTAAAACGAATTTATTTTTATTATTCAAAAAGTGAAAAACAAAAGTTTATAAACTTTATCCTTCATATGCAATAATAACTGGTAATAAAAACTGGTAACTTTCAGACACAAGTCAACACCGTGCTATAAATGTGAAATTAAACTCAAAAAGCGTCAAGTTCTCTTTTAAAATGTGTAATGTATTTTGACAATTATTTTGAGGGTAAACCATGCAAGTACGTAGAAGTATTATGGACTGATTAAGCATAATTATGTATCAGATATAGATACATATTCTATTATTCATATTATTTTTATATTTTTAACGCGAAGACAGTCTGTCAAATGAATATCTATACCCTACGTACGTGTATACTGTGCATGAATTTATACCGTTTTTTGTGTGTTTCAAACTAAAAAATATACATGTATAAACATAACAAACAAGTAAACGAGTTTCATTTCATTTCCTGACTAAAATATTTAGAAGTTCCAAAACGTGTAAACCCAAGTCCCGAAATGTGTTGTCAGGTCTCGAAACGTCGGCGTCCCAAAGCATGGCGGTCCTGAAACATCAATAATTCCTTTTCGGGATACCTGTCATCGATATTGCACGTTCCCCAACTGCATATTTTTAACCATCATAGACTTATTTGTTCAATACGTTTATTGTCGACCCTTCAATCCACTGAGAGTGTTTGTCGGAGCATATGGCGGAGCAAGTTTTTACTGAACGCGCAGAATAAACGAAATTATTTCATTGGTTGAAATTTTTTTGTGATTGACAGCTGGCGATACGTTAATTCCTATACACAGGAAGTGATTTAATACACAGTGTAATACCCAGGTGTCACACTTTACCTGTGGTTGGGAATTTTGAGACAATTCTTAAATAGTAGTAAACAGGTTTTTCAGTTATATATTACATGTGTATTTAATTTTCGAATATTTGAAAACACTCCTACCCATTAAAAATATTATCATTTCATACTATAAATTCAAATGCTAAAAAGACTCTTTTAGATGTGAGTGTATGTGTTAATTTTAAAACAAATGTACCATTTCACCTTATTCATTTATCCCAAGGATCCCAATTATGAATTAAGAGAGCAGTGTTAAGGTATGTCACTCGTGAAATTTGTTAAATCAAGGATTTTTTGAGAAGTATATTTTGGATTAGTAAGATGGTTGTCCAAAAAGTTCGTGGACAATGACGTTTTTGTGAAAATAAATGTTCCTATATGCATCTTTTGTATATCAAAATATTTCTTGTGAAAAACAAGGTCAGAATGATTTAATTTTTATTGATGGAACGTTATATTTTTAGTAAAAAGTGGGGTCTTTAAAGGTCGCAGATTGTGCGCACGGACCAAGGTTAAAATGGTATAAACTCTGATATAAAGTGTTCGGATTGAAATGATTATTTTCTGTATAAAACAAGTCAAAAATCATTAAAAAAATTATGTAACACAAATAAAGAGGCTATAATTATTTCATGATATCTAAAGTATCGCTTACCATATCGACAACGAAAATACTTAAAGAAAACCTTAACAAAAAAAAAGCGACGTCGGCCGACCGCAAAGGTCATCGTCCGATCAAAATATTAAGTTTTATAACTGTTGAAACGATGTAAGAGACAAAATATTTGTTAAAACAACTCAAAATTATTGAAATGCATTTAATGTATCGATTTTGGATTGGTATATACGATTTTTCAACGGTGTGTACAAATGTTAAGTCACTATATTAATTTAAAAACACATGTAATTTACTGAAAATTGAGATTTCTATTCATGAAGTTGTTTTAAATCTAGCACAGCGACGGGCTGGGCTGTGCAGCTTGAGTATACAAACTGTTTAATTAGATGACGCTCGTAAATTTTTCTGCATTGTTTTGAATTTTAAAAATTAAATAAATTATAATCTACACTTAAAGATTATTGCTATCACTTCGAAGTGCGTTGCGCCTTAAAAAAGAAATGTAGTATGTTTCAATGAACATGTGTTAGGTCAAAATCCAAATCTTTGACGTTATAATGAAATTAGCGTAACCTCAGACTGGTCCCTGCGCACAATAGATGCAAATAGAACCATTTATTTTAACAAAAATGTCATTGTCCACGAACTTTTTGGACAACCCTCGTACTCATATAGTGTGACTCAAAATCGCAGAGAAAATAGACAAATAGTGTGCATCTTACTAATCTACGGTAATATTGTGTTGACCTTTTTGCACTTAGAATTTAAATATGTGGTAAATTACTTTATCCCATGTTTCACCATTTATCCCGTTGATATAGCTTAAGTGATATCGTTTTCGTATCACGGTGTGACGTCACAATGGGTTTTGCATTAGAGTTCGTGATGAAGTTAAATGACATGGAATCCTATATAAAAGCTGTATTTAACATTATTTGTGGTGTAAAAACATGGAATAAAAATATTCTCACATGATTTGTAGTTAGATATGACTTTTATCCAACTCGTTGTGTGTATTATCCCCTCGCCAAGGCTCGGGGATAAAAACCACACAACTCGTTGGATAAAAATCATATCACACTACAAATCATGTGAGATCATATCTTTAATCTTAATCATATTTAATCAGATGTAACCATGGAAATTAATATAATTTTATTTTACTGAAAATAGTTTGAATGATATTTATCATTGAACAAATCTTGCAAAGTAATGCACGTAAATTATTGTGTGACCTTTTTGCACTAAAAATAAGATATTTGGGGTATCAAAAAACTAAATACTAGGCAGAAAAAACATTGTCTTAAATTAAGCTTCTTACGATTTAAGTGCTGATCAGTCACAAGTATCGAATACTTTAAGGTAAGTCACTCCTCAAGTTTGTTATATCAAGGATTTTTTTTAGAAGTATATATTTGATAAGTACTCATTAAATGTAACTCAAAATTGCAAAGAAAATATGGGGTCAGTGTGCATCCTACTGATCTACGGTACATTTAAGTTGACCTTTTTGCACTTAAATTTCATATCTTTGGTTAATTACTTTAACCCTTATTATATTTAATTAGATGTAAGCAAGGCAATAATTATAATCTTATTTTTTGTAAAATAGTTTGAATAATATTTAACATTTAAAAAATCTTGCAAATTAATGCGCGTAAATTATTGTTTGACCTTTTTGCACTAAAAAAATAACATATTTGGGGTATTAAAAACTTAATAGGCGATAAAAAAATTTCTTATACCAAACTTTTTACGACTTGAGTGCTGATCAGTCACAAGTATCGAGTAGTTTAAAATAATGAAAGAAAAAGGTGGGGTCAGTGATGTTAATTTTGAAATATTTGTCAAAATATGTGATTTTAAGGCTAAAAATGGTGTAAATTTGACCTGGACTTCTTTCATATATTTTTATTTTTTGGGAAAGTTTGTTGAGGGAAGGTGTAAAACTTAGTCTAAAAATATAAATTAAGACCTATATCAAATATTTTTAGCAATATCAAAACGGAAAATATTCTCCAAGTAAAAGTATGTGAGGCTAAATTTCCATTACATTAAATCTTATAAATGTGCAGATTTGCAGAAATTTCTGCTAAATATCCTTCCACCAAAAGAAATAGTCCCTCATAAATCTTGCTTCTTAGTTGATTTTTGAGCAGTTTTTTCATTGAATGTTAAAAAATTTACATTGTTGAATATAAATATGTATAAAAATTGAACTTTGATTAGTAGTTTTGAAGTAAAAGCTTCTGCGTGAACTTTTCTAAAAAGCTGAGGAGTGAATAACCTTAAAATTATTGAAGAAAAAGTTGGGGAAAGTGATGTTAGTTTTGAAATACTGGTCAAAAGATGTGATTTTTAGGCGAAAAATATATAAATTTAATCAAGGCTTATTTGACATATCTTCATTTTTTGGCAAAGTTTGTTGAAGGAAAGTGTAAAACTTTTTCTAAAAATATTAATTAAGACCTATTTTAAATATTCCTAGCAATATTGTAACGGAAAATATTCTCCGAGGAAAAGTATGTGGGGCTAAAGTTACAAGAAATTAAATTTAATAATTGTGCAGATTTGCAGAATAATTTGCTAAATATCCTTCCACCTCAAGAAATTGTCCCTGATAAATCTTGCTGCTTTGAATTATTTTGAGCAGTTTTTTTTTTTGTTGAATGTTAAAAAAATTAACATTGTTGAATTTAAATATGTTTAAAAAATGAATTTCAATAAACAGTTTTGAAGGAAGGGGATCTGCGCGAACTTTTCCAAAAAGCTGACGAGCGAAATACCTTAACTATATCTCATTAAAATATCTAGGTTTATCCTTATCTTATAAGGCTTTGTCACCATAAAACATGCTTGTAATTTTTATATGAATAAATAAGGAAAAAAAAATAACCCATAATTATAAGCATTGGTCCTTTTAATATTTTTGAATTTATTTAGTTATTTAACGTTAACACAGTGCTGCTCTGAACTGTATCAATTTCATTTGAAAACCAAAAAAATAGTTAAACATTCCAAAGATACTAAATTATTTTCTTTAAAAAATGCATATTATATTATAATCCTTTCAATTCATATATTATCAATCAATATTTTTTAAAGTAATTCAGGAGTTTCTCTATACCATTTTCAGTAAACATCTAAGGACCAAAAGTGAATTTTGAAGGTCCCCACGAGTCACAAACAAGGTCTGAAGGGTATACACAAGTAAATATCAATCAAGTTCCAGTCGCACACTTGATTCACAGGGCTACCAAGACCAGGTTTTTGTCGAAGGCGGTGTTTAAAATCTCTGCCTTTATGTTAACGAAGTAACTTTTTAGCTCACCTGATCCAAACTTTACTCTGTCCCTTTGAAACTTTTAAATAGTCTTCTTGAAAAGACCAAGAAACATCCAAATTTAGATTCCTCGACACCTGAATATAGGCTCGGTTCTGTGATTATGGATATTGCACATCATAGGCTTTTTGAACCTGCACGTTTCATGGAAGAAATTGCAACTAAAACAATCCGTCTTTTCCTTGAACTTCAATATGCCAATAAAGGAATTGACGCGGTAAATATATTAGTAATATTCTTAATCACAAAAGGGTCCAGTCTTGTATTCCACCATATTTCAAGTTAAAGACTACGCCTTGTATTTCCTACAAATATACATCGACCACTGCTTCCAAACTTTTCAATTACAAAAATATTTTACATGGCCTGGATATCGACTATCTGAAAAATAATCCCCTTTCGTGTTCATGGAATTCACAAATTATACAAACACCGTCAATTACCTGTTCTTCTTATGGGGTTCATAATTTCTGATAATGGATTGATTATTACTGACTGAAGTCTTCAAATTATAACTGTTTTCAAGACTTTGACCCTTCTTCTTTTTAATTGCTTTCAGTAAAAACTTTGACATTTTAATGCATCCTAATCCGTGTCCCTTGTATTTCTGTCAACTTAATCATGACGGCTTGAGTTGTCTCTCTTTGTTTTCATTAAAATGAAGACTGGTACGTGGTGTGCAACAATAATGATACAAAGACATTAATTGAAAAAGGGATATATTCAGGGTATGTGATATATAAAGGTATTTAAATGAATAAACATATCACCTAAGGAATCGACAGTCGTTATCACGGGAACAATTTTGTTTTTATTTTACATCGGGTTGTCCAGACATTCAAAACATGTATACATGTAATATGTATGTTGACGCATTCAAAACACTAAAACATTGATCTGGAACTTCACCTCTGATGATTTTAATTTTTACAGACATGCTCAATTCGTAAAAATTTAACGCGTAAAAAATAAAATCACCCCTTTTCAAGAGAAATTCGTAAAAATTCAACAAAGGTCAGTTATTGGGGTAATAATCTTTTATGTAAAAAGTGAAGGCAAGACACATAGAAGTTATAGTAAATTACTCTCAGTGATAAATGGAAAAGTGATCAAACTGAAAGAAGTCTATAAACAATACAAATATGTAGAGAGGACATATAACATGGATCGCTGGACATTCCAGAGGTGGGATCAGGTGCCTTGGAGGAGTAAGCTTCCCCTTTATAAACTTAAACTTAATAACAAGACATAACGGTTTGTACAGGATCTAGACTGTAAACTGTCAGTCTGAAATCTAGAGTTTAAAGTCAAGTGTAGCGTATGAATTGTCTTGGAATGGATAACTTCATGTTATTTTTTCACTGTGTAGGTTTCTCGATCAGATTGATATTTGGCTACTCGGATAAAAATACATTTTTCATAGTAAATACGTATAAAAATTTTTATGTTACATGTATTTGTAATTGTATATTGACACATCTCCCTGAATTTATTACCGTTAGGCTTGCTCTAGTGGTTCACAAATTGGATTGATTTGTTTTGTTTAGTTTAATTGATGGCTATAATTGCCAGGGGATACACGTTTTGAAGACCTGATTTATAATTACCTAATTTAGACCTGTGTTAGTCAGAGGAACAGACTTTAACAAAATGCCGCTGCAAACATCTAAGTGTGGAAATATTGTTAAAGAACGGCTGACTGGAAATCTGTCAAATTGCAATTTATGTGAATCGGAGTTGTCGTATACGGGTGTGACTACAAATATACCGTTATGGTAAAGAATATTAACACCCTTCCCCGCAGTCACATGTTTTAACGCATATGCCATTTCCTAATGCAAAATCATGCATTTACCGTTTCCCCGCAATCACGCATTTTCACGCACTTTAAAAAGTTCATTTAATCTTCAATTTATAGCCAACATGTAATATTTACTCCGCCAGCACCGGCTGGCTCGTCTTCCCCAAGACAGGACAGTACTGCTAATCCAAAACAGAAAGAATTACAGACGTCCCCCGGTGGAAACCCTCCGAGTGCCCCAGTGTGTTCGAAGAGATTGAACCCTGGTCGCAATGAATATACACTTTCTTTTTCAATGGGTGGCACTGTAGCTCTCCGGTCTGTCAATATATTTTACCGGAGAGCTACAGTTCTCTCTAGTCCTGGTTTCTGAAGTATGTGTCCAAAATATATATAATTTAATAAATAATATTTTTGGTATGGCTGTGGGCCCCTATCCTGACCACAAACTGGTCTTTTTTTTCTCAAGAATCCTTAATCCGCCACTGATGTAGAATTATCGAATGGGGCTGGCTTTTACTTCATTTATTCTGTATGAACTTAACTCTTACATGTACCTATGCGATTTCATATTAAGGCATGTTGATATAATCTTTCTCTACACTTCTATTTACTTCTATTTACTTCTGCACTCGTCAATCTCCATTGGCGTCGGAAAAAAAGATTTTATATAGGTATGAAATTGGGATTTACTTTTTTTTTATTGGTTTAGCCCTCTCACTTTTGATTAGCCCCCCCCCCCTTTCAATTTGCTTCCTACGCCCATGTGCAGGCCATTCACAATTTCCCACATAACGTCACGAGTAAATCGTGGCGCCTTTTTTCTTTTGCTATCGGGAGTACTGCTCTAAATGTACTTGTCTATACTTTTGCAACAGTACACCTGTCTAAAAATTATAGAAGGCAACAAACGCCACGACTAAATCTTCATGCCTTTTTTTTTTTGGACTGATCTATTAAATAGGTGTGATAGCTTCAATGAAATTAAGAAAAAAGAATTAACTCATTGTAAACATTATATAGGTAAGTAACACAAAAGCAGTGAAATGACTATAATTTTAAACTTAAATTCTTTTTTTTATTTCTCGTTTATCCCCAAAGTGAACTATGCTGATTTGTTACACTTTCATGAAAAGGTTGAAATGGTTCGCCGAAAAACATGATTCACCCTACGTCAAGGTTTCAGGTACCATTTATGTTCAATAACTTGAATCAGATTATTGAGAAAAGAATGTTAATGTAAACTCCATTAATAGATCTTATTTAAAAAAGGTTTTCTTATTTCTTTCTTTTGTATTAGTTTAAAATGACACAAGTGTGCATGGGAAACACAGTGGTTACGTTTCTTGAAAAACTAATAAATTTTGAAAACTGCTCTAAATATAGTGTGCATATAGTACACCTGTCTAAGAATCATAAAAGTCGGGTCACTATTCATAATCTGGCGCCAAACAGCACGAGTATATATTCGTGCCTTTCCTTTGGACTGATCTATCAAATAGGTGTGATAGCTTCAATGAAATTAAATATTAAATAAAACAACTTCTTATCCCCTTTATTTTATTTCGACTTTAAGAAAGTATATTTAACACATTGTACACACGTATCTAGCCCAGTTACACTAAAGCAGTGAAACGGAAATTAAGCATTAAGATTGAAACTGAATTGCAGCGTACTACTACGTGAAAGTCCACGTAGTTTTTTTACTTTTCATGTATCATTTAGTCAAACGCTAAGCTGCCTCCATAAACCCCTACTCGCGAAATGGCGGAGTTGACAGAGACAGCCGCCATCTTGGGTCCGCTTCAGATTTTCAAATATTAATATCTAGAGTTCTGATTAACCAATATCCAAACAACTTATATAGTAAGCATCAATCAAAGGGTCTCTATTATCATTCCAAAAATAAATAAAAAATATTGAAAAACAAAAAAGTTAGAAAATACGATTTTTTCAATTCGCTTCTCCTAACGACAAGAAGTACCGACGACGAACAAAGTGTCGCGTCCTGGATGGTATATATCACGATCTATGATCCCTGAAAATTTCATGTTGATATCTTTTACCGATTTTGAGTTAAATCGCGGACAAAATGTCATTTTAAATTCAGGAAATTGTCCGTAACTTGGCACCGGAAGTGAGTTTCCAAATTTTCTCTCGGATATACAAAATTCATATTACGACACATCTTTTCTGAAAATTTCACGTCATTCCATCCAGTAGTCTTCGAGAAATTGCGTGCACAAAATTAAAAAGTCAAAAAAATAATAAAAAGAATAATAATAATAAGAAACAGTAGAATCACTATAAGGTCTTCCGTGAAGACGGAAGACCTTAATGAAAAAATAAGTTAGCACGTACAACCACAATTTATGTAACACACAAAACCGCGATTTTTTTTTTAATTTTAAGTGCAAAACAGATTAACTACAGTACCTATTTTAATCATCGGAAAAATGACAACCGGCGACAAACAATGAAAAAGGTACTACTTGGATTTGAAAGTCTCAGCAAAGGCATATTTTGTTGAATTTAATTACATTGAAATGTAAGTTCCATGATAAATAATTGAGTATTTTCAGTTATTAGCAAAAATTTTGTTTACTGTTTTAAAATTCCCGACCCGGCTCGTATTTCAACCCATTTTAGTCACACTAGTTGCAGAACTATATTTACCCCGTGCCGCTCGGAACTGACGTCATTCTTTGTTTACGTCTGCAGAGAGAGGAAGAAGGAGATTTACAAAGACATTTCATTGCACTGTATTTTTGCGCCGTCTTAATTGATTTGTGGTGGTATTGTTCAAGACTTGGAAAAGTTAACATAAGAAAGAGTTTTTCATCAATATTTCCTTTACACCGTGAGTATTTCGTGTTTTTCTCAATGTTGATTCGATTTCCTTCACTCCATTTTGAACAGCCTAATGGTGAGCGAAGTAGTTTGTGCTACATGGAAGTTGATGATGGATGTGTTTTCGGAGTCGCTTATAAATAAAGATTTATTTAAACGTATAGTTGTCTTTTTTATCAATGATTGAATGAAATACACATTACTGTTTAATCAAATTAATGGGATACATGCAGTGCCATAAGTGAAACATAATTGCATTTTCAAACTAGATCTATATACAGATCTGGCTAAAAGTAAAGATAATTTTATTTTTTCTGTACATATTTCATTGAAAGCAACATTTTGTAAAATCACTGGTATATGGCAACAATTTTTGACAGATTTTACCACAAATTTATTGATATGTTGAATTGTTGTACATGTAGTTAATAAAAACAAGTTTTTACCTGATCAGTATCTATATTTTGAAAATATTGTAATTCAAGTGCGACATGAATTTTAGAAATTGTTTGTTAAGTGATGAGCTATCTTTTACCAAAAACAATGAAAAAGTAAACAAAAATGTAAATTAATTATCTTTTTACAAAAGAAAGATAACTACACATGTTCTGGTTAAACTAATGAAATAAATAATGAAAATAGACAAAAATGGAGAATTTGTCAGTGATTTTACCAAATGTTGCTTTCAACATAAAAATATATAGAGAAAAAAATTCTTCTCTTTTGGCACACATCTGTATTTCATTGAATAAACTACTTTTTTTATAAATTATGATGTGAAATCAGTTTTAACTAAAGAAAGTGGGCACAGTAGATTGGTATTTGGCAGGAATCATTAAAACGAAACAATTCAGGTTTAAATGTCAAAGCACCATGTTCTTTTAAATACCATATAAGTGGAATTTTTAGCAAAGATTTAAATTTTGGTCTTGTTAGCGAGGATGCAGAGATCGCTAAAATTGAATATTGCTGAAAATTAATTGCGTATTATTTGTGATAGCTTCTTTGGTTAGCATTTTAAAATCGCTAGAATTACTTCTCGCTAAAAAAAATACCGGATTTTAGGTAGAAATTGCTAAATTTGCGTCTCGCTAAAATATCCACTTATATGGTATCTTAGTACCAGTATGTAGTGAATATATTTTTTATGCTCAGTTTTCAACTGCACTGAAATTATTGATTTAAACAGAAAGATAAAAGTTGCATGCTATTTTTTGAAATACATGTATATTCAATATTTTTTCATAAGGTGTAACGTAGTTACTTACAAGAAGTACATATGTACATGTATCTATGCGTACATTTGTAGAACAACACTATAAATGACAGAATGTGAACACATTCTGAACTAAAAAAATGTAAAATATTTATAAAATATACTTTCACTTTGCAACTTTACTCAAAGAGTAATTATTTACTCCCATATGAATATTTTGAAAAAAAAAATATATTCACTTCACCTTATTCGAACCTAAAATGTTAAGTACAAAGTGACATGAGTCCAGGGGCAAACACATTTAGCTAAATACCAGGGACACTTGATACATTAAGTATACAAATCATTATTTAAGGTAGTCCAATCCTTAGCTTTTTAAAATTAGCAGTTAAGTAATCAAAAGTACTCGTTAAAGTATCTCTGAATCCACAAAGTTATGTAAATTTATCCACAGGCTTTCTTTAAAGTTGAAAATTAAAATTAATCATATTATATAGGGGAAAATGTCAAATCTCCAATATTTTTGCAGAAAAAGTGAATTGGAATATCAGCAATGCATTTTCTAATTGCAAATTGACCAACAAATATATTTTAGGTTAAGAAACGATAGGTATCCAGGCATTTAGAGAAATTGCCATGATTTTTATACTTATTTGGCATTTTTTGTCTTCTATTTCCGTCATATATTCTATAATACATAGTGTAAAAGGCTTTTGCTATCATTGCAAGATACCACAAATCACTCTTTATATCATATCATGCTTATAAGCATTAGTATCTAAGGCTTGATACAAGAAAATCTTATTCCTCTAAAACTGTTTTAATTTTTCCCTTTTGTAGGGTATAAAAGTTAACTTTTATAAGACCTTTCCCAAGATTTCCAAAAACCTTGAATCTTATAAAGATGAATAAAATGAAAATTGTTGCATGGAAAAATTTCATTTTCAAGCTTCATTTTGATGCATTTCAAACAAAATATTAAATTTTGAAGTTATCCTTCCTGGCTGAGGATTGGATATCCTTAAAGCCACAGTCTTATACACTTCGACTTTGTAAATTTTCTCCCAGAAACAAAATGGAAAAAATTTAGATTTTGAAATTTCTGGGTCGTCTCTCCATTTTTACCTCACCTGAGTAAACTCCAGTGACCTATTGCTATCTGTTTTTGTCCTATCTTATTCATCGGTCATAAACTTTTGAACATTTTTAGCTTCTTCTCTGGAACCACTGAACCAATTTCAACCAAATTTGGTATACAGTATATAGATGGGTGAAGGAGAACTTGTGAATCTCATGGTCCCCCCCCCCTCCCCGGGGCCTGAGGGGTGAGGCCAAAACCAATTGGATTAATGCAATCTTTAAAAATCTTCTTCTTTACTCCTGGATATCAAGCAGTCAAACTGTTTGCATGATTTTAATCAGCTTTGAGTTCTCTACCAAAATTATGAAATTCATGGCCCCTGGGTCAGGGGTTCTGGTGTTCGGGTCGGGCTATATAGATCATTAGGAAATTTCTTTGAAAATCTCCTCCTCTGCTCCTGGGTTACAAACTAGCCAAGTACATAGTTATGATGAACAAGAGTGTCTTTTGAAAATTGTGAATTTCATGGCCACAGGTTCAGGGGTTCTGTTTTTAAGTTGGGGCTGTAATGATTATATAGTGAAAATATATTAATGTATTGATTCTTAAAAAAATTCTCTGCTCCTGGGTATTAAACTAATGAACTATGTACATAGTTATGATGAAAAAGGTTGCCTTTTCCCAAATTGTGAATTTGATGGCCCCTGGATCAGGGGTTCTGGTGTTAGGACGGGGCTCTAATGATTATATATACTGAAAATGCATGAATTCTTTGAGAATGTTTTCCATTCCTCTTGTATCGGAGGTTAGGAGGGGGGGGGAGGTTACAGTTCAAAGTGTAAAGATAAAATAATGCTTTGAAATCTGCTCTGTGGTATTAATAAACCATTTATGATGAAATAAAATTTATGATAAAATTTCCAAAATTTTGAAATATGTGGCTTTAGGGTCAGTGATTCCTGTGGGTTGGGGTGCACGACTAGTTATAAAGTTGAAATGAATTTTATTTTTGTTACTCTGATCTAACTCTTGGTAAAAAGTAACTAGAATAAGTATGCTAAGTGTATAATTATGATGAGCAATGGTGCCTCTTTCAAACTTGTAAATTTCATGGCTTCTGGTTTAAAACACGAACCAAATTCAATTGTTTGAAAGTTGTATCATGATGCTCAGGTGAGCTATAAGGCTCATGGGCTTATTGTTTAAACAGCTGGAATAAATTTTACTGTTAAAAATAAACTGATAACGCATTTCAAATTCATGGAGCGAAGACCTAGAAATAACAAAATTAATGAAAAACGTCTTTAAAAGGGTACAAATTCAGATAAAATCAAGCATTTTTATCCGAACATTTTCCCTTTTATCTTCAACACAGTCAATGGGTAGGTTTTGAAAAAAATGTATAATTCAATGATAAATTTTTATTCTTTTTATCTGCCAGTGTTCCTACTGAATCCCCATCTAAAGCGCCCACTTTCTTCTTATGATTTTTTCACTGAATTATGCAGAATTGTTCAAATTTTCTTGTCTTAAAATGTCATAATGCTAAACAAAATGATATGCAAATCTTTGAGAATAAGTTATGAAATTGTCAAGACAAAATATTATTATCTCAAATTACTATGATTTCTTGACAAATTAAGAGTTTCAGAATTTTTAGCTCACGTAGTTAGCTTTTCTGGTCACATTTTGTCTGTCGCCATCCAGCTGTCCGTCTGTTTGTCTAGCTGTTTGTCCATCTGTAAACTTTTCACAATTTCTATTTTTCTTCTCAAGAACCACTGGGCCAATTTTAACCAAACTTAGTACAATTAGCATCCTTGGGTGAAGAGTAGTTTGAATTGTAAAAATGAAGAGCCAAGACCCCTCACAAGGGGAGATAATCAAGGAAAGACAAAAATAGGGTGGGGTCATTAAAAATCTTCTTTTCAAGATCCACTGAGCCAGAAAAGCTGAAACTTATGTGGAAGCATCCTGGGGTAGTGTAGATTCTAAATTATTCAAACCATGACCCCCGGGGTAAGGTGGGGCTGCAATAGGGATTCAAACTTTTACAAAGAAATATATAGGAATAATCTTTAAAAATTTTCTTCTCAAGAACCACAGCGCTAGAAAAGCTGAAACTTATTTGGAAGCATCCTGGGGTGGTGTAGATTCTTAATTGTTCAAATCATGACCCCCGGGGGTTGGGCGGGGCCTAATAGCGAATGGAAGTTTTACATAAAAATATATAGGAAAAATCTTTAAAAATCTTCTTCTCAAGAACCACAGGATCAGAAAAGCTGAAACCTATTTGGAAGCATTCTGGGGTAGTGTTTAAAAATTCTCTTGTCAAAAACAGCAATGCCATGATTGGTCATATTTATATGGAAGCATCCTCAGGTAATGCAGGAGTTTTTTTCGTAGGAATACATAGTAAAAATCTTTAAGAATTTTTTTTTAAAAACAACTTACCCATGATTATAGGGATATATATAGGGAAAATTTTTAGTAAAAATCTTCTTCACAAGAACAAGAAAGCCATAATTGGTCATATTTATATGGAAGAATCCTCAGGTAGTTTAGACTAAAGTTTGTTCAAATTGTCAACTCTGGGGGGAAAGTTTAAGAAAAAAGCCACAGTAAATCAAAGAAGGATATGGAGATAACGAACAGTATTCAATCTCAAAGTCCATAAAACAATACAAAATAGGAGCCGAGCAAACACAGACCTCCGAAACATCAGAGATGGGATCAGGTGCCATGGATGAGTGAGCATCCCCTGCTTGTCAAGATCAGGAAATAATAGAAAAATCTGTCGTCAATTCAGCGTATAAATAATACAATAAGTATAAGAAACGTCAGTCATCATTTGACTCAATGATAAGTTGTATTTGCTGACAAGGTCATTGTATTAACCACAGAAACGAGACAACTGATATTCTTGTTTCATCAACTTGCTTTACAATAATTTACCTCATTTTAGAAATTGTTCATATGTATAGCAATTAAGCTCTTGCGTATCGAATCATCTGAGATATATACAATCTGTGTGCAGGTGATGCAGGTATATTGCTGCATAAGGAAGGGAAGTTGACGATAGAAAAGTTAAAGTCATCACCACGTTTATCATATAGCTTGGTTGTTACATTATCACTAACGTCTTTTTCAAGTAAAATATCCAAGTATGAAACAGATGTGTCAGACTCTGTGATATCTATTATCCAAAGCTCACCAGGATATATTGTATTCACGTAGGAATGTAATTTACCATTGTTAATTGACAATATGTCTTCCATATATCTAAATATCAAGTTGAAGGCCACAGCCAATTTTTTTTTCTTTTCATGCATAAGATTTTATACAAATTCTGCTTCATATGAATATAAAAATAGGTCCGCTATGTAACTACCATTAATTTTAGGGGTAAGTTGGGACTGCCAATGCATTTAAGCTTTTTCAATAGTAGATTGATTTTTTCTTTATTGTAGCAACAGTGCTCAGGTAATCTATGTGGCCCATGGGCCTTTCATTTAAGTTACTTTTAACTTAAAGAACTTTATTCGGTAATAACCAATATTTGCCCCCCAAATCAAACTTTGATGGAGATATATTTAAGTTCTTAAACAGGGGAGTATATGCTGACTTCAAAGCACTGAATATTTTCATAAGTAATGACGCCATGTGTACGTAATGACGTTACAAACATGACTTAAATTTCAGTTTTTATGAATTTTACAGAAAAATGTACATATTTCTTCGATATTTTGAGTAAAAGTCACCGAGCGCATGTGTGTTCAGAATCAATATTTTGATATAATGTGTAGAATGATAATATCAATGAAATATGTCAATATTATTCCTGAACAAACTTGCGCTTTATAAATTTTAGAGCTAAAATTTCTGAAATTTTGTCCATTTTGTCCTCTTTCTGAAAAAGGATAAAAATCGGACTAGTTTGTGACGTCATAAAAACATAAATTGTTAATACACTGCTTTGACACTATAATATTTTCTGTTAATTTATATTTCTCATTCAATTTATTGAATTCAGCACATTTCAGGAAGTTTCCAAAGTTTGACTTTTGTGGGGGCAAATATATGCAATATACTGCAAATAGTTCTTTGTGAGGGTAAATTCATATTACAAGAGTTTTTAGCTCACCTGAGCCAAATCTCACCACAAGGTATACTTGGGTAAAGGGGATTCAAGTTTGTTAAAATGAAATCCACATCCTAATCCAAGGGGAGATAATAAAAAATTAGTGAACAATTGATGCCGTCTTTTTCTTTTCAAGAACTACTGGGCCAGGAAAGATGAAACTAATATGGAAACATCCTCAGGTTGTGTAAATTCAAGTTTCTTCAAATCATGACCCCTGTTGATAGGGCAGGCCCACAATTGACAATTAAGTTGTGCATAGGAATATATATATTTATAGGAAAAATCTTCTCAAGAACCACTGGGCAAGGAAAAGTGAAACTTATATGGAAACATCCTCAGGTAGTGTAGACTCAAGATTGTACAAATCATAATTCCCCCGGGGATAAGGAGGACCACAATAGGGATGAAAGTTTTACATAGGAATATGTATACAGGAACATATTAAAAATCATCTTTTTGAGAAAAGCAAAGTCATGGTTAGTCATATTTATATGGAAGTATCCTCAGTTAGGGTAGATTCAAATTTATTCAAATTTCTTTCCCCCCTTAGGTAAGGGTTGGGTCACAGTGGACTGTCCAAGTTTTACATAGGAATATATAGGAAAAATCTTCTCAACATGCACAAGAACAGCAAAGTCATGGTTGGTTATATTTTTATGGTAGCATCATCAGGTATAGTGTAGATTTGTAAAAAATCATGACCCCAGGGGATAGGGTGTGACCACAATAAAAGTTCAAACTCATCCTAAATTAGTATAGATTCAAGTTTGCCTAGATTTAAATTTGTGAAAACTATACATCTCTTTTAGGGTTAGGAGGACTTAATTATGCATTGACTGAATTGATTTTGCTTGTTTCTATCGACAGTGCTCAAGTGAGCAATGTGGTCTGTGGGCCTCTTGTTGTTTTCCCTTATGCTGATTGAAATAAGTGATGTTCTTAATGCTTTGTACATGGAGAAAGGTTTTCTTTTTATTATTTTTAGATGGTAAAGAGAAAGAACAACTCTGGCCGAGGAAAACGCCTCAAAGACAAAGTAAGAAAGAGAGAACAGAGGCAGGAGAAGACCCTCCCCACATCAGATGCTCAACCTGATGCTAAACCACCAGAGTCTACTGTCCCTTTTGGGGCAGTAGATGGAGCTGTCTCAGTTCCACCCAGTAACTTTCTGGGAGACGGCTCTATAGGGTTGCCGCCTATTGAGGGAAAACCCTTGGCCAGGTTGCAGGCCTCTCTTCGCGAGAAAATGCAACCAACTGCCCTGAGTAACGCATCTTCTCAGGGAAGTCGTCTGTGTGCCCGAAACGGAGGCATGGCACCGTCCCCTGACTCCCCACCGTGGGTTTGTACTCCAGCGAGGGTACCTGAGCCGGACACCGTGCACGTGTCTGGCTCAGCAGGTCAGGCGCAGCTGGATATGTCATCCTCCAAGGGGGATGAGTCCAGCAGGAGATTGATTGATGCAAACCAGATTAAAAGAACGAGATCTAAAAAGGATACTAAAAGGAATTTATATGATGAAAATGAGAATATAGAAAATGTATATGATAGAAATAAATCAGATTGCAGATTTGAGAGATCACATACTGGTGGACTGGATGGTGCTGAGTATGCATGTTTTATTGATGATGATCCAGTAACAATGCCTCAGGTAACTGTTCAAGGTTCTTTTCATCAGGGTGACTTGATGTTTGGTGAAAATGCAGGAACACAATGTGTTGCAAACTGCTTAACAGCATTAGCTTACCACAAAATTAAGAATGCCAAACAATGGAAAACTCCAGATATGAATAAAGTGTTAACAACAGGTGATGAGCTTTATACATACTTGCAGCGTAGTTCAACCATTGTTAGTAGATACCTTTTAGTTGATGAATTGCCCCAGTTTTTTGAGTGTTTTAACACAATGTTTGAGTTCAAAGCACATGAATCTTTATGTAGCCTGATAAATTTGTCTGAAATAGAGCCAAACTATGATGACTTTAATGCGTATTCAATTTTAGATGCATTGGAGATTGCTCTTGGAGAAACAAGTGGGTGTTTTATGTGTTTCAGTGGAAATACGTTTTTGATTGGGAAAACATCAGATGGTTACTTTACATTTGATTCGCATTCAAGATCATCATTAGGGAATATGGCTTTTAATGGAAAGAGTACAAGGATACTGTATCAATCAGTTTATGATATATATAATCATGTATTGTCATTAGCATTGTCATTGGGACTTAGTGGAATTATTGAATGTGAAGTAACTGGTGTGGATTGTTCAGTTAGGAAGTTATCATCTACTGATGAACGTCGTCTTCAAAATGAGCAGACAGAAGTTTCACATGAACTTAGAGAGTCTAATCAAAGTTTTGAAGAAAGTGCAAACACTTTAACTGAAAGTTGTCAGTCAGTTGCAGATGATGATGTTGAATTTGTTTGTAGTGAAAGTCAGAGTATTGATTTCTTGCCATTATCTAGCAGTATGAAAAACCAGCTTTGTGAAATTTTGGGAATACCACAGTCCAACAAAGTTGATAATGATGTCTGTCATGTTGAAGAAATAGGTGCACCTACTGGATGTATTGAAATTCAAAGGGATGGAAATTGTTTCTTCAGGGCTATTTCATTTTGTTTGACTGGAGTTGAGGATTATCATTACCTGATACGATCTGCAGTGTGTCAACATCTGCTACACAATACAAAATTGTTTGAAACCTTTGTAAGACCTGCAGAACGTTCTGTTAAAAATCACTTGTCTTTAACAGATATGTCAAAAGATGGTTCATGGGCAACTGAAACAGAAATTCTTGCACTTTGTCATCTCTTGAGTACTGATGTACATACATATACAGAGAATCACTGGATCACATATTCAAGACGAATGATAGAACCAATGACAAATGTTCAGTTGTTAGGGTCAATTTATTTAGATCACGAGAATCAGAATCATTATAATGTAGTGGTAACAGTTGCAGGAAAAGAAACAGATAGTTCAATGAAATCTGATGAATTTGTTGGGAATGAAGAGTACAAAAAAAAACAGATAAATCGAAACCGCATGAGGGCAGTACGCATTACTTCATCTGCAAAGAAATTATGTAAAAGTCATGAAATGAAACTAAGGAATGGAGATTACATGGAAAGGAAATCAAGAGCAGCGAAATTGAAGTACAAGACAGACCTTAGATTTAGATTAAAAGCATTAGCAGATGGAAGAAATAGGTACAGGAATAACAAAGCGTATCAAACAAAGGTAAAAGAAAGGAGTTTGAAAAAATACACTTGTAACAAAGAACACAGGTTTAAAGTTATGGAATACAGCAAAAACTTTAGCAAAAGGAAATACATAGCAAATGATCTGTATAGACAGTACAAGAAGAAAACAAGCATTGAAAAATATGGTTCAAATGTAGTGCATAGAATGAATGTTAAGCAACAGAGTACAGAGAAGTACCAAAATGATGATGTGCACAGAATGGATGTTAAACGAAGGAGTACAGAGAAGTACAAGAATGATGGTGTACACAGAATGGATGTTAAACGAAGAAGTACAGAGAAGTACAAGAATGATGGTGTACACAGAATGGATGTGAAACAGAGGAGTACAGAGAGGTACAAAAATGATGAGGTACACAGAATGGATGTTAAACAAAGGAGTACAGAGAAGTACAAAAATGATGATGTACACAGAATGGATGTTAAACAAAGAAGTACAGAGAAATACAAGAATGATGGTGTACACAGAATGGATGTCAGGCAAAGAAGCATTCATAAATACAAGAATGATGAATTACACAGAATGGATGTTAAACAAAGGAGTACGGAAAAGTACAAGAATGATGGTGTACACAGAATGGATGTCAGGCAAAGAAGCATACATAAATACAAGAATGATGAATTACACAGAATGGATGTTAAACAAAGGAGTACGGAAAAGTACAAAAATAATGAAGAACATAAAGATAAGGTAAAGACCGCTGGGAAAAGAAAATACAATTTGAGTGCAGATGAGAAGAGAAAAAAGAAAGAGAATGTTCTTAATCAGAGACGTGCTCTGAAAGTAAAACTGGAAGATGAAGATGAAGTTGTGAAATTGTTTAAAGAAACTGTAAGCAGTGGCCCAGAGTACACATGTTGCTGTTGTCATCGTTTATTATTTGAACACCAAGTCCAAGGTTGTAGACTTGAAATGTACAAAGAAAGAAAGAAGGTGAATGATATTGCACAGATTTGCATACAAAAGAAATATATTCATGATTGTACATTGTCTTGTCCAATGCATTGCCCAAAGTCATCATTGTGGATATGTTTTACTTGTCACAGAAAAATACTAAGTGGTAATACACCAGCAGAGGCAGTTGTAAATCGAATGTCACTAGAAGAAATTCCAAGTGAATTAAAGAATTTAAACAGTTTGGAGCAACATCTCATTGCCCTGCATATTCCATTTATGAAAGTGATGGCTCTTCCTCAAGGTGGTCAAAGAAATGTACATGGACCTGTTGTGTGTGTGCCGTCTAATGTGCAAAAGGCAACAAGTTTACCCCGAAATGAGAATGACAATTTATTGTTAAGAGTTAAGCTGAAACGAAAATTAGCTTACAAGGGTCATTTTGAATACCAGTTTGTTAATCCAAATCATATTAATATGGCTCTTGAATTTTTAAAGAAAGAGAACAGATGGTATAAGGATGTTGGGATTAATACCACATGGGAAGAAAATGATGACCAAAATGATTTGTTATCAAATAAGTCAACTGAATTTGTAGACGAGGAAATGAAAGAAGAAGACAGAGATAATAACCAAGAAGTTGTTACTGATACATGTTTACAACCTGTGGATATTGCACAAGAAGTTCTTGATCATTACTTTGATGATGTTTACAATATAGCACCTGGTGAAGGGAAAAATCCAATCAGAATGTTGCAAGAAGAGGGAAACGAAGCAAAGACATTTCCTCATTTATTTCCAAGTGGCAAGTTTTCTTGGAGTGAACATCGAGACGTGAAAATTACCTTATCAAGGTATTTTAACAACAGACTAATGAATTCTGATAACAGATTTGCTAAAGACACAAATTACATTTTCTTCTCACAGTACATGTCAGAATTGAATCAAGTAATTGAAAAAACACAGATTTCAGTACGAAAGTCTTTATCAAAGCTTGATGGTGGAAAAGCAGTAACATCTGAAATGTTGCAAAATCCAGACATACTCTCCAAACTGCTGAGGAATGATGAGGCTTTACGCTTTATGCAACCCATTCGTGGAACACCTGCATATTGGTCAACTACTCAGAAAGATCTGTTTGCTATGCTACGACAGTTGGGTATTCCAACATGGTTTTGCTCTTTTTCTGCGGCAGAGTACAGATGGAATGAAATTATTGGATCAATATTGCATCATGATAATGATTCTAGATTGCCTACTGATTTAGACTGGTCAGAAAAGAGTGAAATTTTGAGAAGTAATCCAGTTACTGTGGCCAGAATGTTTGAACATAGATTCCATATGTTTCAAAGACATGTTATACTCTCACCATCAAAACCAATAGGCAATGTTACTGATTATTTTGTAAGAGTAGAATTCCAGCAAAGGGGCTCTCCACACATGCACTGCTTGTATTGGGTTGAAAATGCACCAAAATTTGATGAGGATGATGAGGAAACAGTTTGTGATTTCATCGATAGATATATCACATGTGCTTTACCTTCTGAAAATGATGACTCAGAACTCCGGAGAATTGTTTTAGGTGTTCAGCAGCATAGCAAGAATCATTCAAAATCATGTAAGAAAAAGGGAACAGATTGTAGATTCAATTTTCCAAGACCGCCGTCACAAAGAACATTTATTACAAGACAATGTGAGGAAGAGGAAAAGGACACGGAGACTGACGGAAAGTTCTGTAAATCTCAAGCAAAAGATATCTTGCTTCATGTTTGGAATGAAGTACTTAATGATGAGAATGAATGCAAAACTACTGAGGAAATGTTCATGAATATGGGATTATCTCAAGATTTATATGAAAAAGCACATAGACTATTATCGGCAAAAACAAGTACTATCTTGAGACGAAATCCAGATGAAATGTGGACAAATCAATACAACTCCTGCCTTCTAAAATGCTGGGATGCTAACATGGACATTCAGTACATACTTGATCCATTTAGCTGTATTGTGTACATTATTTCATACATTTCAAAATCGGAACGGGAAATGGGAATGCTGTTGAAACAAACTCAAATAGAATCTGCTGAGGGGAATTTAAATGCTCGTCAAACGATGAAAAAAATTGGATCAGCTTATCTCAATCATAGAGAGGTCAGTGCACAAGAAGCAGTATACAGAGTCTGCAATCTAAAAATGAAAGAAAGTTCAAGAAAGGTGGCTTTTGTTCCTGTTGGGGAAAATCCAACCCGGTTAAGTAAACCTCTCGCACAAATGAAAAGAAAATCAAATAATGAAAATGACGTTGACATTGAAGATGATGAGAGATGTTTGTAAAACACTTATGCCCCCCTCCCCCACAAATTGGTATTTTTTTAAGTCCAAAAGAGCATAACTCTGTCAAAAATGGTGTGATCATACCCAAAACATAACTTGACCTAGATATTTATCTGACTAATTTGTATACTTAATACCATTTCAATATGTGCAACCTCTCAAAAGAAAATGAACGGAAACTGCAAATGATTGGAATTTTTCTAAGTCCAAGGGGCATAACTCTGTCAATTATGGTGCGATCGTACCCAGAACAGAACTTGACCTAGATATTCATCTGACTAATCTGTATACTAAATTCCATTTCAATATGTGCAACCTCTCCAAAGAAAATGAACAGAAACTGCAAATAAACGGAATTTTTCAAAGTCCAAGGGCTATAACTCTGTCAATTATGGTGCGATCATACCCAAAACATAACTTGACCTAGAAATTCATCTGATATACCTGTATACTAAATTCCATTTCAATATGTACAACCTCTCCAAAGAAAATGAAACGGAAACTGCAAAAATATGGAATTTTACTAAGTCTAAGGGGCACAACTCTGTCAATTATGGTGCGATCATACCCAAAACAGAACTTGACCTAGAAATTCATCTGATATACCTGTATACTAAATTTCATTTCAATATGTGCAACCTCTCCAAAGAAAATGAACGGAAACTGCAAAAATATGGAATTTTACTAAGTCCAAGGGGCATAACTCTTTCAATTATGGTGCGATCATACCCAAAACAGAACTTGACCTAGATATTCATCTGATATACCTGTATACCAAATTTCATTTCAGTATGTGCAATGGTTATGAAGAAAATGAACGGAAACTAAATGGACCGACAGACCGACAGACCTACCGACCGACCGACCGACAGACAGCAGCAAAGCAATATGCCCTCCCTTCTTCGAAGGGGGGCATAACAATCATACACAATTAACTAGAGATAACGATATTACCTTTAGATACGAGTACAAGTACTTGTACCTCCCCGTTTTAAATTTTCTTGAATATCTACTTACTTGTCTCTGGTTTCTTTTTGCATATCGGACCTCAATCATCTAGATTATCATTTCAAGCAGATTTGAAATGATAATCTAGATGTTTGAGGTCCGATATGCAAAAAGAAACCTTTTGCATATCGGACCTAAATCATCTAGATTATCATTTCAAGCAGATTTAATCCCGTGGGGATCCGGGTTAGAATAGGTCCTCAGTACCCCCTTGCTTGTCGTAAAAGGCGACTAAATGGGGCGGTCCTTCGGATGAGACCGTATAAACCGAGGCCCCGTGTCACAGCAGGTGTGGCACGATAAAGATCCCTCCCTGCTCAATGGCCCTGAGTGCCAAGCATAGTCCCAAATTTGCAGCCCTTCACCGGCAATGGTGACGTCTCCATATCAGTGAAATATCCTGGAGAGGGACGTTAAACAGTATACAATCAATCAATCATGAACAGACAATAGGGGTACGTTCGATTTGAGCAACACTTCAGACACCAGTGTTTGGGTTGAGCATGCGCTAAACGTGAAAACTTATAATAATAATAAAATGACTCGAGTCAAGACTAGTGTAAACAAACATGGTTGATAAAATTGGTTTAGTTATTACAGTTGATTACTTCCTAGAAGAAGTCGACGTAGATGAAGATGAGGATGATGTTTTCCCATATCTGCTTGATAGTGTAGGTTTTTCCGGAGAGAAAACGTCCCGTCTGTTCAAAGTTTTTTTTGAAGTTCCCAGACTGTCTTCCAATGATTTTGAACATCATTTTAGACTCACAAAAGAAACTTTTAACAGAATATTACAAGAGATAGAACCTAATATTTCAAAGATTGTCAGAACAATTGGCAAGCAGCCAATCGTACCTAAGAAAGGAACTATGATATGTATTTGATTTTGCTCCGAATATCGTGTTCTGGCTAAATCTCAGATTCCTAAGGGAGAAAAAGAAACTGTTTTTGAATTGAAGAATGGAAACGGATACATTCAGAAAAGAACAAGAGGAAAGCCAGCCGTAATAAGATATCCAAGATTCAACCCCGAAAATGCACCCGAAAAGTATTATCAATCAATACTACAACTGTTTCTTCCATATGTGACCCAAGATCAATTGAAACCACCTGGATTCGACTTACACCAGACTTTTTATGAAAACGGGTTTGTCAATATGAAAACTGTAAAGAAACTACAATCGGTGAGAAATATTGTGGAAAATAATCGTAGTATCTTTTCAAAGAATGAGGATGCCATTGAAAATGCACAAGAAACATTAGAATGTTATGGTGAACCTGAAGATGCTTGGGCAAACCTTTGTCCAGAAACTGAAAAGAATCGAGAAGAATGTCTAAAAGAAAAGAGGACAATAGAACAATCAGAATATAGAGAACCAGAGACCACGCATGAAATTGAACTTGATGGTTGTTCAGACATGATCTATCATATAAGGGAAAATTCTAACTCAAGACAAGAAATTCTTCCTTTATTGAGAAGTTTAAATCTAAAGCAGAAGCAGATTTTCTATTTAGTTCGTGATTGGTGTTTAAAGAAAGTGTCCGGAAAGAAAATAGAACCATTGCATATCTTTGTCACCGGAGGTGCAGGTACAGGTAAAAGTCACCTGATCAAGACTATACAGTATGAAGCTTCAAGGGTTTTTGAAAAAACACTTTTAACTCCTTCAGATTTGTCAGTTCTTCTCACAGCTTTTACTGGAACAGCAGCTTTCAATATTGGGGGAAATACAATTCACCATGTCTTCTCTTTGACCAAAGCACTACCTATTCCTTATGAACCTTTGAAGGAACAGACCTTGAGTGCAATGAGAGTAAAGTTAGCATCTCTACAGATTTTAGTCATTGATGAAGTTTCAATGGTTTTCAAACGACTTTTGTACTACATTCACGAACGCCTGGTGCAAATCAAGAAATGTAAGGAACCATTTGGTGGTATTTCCATTATAGCTGTTGGAGATTTCTTTCAATTGCCTCCTGTAAAGCAACGAAAAGTGGAAATATTGTACAAAGAAAATGCAGAATATCCTATTGACTACTGGTTAGACTTTTTCAAAATCATTGAGTTGGACGAAATAATGAGGCAACGTGACGATGCTGCATTTGCTTCAGTTTTGAATTCACTACGGGTTCGAACAATTGAAGAACCACTATCAGAAGAAGCAAAAATAATGTTAAAAGAATGCATTAGAGATGGACCAGACGAAGTTCTGCATGTGTATCCTACAAACGAAGAAGCAAATGAATATAATCTCAAGATGTTGCAAACTAGTTGTGGAGAATTGATAGAGGTAGCTGCTGAAGATTATCAAAAAGACAAAACTACAGGAAAGCTAACATTGCGAGAAAAACCTTTTCTAAGGACAAGGACAGATGGCCTGTCAACTTCATTGTTGTTGTCTGTGAATGCTAAAGTGATGCTGACAAGAAATATCAATGTAGAAGATGGACTTGTTAATGGCGCAATGGGGCATATTTCAGATTTTGATTTTGGTAAAACTCCGCAAAGAAATAAGATAGAAGGAATTAAAGTGGTTTTTGATTGTGAAGATATTGGGAGACTCCTAGGAAAAAGGACAGCACGTGGCAACGAAGTTCTGATTCAAAGAATACAAGAAGATATCAGAGAGAAAAATACAAAGAATTTTGTTCGACACCAGTTTCCTTTGAAACTCGCATGGGCATGCACAGCACATAAAGTTCAAGGAATGACAACTAACAGCGTTGTTGTTAATTTAGATCGCACTTTTGCTCCTGGACAGGCATATGTTGCAATTAGCCGTGTCACTTCACAAAATGGTCTATTCATAGAAACAAGGGATGAAAATGCTTTGGAAAAAAAAATTTATGCTAACCCAGACGTAAAATCAGCACTGAGTAAGATGGAGAAATTAATCCCCGGGCACAATGATATCAGCTTCGGAGCAAAAACAGGAAAATTCAAAACAATTGTCTTAATCAATGTGCAAAGTTTAAGAGGACATTTTCCAGACCTTAAAAGTGATACCAGAATTCTTAGTGCAAACTTTATATGTGTAACAGAGACATGGTTGACAGACAATGAAAGTACCAAATATTTTGAAGTTCCCGACTTTGAATTGAACCATATTGCAAGGAAGCAGTCTTACGATGACAGATTCGCTCAACTTCGCACAGCAAAAGGAGGAGGTGTTGGTGTTTACAAGAGGAGAAAGGAAAAGGCTTTAGTTAATGGTTTACCTGAAACTAATATTGAGGGAATGGCTGTAGAACTTTACGAGGAGAACACTGTAATCATTCTTATATACCGACCAAGTACTCTGAGTGTCCGATTCTTCTTAGAAAGTCTTCAGAAAGTTGTAGATTTCTTTAAAGTGCAGTATTCGAAATGCCTTGTACTTGGAGATTTTAATGAAGACGCGCAATTAAAAGGACCAATTCAAAGAATATTAGAGACAAATGGATTTAAGCAGAAAGTTAACTTTGCAACAACAGAGGGTGACACTATTCTGGATCATGTATATGTGACAGAAGAGATGGACGCAAGTGTAGAAATCATGCCAGTCTATTACAGCTATCATGACGCTGTTATCGTACACTTAAGAACAGAATAGATAATTTTTGTGTATTTTTTCAACTCAAAATTATTTTTGTAGACATTCATTCTCTCTCTATTTGTATAACGTACATAAGCTTTATAAATTATATCTCTGATGTATTATGTTTTTGTTGCCTATAAATAATACTATAATTTTAATCAAAACTTTTTAATAGCAATTTTATGTAGTATAAATCAGATACAACAATGCTAATATCTTGACAAAGAGAAAAAATTGCAGATTAGCAAGATATCAGTTAAGACAAATGCTGATGGTTTGATTTATAAACTTATAGAATTGGAGAATAAAAATACTTTTTAAAAAAAAATGCTACTCAATCAACATTATATAATAATTTAAGCTTGCTTATTGAGATAAGATTTACGATAAACTAAACTCTTGTTCTACCTAGATGAAGTTTAAGGTCATATGCAACGTAGATTGAACTTTATTAGGTTCTTCTCTGGAGTTGAGGAGTTCCACTAAATGAAAAATCTGTATGCAATATTTTTAATGTCTACATATAGATTATTTGACACCTCTTCTAAAACAATTTTTGATGAAAATAAATCTGGAATTTATGTTTTGTAATTGTTGTACATTTTTCTTTGAATAATGCAAAAATTTTCAGAATTTGATATCTTTTCAAAACCTCTGGTAAGGCATGCTGATTTTTTGTCTAAGAACATGTAATGGTATTATAAATTTACATATAGAATATCTTGAAAAATTATCAGTTCAGGGTAACATACATTGTGTATGTCCTTAAAATGAAAATTTGAGAGAAAATTTTATTTCGAATGAAAATTATTATATTGTATGAAATCAAAATTAGGCTTTAGCTTACTAGTCGTCTTTATGAAATCATATACATGTAAATCTGAGGAGGTAGGAACAACTTGAAGTTTGCTGTCAAAATCCAGTCTAGGAATATATTTTCTAATTAGACTAGAAATAAAAACATTTTTAAAAAATCATCTACATTTCATTTATAGGTTTTCATGAATATTTCAGAGGAAAGTTTAAACTGCCAAAGAATACAGAAGTACTAACAGTATAATGGATGATATTATGATAACCATGAGTAATAATAGCATTTCAATTTCAAACAGATATATGTCCCATTTATCATAAAGAGACAGAGTAACTTCGTCCGATTTCTGGTTGTTCCTGAAAATTATTCTCAATAAAAGTTCGTAAAAACTAAAATTATATTCCCAATGTCAGTGTCTTTTTCATAGATACTGATGTATCAAATTTTAAAGTGTTATTTTTATTGGGTCATTCAATTAAAGAGAGAATAAAATGCAAAGCTTGTGCATGTGTAAGTTTTGTGCATTTAAAACGTTCCCATGGATCTTTTCGTATTTTTTATTTAAGAACCCATATGTCCAATGTCAACTACCAATATGAAGAAGAGACTTGGTACTTTTAATTTCTTTGTAAAAGGTTTCTCTACGATTCCAGGTGATAGAAGACAGTCTTTAAGATTTTTATGTTCTTGAATTTTAAATAAAACATGTTTATCGAGTACTTTTATTGAAGAAAGAAAATATCATATATGGCAGCACTCCGGTCCTCGACTCAAAACATATATGTTTTGTAATCTTCAATAACAGTTTTATCATTTCATAAATGCATATTGTTGATCTGAGGTTGTATTCTGTATGAAATATTGAACAACAGCTTCAAAGATAGGCGGTTAATGTAGAAATTTTCAGAATAAAGAGAAAATGACACAATTTGTGATGTGCAAGGGCTAGCTAGAAAATTCATCATTTTTGACAGATGATGTATATTATATTTAATGCATTGTCAACTAAAACCTAACAGTTTCAATTTTTCTAAATTTTAGAAGGCCAACTTTTTAGTTTCCAATACTTGATACCGCAATTACTTAACTTAGCGGAACTCTTTCACGATGGAGGTAGGAAACGTTTGTTTGATGGGGGCAAATGTGCTATTGAATACAATGCAAGCTCGATCATAATTGTAGAAGTTATAAGGACAGATCACAGGCATCTGTTTCGGAAATGATTTTTTAACCCATAGTATAATTATAACACAAGGTATCTAACACTGAATTCCATTTAGCACCCCCTCCTCAGAAACGCACTCATTTTACACTTTTAGATGAAATGCACTGGCAATTTTTTTTTTGTTACCATATATTGTCTTCTACAATAATTTATCTGCACAACCATATAGGGCATGACGTATCACTTAATTTGTTTTCATTTATCTCCGTAAACAGCATCAAAACTCTGCCTGCTGAGTTTATTTTTGGGAGATCGTTGGTGGTGTCATGTAGATGTGCTATGGCACGCCAAATTCACAAAAATGAGATAAACCTAGTTTCACAATTGATAAACTAGGTTTATCGACTGTAAACTATAGTTTACAACCGATAAACCTAGTTTATCGACTGTGAAACTGTGTTTTGCTCATTTTTGTGGATTTGGCGTGCCATAATGTGCAGTAAGGTTTCAGAATTCTGATTTTGCCCCAGGGGGTCAAATGGGGGTAGAATAATGAATCATTGATGTTTTTTATGCAAAAAGTCCCGTCTTTTTAATTTGAACTCTTCTTACATTTTACACAGTAGCCTAATCATCTTTTGGGAGATAGTTGGTGCTGTCATAGAGTCTATAATTTGCAGTAAGGTTTCGGAATTTTTATTTTGCCCGGGGTCAAATTGGGGTCAAAATTTGGTGTGTTTTTTTTATATTTGATATGCTTACGTAATCACCTGCATGCTTCCAAGAACTTCTCAAATATTTTATGCATTTAACTTTAAATCATGATCATTTGGAAAATGATTGGTTTGTTTTGTGTATGTGTAAAAAATTTAAAATTTGCATTTTCATGTGGTTGGCAAAAAGAGCCAGGAAAAAATGGCCCATCCCTAGCCCAGGGGGTCATGATTTGTACAAACTTGAATCTATACCTCTTGAGAATGTTTCTATATTAATCATGCTCTTGTTGTTCTTGAAAAGAAGAAATTTGAAGAGTTGTTTCTTTTATTTTTATGTAAAACTTTGATCCCTAATTGTGGCCTGACCCTAGCTTTTGAGGTCATGATTTGAAAAACTAGAGATATATATGTCTATAGGACATGAATGTACCGCTGGATGTATATTACTAATGCTACATGAAAATTTGTATTAGTGTATAAAGTTTGATGACAATATCTTGAACAGTTTCTTTATTAAGAATTGAAACTAAAATCTAAATAAATTGGATATAGATAATTAATTCTCACCAAAATAATGAAATTATGTATTAGTGCATGCTACACATAAAAAAATATCTTAAATTTCTTTAAAACTAAGCAAAATACAAATTAAAGAGGAGGGAGGTGAAGGTCACAGGATTGTGCAAGGTGAAGTTTTCGATGCAGTTGAATAGCTCTCACTAATACATATCAGCATATTTAAGGTTTGATAAAAATATTTTGAATGATTTAATGGAACTGAGCTTAACACTTTTTTTTAAGAAAAGGAGGTCAAAGGAAAGGTTGAGGTCAAAATGTTGTTGCTGTTGAAAAGCGTACATCAGTATGAATTTACTATTAGCATATGAAATTTTTTAAAAATATAATTGTTTTTTTTTTAAACTTAGATAAATACTTATTTTAAAAAGTGAAGTCAAGGTCAGAAAAGTCAAGGTCAAAATAAGTTCATGCATTAATAGCTCTCAGCAGTATGTATCAGCATATGATTTTGATAAATATATCTTGAATTGCTTATTCAAAACTGATCTAGACATTAATTTTAGAAAAGTGAGATCAAAGTCACAGGAAAGGTCAAGGTAAAAAAGAGTGTAGCATTGTCATAAAGCTTACATCAGTATGTATCATCATGTGAAGTTTCATTAACACAACTTGAATGGTTTCTCAAAAATTAAGCTAAACACTTATATAAAGGAAAGTTATGTGAAGGTCAAAGGAAAAGTCAGGGTAAAAAAATGTTGCTGCAGTTGGATACTTTACATCAGAGTACATCAAAATATGAAGTTTGATTAGACTATCTTGAATAGTATCTAGAAAACTAGAATTAGAAACTGAACTAAACACTAGTCTAATAAAAGCGAGGTTAAGGTCAAAGGAAGGTCAAGGTAAAAAAATGTTGATGCAGTTGCAGAGTTCTCCTCAATATCTATCAGCATATAAAGTTTGATAAAAATATCTAGAATAGTTTCTTTGAGCCTGATGGAAAGACAGATGGAAGGGTGGAGGACGGACATGACAAAAACTATACATGTATTCCTAATGGCGTGGCATAAAAAACTTGAATCTACATTATATGAGGATGTTTCAATATCAAGATTATACAAGCAAATTCAAAGAATTGTGGTCCTCTACTTTCTGTGTTTTAGTAAATAGGATGCCATAATTTATGGCAGATTGTGTGTCAAATATGCACCCCTATCATATGTCAATTTTAGAAAATTAGGTCAAATGGGAAAAAATCATAAACATTTTGTTGCAGGTATTGTACATGTCAAATATGAAAGTCCTATCTCTTTTCAATCAAAAGTTATAATGAAATGTAATATATTTGGAAAGTATAGGTTTAACTTCTAGGTCAAGGTCACAGAGTGAAAAGTCATTATATATTTAGAAAAGTCTTTTCACATGCAATATACGTGTATAATTTTAATGTCCTATGTTTTCTCTTTCAAAATGATCAATCTAAAATAATGTTATTTTTTGGAAAGTAGGTAAAACTTTAACACTTTACAACTTACAAAATTGTTATGCAAAATAAACTGAATCCTCACGTCATAGAAATATTACTTTACCATTTCCCCGCAAGCCCTTTTTAGCAGAGTACAAGTTACTGTAAAGTTAAGCGTAAATAATGTCATGACGTAATATTTTGATTAGAAAATAATTTTTCTTATTTTATAAGATTAAGCAAGTATGATATTGTTGGATTTTGGCAATAAATTGAAGATTTAATGAACTTTTAAAAGTGCGTGAAAATGCGTGATTGCGGGGAAACGGTAAATGCGTGATTTTGCGTCAGAAATAGGAAATGGTATATGCGTTAAAATGCGTGACTGCGGGGAAGGGGGTTAA